>OZ010571.1:109798004-109983004 GCA_963932145.1 Acanthosepion lycidas
AAGATTTATTATACGGATACACCTGAAGTGATGCACAGCCCACCATTATTTCAAAACTGATATTTTACCTGCTTTCATTTAAGTTTTAAAAGACATCATATAAATCACTATAACACCAGTGTGGGTATATATATATATATATATATATATATATATATATATATATATATTCCACTTAAATATGCCTATAATAATCAAACAGAAAAGCATTAGACGAGAGTAAAAAGTTCTAAAAGTAAGGGAAAAATCATCAAAAGAGAACTTTTCACTAAGTGCAATCTCTTGATTTCCTTGAGCACTAAAAAGAGTTAAAAATGTTCCTCCTCTTTTAATGTCTTTGTATTTGACAATTGAAGTGTAATTATATATATATATATATATATATATATATATGAGAGAAAGAGAGATGTAAGTAATACCCTGCTTTTTGTCATTTTGGCTTACCTCAAATTCACCTTTATGCCACTTTCCTAGAGTCAATTTCGGTTCAGCAAATGTCATTACATTCAACATTATGTCACCTACATCATAATAAAAGAAATAAATCAATTTCACCTTAAAATATATTTGAAATACATAAAAATTAATAAAAACAGTAAAAGAAACTATACTTTAATGCCTTAACAAGAATCCTATTCTGTGTTTACACTAATTGTAATGTGTTTGTTGTCATACTTGAGACATTTTTAAAGGCAGATCACAAGGAAATGTCCATTTTATTAAATGTGTTCGTTATTCTTTAGTGTAAGTGAGTGCGTGTGTGTATATATATATATATATATATATATATATATATATATATATATATATATAACCAAAATGTGTTTTTAGTGTTATTAGGTTGGTGCAAAAATAAGGTCGTTTTCTCACATATGTTACTATGTGAGAAAACGACATTATTTTTGCACCCACCTAATATTTAAGTTTTACCAGTAGTTATATTCTTTTATGAATTGTTGAAGCTAGTTTTATTATGTTTGTCCTCATTTTGTCAAAAATCTATTTCTGTTAATTTTTTCCTCAGAAATGTATAGCTGGTAATATTTTTTCAGCAATCTATAGCTGGTAATATTTTTTTTTCTTCAAAAATCTATAGCTGGTAATATTTTTTTCAAAAACGTATTGCTAGTAATATTTTTCTTTACTTCAAAAAATTATTTCTGGTAATAATTTTTTACAAAGTATTTCTGGTATTAAAACTCATTTTTACACATTTATAATGCTTTTTACCTCAGTTTCAAGGTTAACTATTTGCCCTTAGCTGGGACCCTAACAAGTGCTACCACCCCGGGTCAGAGTGAACCTGGGAACACAAGCAATTAAGTGGTGGTCCCATGCTCCTCAAAGCCTCCTGATCAGAGGCCTTACTGTTGGACATAGTTTATCATCTTACCCTGGACGCAGATGTAGTTAGTCCTCATACCCAGGATGCAACATAGGGTGGGATATTTCTTAATATTTATAAAAGATCCTGAAGGAGTGCTATGATGACATACAGGAAACAGTAATCTATGCTTGATGGTAAAGAGAAAATATTTTTTTACTAAAGTGGTGTTGTCAGGATTATCACTCTGTCCACCCCCCCAACACACACACACACATTGTTTAACAACATGTGTTAAATGCATCATCTAGCAACTGGTGGCAACCATTAATATCATGGCCATTTATTCACACTTTCTTACCCAAGAGTCTACACCCGGCAGCTGACCATTGAGACAATGCCGTATTATTAAATATTATATATATTTTCTGCTGAATTGCAAGACATCTTCAAAAACTTGTACACATTTCAGCAATAACTGTTGATATTAACTTATCTTTTGTTTCTTCCTGAAGCAAGGAAGTAAAACCCACTGAGAGTGAAAGTAACAGAGAGGGCAATAAAAGAAGAGTTTCAAGGAGACAAAAGATGACATTGCATTTAAATTTTCAAGGATTGTAGTTGGCAGGAAACCAGAAGAAAGTTCTGTAAGAGAGAGAAGTGCAGGAACAAAAACTATTAGCAGAGAACTTATGGTTACAACTGGCAATTTCAACAGTAAAATTATGAGACCTATCTGCTAATGTAGTACTGCACTTAAATCTGTGAAGGTACCAAAGTGGAAAGCTCATTAGAAAAATTACCATGAAAATATAGAAAAGTCACAGGGGAAACTATGTCAGGGGGGTGAGAAAGATAACTGTACTATATTGCTTTTTTATTTATTTTATTTTTTTATAAATCTTACATTCTCATTCAATAATCTCTACAATAAATCATGTCAAGCAAATTGTAAAGGATAAAAAAATTCCCAAAATGTAAGAATACATTTTCTTAATAGTCTGGGGTGGTTGTTTGAATTTGCTAAATGAAGAGTAATCATTTATAACTATTTTTTTCTTTCATCTTTTGTTTTTTTATCAAAACTCTCAAGTGACAAATGCAAATATTAAAAAGAGTACAAGAAAAATAGACAAGGAAAATGACCAAATTGACAAACTTGGAATGAAACTTTAAATATTAGACTTTAGCTGTTTTCTATAATAATGAAAAAACATTCTTCCAATATTGACAAGATAACATAACACAAGGAAAATTGAATAGATATGAACAAAATATAGAAGATAGATACAAAATAGCAAAGATGTAAATAGATCAGGACAAAAGAAAGACTGATTTATATGATGTAATCATATTAGATTTTACAAGTACATACATGACTGCTAGCAGGTTAAGGAAATCCTGTCAAGACAATCTGTTCAAGTGTAGACAGCCTAGTACTTTGTTTATTTTTTATAGACCTTTATACTAAAACTTATTCCAGGTACACCTCTGAAGACTATCTACAATTCCACTATAATATCGATTGTGTGTGTGTGTGTGTGTGTGAATAAATGAATAAAGGCAAAATGAAAACTTAGTTGACTTAAATTTTAAAATAAATATACTTCAGGCTAACTAATATTCAGTTAGCCAGCCTGAAGTATATTTATGAATGTTCTTTCATTTAAAATCTGTGAAAAACTAAATACATTTTTACTTCTATGTATAAATACTTGTTGCAAAATAAAATCTTTACATTTGCCTTGATAAAGTCCATACGAGGAAAAAATGTATCAGCTAAGTTTATCTTTAGTCAGTCTTTTTACAGATATATTTTAATTATATTTAAAAATTTAAAACTTGAAAATGACACATACAAATAGAGATTTTGACAATTTTCAGACATTGTTTTAAACCAAATCTCCAAAAATCACTGAAGCTACTTGCAGAATGAAAGTAGTAAAATGAAATGATACAATTTCTAACCATACTACACAAAACTGACTACAGTAATTTAAGGCTTGTAACTTGTCTCTTCAAATAAAGTTATTGATTGTGATGCTTTAAGATGCAAGATAGAGAAAGCCAACCAGCAGTACTAGAACAGTCACTTCTGGATTAGTCATAGTCACTTGAAAATTGTGATTACTTCGTAGAATTTGTTGATTGCTAGATTTATTGAATATTTTCTGGGAATTAAATTTTTAAATCTTTTACATTTTACTTGGGGAGGCATGGTGGAGTAATAGATAGCTGCCGAGTTTGAATGCCATTCAAATCCATTAGATTCACTTTCATGCTAATACCCTTGGGAAAAGTATGAATCCTCTTCTTTTACCCCCAGCTATGGGTAAATAGCAGAACAGACCGGGTTCTATAGCCTAGGCTGGCAACTGGTCTACCACAGAAAGAAATGGCAACCTATTGAAGGGAAAAAATCTGCCTTCTCAGTCATGTATCGAAACATCGCCTAAACGCATATCACATATGGCACATAACTGACCGAGATTTTACTTCTCCGATATTGAGTATTAAAAGACATGAATATCCTAAACAATAAATGGTGAACTTATAAAAGGCGACTAATAATTGATGATAGAGAAAAATTTAAACTGGTACAATTTTGATTCTAAGTTATTTACTATGTCCAAGTAAAAATGATTACCAAATTTTTTTTCTTTTCAATACATTAAGTGATTAGTTAGTAGCATACGATTAGTATTATTGTGAAGTGAATGAGTCACCTAATGGATGCTAATGACGGAAGTTTCAGGACAGTATAGTCATTAGCAATTTAAAAAGTGATCGTTGGCAAACAACAGATTTTACTTTTTCTTTTTGTACGAAGTGATTTTGCCAGATCTTATACAACACAGATTGCAACCAGAGGAAAGTAGTTTGCAAGCCAAGAGAAATCTGTCCGAAAACAGCTTTTATTTTATTTTATTTTTACAAGTGAAATCCTCTTGTTAGATACTTGGCATGATTTCTCTGCTGTGACAAAGAAACAATTTAACCAATAAGAGATGGATACAAGCTTAACTGAATTTGAGATTCAACTGAAATGACAAGAAAACAAAGGTTTTCAAAGCTAAATAGAGTATTCATCATCATCAGTCACTTGACTGCTTCAATTGTCAGGGGGAGTTAAGGGCAGAAGAAATAGACAACATCCACCAGGATGATCTGTTGGCAGGTGACTTTCAGGAGTTTTGGCATTGTCATGTCCAGCTCACTCTTTGATGTTGTTTGACCAACTTTTGCATTGCTATACCTGCTTGCATCCACCTTCAACGGTGTCTTGCATGATAGTCTTGCAGATGCTGTTATTTTCTGTGACATAGTTAAACCATGACATCTTCCAACACTTAATAGGGGTGAGAAGAGATTCTTGTCAGAATACAAGACTTTTGTCCTTGCTATATATAGAATCATTGATTTTGTGCTCCCATGAGGAGATGCAAAGGAGCTTTCTCAAGCATTTGTTCTTGAAAGCATGGATCCTTTTTCTTAGCAAGAGTGTCCAAGTGTCACACCTGTGGAGGAGGATGGATACAACCAGTGATTTCTAGAGATTGAACTTGGTATGGAAGCTTATGTTGCTCTTCCATATCCTTTCCTGTCTGGCCATCACAGCTGTGGCTGTGTACAGTTTTATGCATTGCAATTGCCATCTTTTGACAGGGTTACTCCTAAGTATTTAAAGCTAGACACTTCCTGTAGTAGTTCACTGTTCATGGTGATGCTGACAATGATGTTGCTTGTGATATTCAACATTATTTTGGATTTCTCAGTTTTGAGTTTCATTACACATGTAGTGGATCTTTAAAATGAGTTTATTGGTCAGGTCTTACAGCTCATTGTTTCTGATTGTGGAATGCAGATTGTAAACAGCACTACCACTTATAGAAATAGAAAAATTGTGCTCCTGAGGGTTTTCTTCATAATTCTCTCCAGAAATAGATTGAAGCATGTTGGAGAATGTATGCATCCCTATCTAATACCTGTTTTTTTTCTTAAGAAACAAGAAAAAAACTTCATTAGAAACAAAGAAAAGAGTATTGAACCGTTGCATGATATTTGTCCTCCTATATAGCAGTGAATGTTGGATAATCTCCTCAAAGATGAAGAAGAGACTTGAAGCAACAGAAATGTGATTCTACCGAAGGATGCTTAGGATACCATGGACTGAATATGTGAGCAATGTCGAAGTTTTAGAGAAATGGAATTAAAAAGGATATTTATACTTAACATCAGGAAGAGACATTTGAAATTTCCAGGGCACATGCCAAAAGAGTGCTTGAAAAATCGGATACTCAGACATTGAAGAAACGAGAGACAGAAGAAAATAATACATAACATACTAAGTGAGCTTGACTAGACAAGGTTTAGGAGAAATAAGAAAAATACAAAATTTATCAAGAGCTATGAAGAACAGAAAATTGTGGAGAATCCTGATTGCCTATGTTGTGAGAGGGGCACAGCATATAAAGAAGACTGGTTATCTTTATTGTTGTTTATATTTATTTTTGTCTTTTGTTTTTAAATAAATTCACCCCATGTAAGTTGATAAGCCACAAAAATGCAAGGGCTACTGAGAATAAAAGAGAATGAAAAATTTTTAGAAGGATCTGGGAGCCCAATCCTAAACAGGGAACAAGGAATAAACTTCTACTTCTGTTAAAGAGACTGGGAAGCAGTATGAACAAGACAATGGGTGAACATATCTACTATCAAATAATGGCATTTTCTGTTGCTGTTAATGGACCAAATATCTATGCAAGATGCATTTTGTATAACAAGATTGCAGATTTATCTATTGCAGATTTTATAAGCACCAGTAGGCTGCACTAAAGGTAGTTTCATCCAGCACTGCAAATTGTTATAAAACCAAAACAATGACCTAAAAATTCAAAGATTGAGACTTTCATATAGATGCCATGCATAGTGTCAAACACCTTCAGAAATACCTAAACTGTCAGATGTTTACCACCTCTTTCCCAGATAAATGGTTAAAAATGACTGAGCGAAAGCTGTAAGTCTTGAAAAAAAAACATTCTTATTCAAAACTTGTAGATTTGCACTACAGAATCACAAACAAACAGCTCAATTAGATAATAAAAACCACATCAATTGAGAACTTTTAACAAAAAAATGAATACCCCATGTAAATTAAAGAGAAAAAAAAAATGATATAATCAAGATATTGACATTCAAGGGTACTGGAAAGAGCAATAAGAACTACTGGACTTAAGAAACCTATTATCCTGAAAAATTGTTTATGAAAAAGATTTTATAAATTTCAACTAAAAAATAGTACTGGCTGCTCAGTCAATGAATGCCAAATATTTCCTTATAAAGGAACAGCTAATATTACCATTTTGGTGATAAATAAATAAAAATGATAAACAAGACCAAAATTTCACCATCTCTAAAAAATAAACAGATAATAAAAATCACCAGGCAAACAAGGCCATAGTTCAACCAACAAATCAGAAATATTTCACGAGGAAATAAGGCCATGATCCAGTGAAAAGTGAGTATCCTTTTTAAAGTGGATCCATACATTTGCATATAAACATATGGAAAATTAACCAAAACCAGAGGCAATAAATTAATTTTTCCATTCTCAGATGCTACAGTCATCATAAAATATCCAGAGACAGAATACAAATTTTGCACAACTAGCTGGCATTCTTACCTGGCTAAACTATTCCTTGCTGTGTTGTAAACAGATAAACCTTGTTACACCATGTGGTCAAACAGTGGCTACTACATACATACATACATACATACATACATACATAAATATATTTACTTCCACCTGTCTCACACTATCTCTCATATGCTCCTGGACTTTTAGACTTGAAACATTCACCTTAGCCTTCCATATTATTATATTGTGATATATGATTTATCTTGTATTTTTCAACACTTTGTGAATTTTCTTTTAATCAATATACAAATGAATTATCCCGATGTATGGTGGATACAGACAGAGCTAGTGCATACTACCACCAAACCCCTCAACTGAAGAGAAAAAGCTTCAACACTTTGTGACCCTCTAATGAGCATTTTTCTACCTACATTTATATACACTGCAAATTAAACTAAGCAAAAATGACTATTAAAAGATGAAACAAATTTTTACATCATTCTGAGGTGTCTTTTTTGTGTCCAGTCCATGAATTTGTTTTGCTCATGTTAAGTCTTGAAGAAACACTACTTTAAAATTTACTGTTTTTCATTCATATGTTGAATGCATTAAGATTATTCAACTTTTTAAGAAAAATCTCAAGGTAATATTAAAAACTGCTGAAAAACATTGTTGATTTATTTAACGTGGAATAATCTATTATGACATGTCTAATTTGTATTTATTTTCAATTTTTCTGGTTGAATTGTTCACCTACATTACATATGATTGATCATTGTACATTATTAGGTTGCAATAAAATTTGTATTTTATATGAATACAACCTTATGAAAATCGAGATGTAGTAAAGTGGGGGCCATAACATACATTGGATGAAGGTATCAAATTTGGTGGGAGTGGCATAAGACCCTTGCACAATCTCTGTGTACAGACTTTTTTGTAAGTTAAGGTTATAGCATACCTACAGATGATAATGGGTATGTCCCCATTCACAAATACAGTAGTAAATACTGCAGTTGGAGATTCATTGTGGAATTCACTTGGCTCACTTCTAGCAGTTGACTACTACTTCTACATGCCAATGGCAAATCTTATGTGTGTTGTTCTTGTCCTAAGTATTATTGTTCATTATTCTATTCAGTAACCTTCCCTAGGTTATAACAGTTAAACAACCCATTTATAACTAATAACCTCCTATCTACCATTTTTCATTCGTGAAAGTGTGATAATGACTATTTCCAAATGAAAAAAAGAATCTAAAACTACTGAAAGCCTCCATACATTTTCTGTTTGAACTTCTAGGATAAGAAGTTATTATTTACATGCAGACGATTGTCCTCATCTTTGTTGTCATCACAACGTTTTAGCCATTGTACACTTCCACCTTCATCAGGGAATTTCAAACTGAACCCTTTATTTAATACTAGCCAAATTACCCACACATTTTTTTTTTTGAAGAAAATGATTGATTTTAATTCATTGTTATAATTTCTGAAGAAAAATAATGCATTTCAATATTACTCAACGATCTCCATCTTCTGGCTTTCTCCTCTATTTTGGATAGGAGTCATTCTCTTGTTCAAATTTAAATTTAATTTAAATCAAAAGGGAAAAAAAATTCAGTGGGTGGGTGCAAAACAGCTTGATTTGACTCCTTTGATATGTATTTGATGCAATACTTGATTGAATGAACTGATAAGCAGATTTCAACATTGATATGACAGTTCAATTGTTGCAACAAATATGCATTTTAAGGCATATTCACTGAGTGGTGACTTTTTGCTCAACTTGGCATCTATATTGTCTCATTCTGACTTTGTCAATGTGACCTTCATCTCCTGGCTTTCTCCAAGATTTTGGATGGGAGTCATTCTCTTGTTCAAATTTAAATTTAATTTAAATCAAAAGGAAAAAAAAAAAAAAAAAAATCAGTGGGGGTTGTCCCGCCAGGGCCCCACTTTGATCAAAATGAAATATACTTAACCAAGTACCCTGGGTAATATAGTT
This sequence comes from Acanthosepion lycidas, assembly GCA_963932145.1. Taxonomy (NCBI): domain Eukaryota; kingdom Metazoa; phylum Mollusca; class Cephalopoda; order Sepiida; family Sepiidae; genus Acanthosepion; species Acanthosepion lycidas. The sequence goes on from OZ010571.1 coordinate 109,806,974, forward strand.
TCAGAATATATATGGTTGTAGGAGGTCTATCCCCAAAACCCTAGGAAGAATTCGATAACAGACAGAAGCTAGAACTTTATAGAGCAGTAGTTTGTTCTTGTCCCACTTACCATGTCTAAGGATATTTAGTTCTTATTCAGTAATTCTCAGTTGTTGCTTGTCTTCATTCCACTGAGTCTAAATCTGGACTACATGGACCAGGAATTGAACTCGCAATTGCTATGTCACCAAATTTGCAAACCTATTCTGTGTATAGAACTTGGAACCTTTAACCTAATCTGCCTTCTAATGAGACTGTTGCTACTGCTTCTTACACTTGACTGCATTCACTGGGGCTTTTTTTTCCTACTATTGGAGCCTTCAGTTCTCCAAAGGTTACCTGGATCAACAAGTACCTGGTAAAGGTCAGAGGGCACAGCAACTAAAACATTTTGATAATAACAAATATGGACAATAGTCTGCATGTAAATAATGTAAATGATAACATATTCAATATTATTTGAAGAAGCCTTTCTTTACATATCTGCTGCTGTTAACTCAAAATTGCAGTTGCACCATTCTTCAGACATTGTCATGTTTATTCATTAGAAAAAGAAAAAAAAAAACAGACAAAATCTTCTTTCTTTAAAAAAACAAGAGGAAAATAATCATTAATGTACAAATTGGACCAATCCATCTAGTATCGCTGGGTAAATCAATTTATCCAGGGTTGTACCAAATTATATCCAGATTATTACCCACTAAATAAAGAAAGCCCACATTGATATCTGTTTAAGCCTGATAAATGTTCCAAGCTGATAACACACTACATATCACTTTATTCAACTTCCACACTGCTAACATAAATATTTATGTCCTTGTTTGTTTTATAAGGTGAAAAACAACAAGAGAGCCTCCACTATTATTATATTGCTACAATAAAAAACTGTTCAAGAGAAACAGTGGAACAATTCAAAGGCTTTGTCAGTGTTGTAATAGCAGATTGGAGAATAGTCGTAAAGGTCACAGTTTCAACCTTCTTACTCGAGTTGGTCCTTACCAGAGGAAAGTCTGATTAAAAACTGCATTTATAACACCCCCATGCCTAGGTGGCAATGTATGTAAGGAGGAAACCAGCTGTCCATTAAGGTGAAACTCAAGGAACATAAACCTATAAACAAAAGAGATGTTATAAAATCTGGATTGGCAGACAATTTCTAAGGGAATGGTGCAATCTATTCACTCTGGGATTGGAGTCAGATAGTTGATTGAGAGTATTGTTGAAGAGTGAGCAAGTTAAACGAGACAGAATATACACCTGGTTTGTCAGCCAGGTGTATATTTGATTAGTACAGATTTCAAATGATAGTTTTCTTTGCTTCACAAAGTTGGAGGATCCCCTAACACAGGTATAACATAGAATCTGCTATACGCAGTACTGATAAATTAGATTGGGCTGGTTGATATATTAATGACTATTTTTGTTGCTTTCTCTTGAAGGTGGAAGTTTTTATTTTTTTCCCCACAGAATACAGCTATCAAGAGCTGGGGAATAGATCATCTATAGCAACTGTAAATGCTCGATTTTAAATCATATTAGCAAAAAAAGAAGAATAGCACTAGGAAAAAAACAACATATATAAGCATTAGTCTTTTCCTTAATGTGGAAAGCAAATTTCAGCCGAGTTAATTTTAACTGTTTTTTCTTGGAGCTGTCTTAGCCGTCATAAGACAGTCATTATCAATTTTTGGTTTGTATTTTTCATCTTAAGTTGCTTTGTCAATCTAATAAAAATTCAAGATATCATTACTATTTATAAGACGAATTTGTACTTTTTGTTATACTTTATTTATTATACTGAACAATCACATCAAAGGTTGCAAATGTATTCATTAATTTTATTCTTTGATAGATGACAAATTAATTATCTTCCTAGAAATTTCTTAGAACTTTATTGACCAGTTATAAGAGGATGACTGAATAATTAAGTACATCTTACAACAGAAATCAAATAATTAAAATAACAGGCAGACAATGAACTACCACCAGTCACAATGAATGAATGTCCCCTCGAAGTGGCACCGTGCCTTGAGAGAATATTGAGCCTCAAACTCACACCCCGACCCTCAAGTGGAACTCTCATATACAATCCATTACTAAAGATGCAGGTAAAATGATTGGCTCCTTGTACCAGTCCACTAATTATCTGACCCCTCATGCTATCCTCTACGTTTATAAGAGCCAGATCAGAAAGAAAATAGAGTACTATTACCATATTTGAGTGGGAGCTGCCCAGTTCTCATTTTCCCATCTTGATGGGCTTCAAGATGCTTTCAAACTCTTTTTGGGTGACAAATTATTTTCCAACCTCTCACTCTCTCTCACAGGCAGGATGTGGCAAGCCTCTCATTGCTCTATTGCTACTTTCATGGAAAGTGCTCAGATGAACTTCATTCCTTGGTTCTGCTATGTCTAATATTCATGGCTGGGATCTGCCATGCTACTAACATTGTAGCAAACCACCCACATTTCCTCCGTATTCGATCAGAGAAGTCAGCTTCACTGATACACTTTCTTGTAAACCACTGCTCTGTGGAACTAACTCCCAGGTGGATGTTTCCCTGATCACTACAATCTTAGCCTGTTCAAGTCTATCTCCCCTTCCTATCAATATAAACTACCTCTTAATTTAACCCTCTACCACAAGTAGACCCCAGGTCTTTGTACATAATAAAAAAAAAAAAGGATCTTTGTTGATAAGTTATAAGTGGAAGACTTGAATAATTAAGTATATCGTACAATAGAAATGAAGTCAGTAAATTAATAACAGCAAAAGAATATAATAAAGGTACAACAGGGAAAAATAGAGATGTCCTCAAACATGCCAGAGTAAATTGGAGAGTTGTACCCAGCAGCTGCTCAATTTGTAGCTTTTGTGGTTGGCACATAAGGGAATATCTCCAAGAATCTCTCTGACATCATTGGAAGTGTGCAGGTAACAGCTCTACTTGGGACAGTTCATGTGCTAACAAAAGTGTTGTGCCTCTAAAGTTGCCGGTAGAAGCTGAGATATGACTATCATATATCTAAAAGTCAGAGAAGATGTCAATAATAACAAAACAAGGGACTATTTACATTATTTGGATTGTTGTCCTCGTTTTCATTGACATATTCACAAGGTTTCAGTTGTATGCTCCAGCCTTCTTCAGGTGATTGGAATTTCAAACTGAACCCTTTATTTTGTCCACCACAGTAGATTGTTCTAGTTCCACGTGTCATGCCTCAGTATCAGTTATCTCCCTTTTAACTCAACATTCCAAGTTTTTGTTCACCTCTGCTATAGCCAGGTATTTAACTCACAACTCTCAAGGTCAAGTCACTTGATTCAACCAACAGTTATCCACTTGAGGACACATTGCCCAGTGGATAAAAGTGTCGTGAGTTCAATACGTGACTACCACAGAGCTGAACAAAAACTTGGAGAGTTGAACTAAAAGGAAGATAATTGATATTGAGACAGCCAGAAGAGGCATGGCACATGGAACTAGAACAATCTACCCTGGTCGACAAATTAAAAGGTTCAGTTTGAAATGGAGAAGTCCGGAGCATAGAATGGCTGAAACATCATGAATATGACAACGAAGATGAAGACAACAGTCTAAACAATGTAAATAGTGTAAATAATTACAATGCCTCATCTTAGAAACAGACAAAATAAAGGACATTTTCTAATGTCATAACTGGTGACAATAGAATGGAAATAGTTTTATTTTTTTTTCAGCTGTTTGTGTCAGCATCAAGAAAACTTCCTATTCTGTCAAGGCCATCAGATGATTATATAATTTTGCACAGATAAAAAAAATATCCATGTGCACATTATTCAGATTCTTTGGCCATGAGCTACATTTCTTTTTTGCATGATAGAATCTTTTTTTTGAACAGGCAACCTATTTTCCTATCACCTCTGATGAACAAAATCCATTTACCAACCTGAATTTCTCATTGCAATATACATATATATTTATGTAAATATAAAAACAAATACATACATGAGGCATTTCATGTCATATATATATATATATATATATATATATATATATAGGCATTGAAAAAGAAGTATATTGATCTATGAGAGTTGAGTGTGTATTTGTGTAAAATATATTCAATGCCACTCTTGCAATCTTTAGCCAGAAGCTGTAATCACAGTATTCCAGGGATCATTTCTTTTAATACTTACACAGTAGACTCCTGCTACATAATGTGATATAAAAGTCTAAGGAGATGTTGTAAAAAATGAAATTAACATTTGTAACCTAACTGAAAATTTTTTATAGTGTGTGTGTGTGCATATATGATTTTGCTAGTATTTTGTTATTGCATGTGAATAGTTGTCTAATGTTACTATGATCCTTATGCTGCTTATTAATATGTTGCCTGATTGCACTATGATTTGATGGCAGGTAAAAACACACACATACACACCACACTTATAGCACAACACTCACAGTAGTTCTATGAAATTAATCATTCGTCTACCTATTCTGATGATGACTTAAAGTTGAAACCTAGTACCATATTTCTTGTACTTTTCTTGTCTGAGAAGTATTATTTGTAATTTTGAAAAGTTGATCAGTAAAGTGACTCAACACAAAATGTCTACTGTCTTCAATAATACACACACACACACATATATATATATATATATATATATGGCTGGCTATGGACAAAAAAACAGTTCCCTATGTGAATAAGTTTATTTTTCCTGAAAAAAACTTAAAATTCTTTAATGAGAATAAAAATAGACTGTGCATGTTTATAAATGCCTTGTAATGATAATATTTGTCATTTCCCTAAAAGGAAACATTCTTTAACTGAAAAACTAGTGCTACTTTTTCTGAAATTTATAAAATCTTTGTTACAACAATTTAAGAAAACAGGTTTATCAAGTTCACTCTTTCCAGTATTGATCAGAGCTTCATTCCTAACCTTTTGTTTAATGTAGTGTAGAATATCCAACACTTTTATTATATCAAATAATTTCCCTTCAAGTTATGTGCTATCTCCATGTTAGTTGTTCCTTTCGTATAAAATCCTCAAGTTAATGTGGCCTTCTATTATTTGATACACTACTTTATGTCCACTGAATCTCCATACTCTACTCCTTTTATGTCATCTTAAACTTTACTAGCAACAATTACTGACCCAAACATACAATATTCCTTAAACAAAAATAAAACATTCTTACACTACAGTCACCATAATGCCTCAAAGTCTCTAGTCTTAACTAGTTCCCATATGTACAATTTGTACCATAGAGGAAAGTTCATGAAAACCAGAAAAGTATTTATAGAAAAGGCAGAGGGAAGCCACATTACAATGATGGGAAAAGTGACTGTAGCCAAGATGCGAGATGCAGATTATTCTTTGGATTTTACCAAGAATCTCTAAAAATATAGCAGGAACACCAGACCAGATGTGGAAACAATATTTAAATTATGTGTGAATGATCGACTTATAAATATATGATAGATTCTAGCTAGAAAAATTGTGTAGCATGACATTAAGTCAACTTTCCTAGCAGAAAACTTAGCAACTGTTTCAATATAATCTTTTAAATTCACGTTAAAATGGAAAACATTAGTCCCAGAATGTGCAATGAGCGACTATTGGAGGTTAGTATCAGCCATGCTGATTGAAAGCAAAAAACATTGAAAAAAATTCATAGAAAAATTATTTATTCAATTTGAAACTCCTGCACACTTTTTTCTGAGACATACATATTTATTCCATCTTAACAGCAAGTTTCCAAACTTTTCCCCCAGAACACATATTTCAAAGATAAATTTATTGACACCTTTTTCCGTTTGAACCTGAATACAGTAGTTCTTGTCTGTGTGTTAAGGTCTAGAGGCTCTGAACTAATGATATTCTATAGAAAAAGAGTTTTTATAACAGATGCAGGATACAATAAACTTACATCAATGGGTTCAACTTATTATTATTATTATTATTGCATTATACTTGCAACCTTATTATACAGCAAATTGACAACTGACTAAATGGAAGGCAATCTGAGTTTTAAATATTTCAAGCTGGTCCATGATCAATAAGCATTAAATATTTGGTCTCTTTGAAGGCCGCTTTGATGACTCAATGTAATCCCTTCTACAAAAAGCCATAAATTTCCATTGACGACTGACAGTTTTTGGTTGATGTTTTGGCTTTACAGTCACACCTAGCCATTGTGCAAATAAATATTTCATTATTCTGATACAAAAATACTGACCTTTGTATATCTTGTTTTTGGTTTCTCATGCAGTTCAAGTTTATTGGCATAATCTGAAATCATTCTAGTCTACATATAGAAGTTTTTCTGCAAGTTTTCTAAATGGTGTTTTGGCACTAATTTCCGACACAGATTTCACAACTTTATGAGTAATTAATGGCTATAGCCAACTTTGTTCCACATTTTATAATCTAAAATTTACCTTTTCAAGTTTTCAAAACAAATTATAATTCTTAATTCATTAAATGTCTTGTCCTCAATTGAAAACTTCATATTTGTCAAACCTTAAGTTCAGATATAGCCTAGTTTAGGTATGTATAAAGTAAAAGGTCCTCTATATTTGTATTACAAAATGTAGTAAAATGATAATGGAATTAAATTATTTTTTATGATATAAGTGACACAAAAAAATATTAATTACAAATAAAAAATGTCATTGTATAAAAATTAGGACGAACTGTAAATGATGGTACCACTATCAATTCTGTGGTCTCTTTACAAATATTGAGATTGCCTCTGAGTTTTGACAAAGAGAACTTGCTACATGTGAAGCCAGGTGATATTTTGCATCATCACAATGAAAGACCTCAGATGATCTTAAAGGCCAGATAAGAAACTGTACTACAACTGTCGTACATAACTAAATAACCTTGCCATATTCATCTTACAATCCTGCCTATACACTACCAAACTCATTTGTTTGTAACTATGAAGGAGCAGCTCAAATGACAGCAGTTCTTCAATGATACTGATATGAAGGAAACAACTCGTATATAACTAATAAACTAACCAAGAAGCTTCTCTGAAGCAGCAACACATATGCTGTCATTCAAAAGAATAACAGAAGGAAGAAAACTATGTTGAAGACTTGATGTTTTTGACATAATCTGTATGCTTCACTGAAAGAGGAACTGGCTTCATTTTTGACTGCCTCTTGCATATATGTAAAAATCCATTTGCTTATACAATCATATTACTCACTCTTTTTATTAGTAATAAAATGTCCCACATAATTTCTTTGATGTCTTTCAGATTCAATCCATAAAAGTCAACACAGTGTATATAAACATTCCTAGTGATATTTGAGCTGTTGAATCATTCTGGTTTCACTTAAGAATATTCTGCATAATGAACTTGGCAGGACAAAGGTTTCTGCTTTGTGGGTGCCACATCTTCTGGCACCTGATCAAAAGCACAACAGTCTGAGCATATCATTGGAAAATCTGACATTATTTAAGGCAGATCCAGCTAGTTTCCTTGAATGCTTCCTAACCCAGGATGGGTGTTTGGCTCATCACTTTGACTTAATTCATGCAGTGGAAACACACCTCTGTGTTGAGTCAGAGGCTGTGTGAGAAGATGAATGGTGGCATAATGTTGCCATCATTAGGGATCACTCCAAACATCTTCATAATCATCATTAGACTCATCTAACTCTCAGAATCCTCTGCACCATCCTCAGATTAAAACCCAAACACTCTGAAATGTTTGTATTGGAGCTTCTGGTGCAAATGCCAAGCAGTACAGCATGCCATTTCCAAATTTTTGCTGGGTTGAATGATGTCATGGCACTGTTTTCTCACAGATGGTGCCTAAGTGACCTTACTGTGTTATGCTATCAGCAAAATAAAAAAAAAAAATGCACATGTGTGAAATTAAAAATATAAAATGCCAACAATTTATCCATTGCAAATATATATATATATATATATATATATATACGAGTTGGAAATCAAACAGATCAGATATGGATACAAATCCAACAAGATGATAAAATGAGGAACAAATAGGAAATGTATTTCAATCTAACATATTTACTAAGGCTTCGTCAGAGATTGAGAATAGAAATCAAAAAAAAAAAGCAAAGAGACTGAGTACCGATATGTTATAATTTGTGATTAGTTCTCATTGGCCAGACACACGTCACATGTATTAATGCAGTAGATAATACATAAATATGTGTGAAGAACATTTTGGATGTTAAAGTGTGTGATAGTGTAAGGGCATGTGAGTAAAGAAACACGTGTGTGTAGGTATATGTTGGACAGTAACACTAATTCATGTAAGTTTATAAGTGTGTGTGTGTGAAGAAGGTCTACAGACGTCACTCTTGTATTGCTGATGATATGTAGTGATACATAGCAATAATTTTGTATTTGGTTGGATTTTTATATTCTGGTGTATCTGGGGAAAGTCTGTGGTCATCAACTCTGCGTGGGTCAGTGAAACGAAGTAAGATAGTGTAATAATCTAGTTTTGGTTGGATTTATTAAAAAATCATTTCCCATGTATATTTTGGCAAAGGATTTGTAAATTTCCATTATGTTCAATAGATATAAATTAGATTCATTAATAATGGATCTGTAGAAAGAGGGTGATACAATGCAATGTTTTAAGTGAGTATTTATAGTTGTTAGTAAAGCTATTAGATATATTTCAAAATATTTTCTCCTTAAAGGATCATGTTCTAGCATTAGCTAAATCAAAGTTATGCCTCATGTCATTTCAATGTAAGATGAGAGAGTTAGAATGTTTGTCTAAATGTAATGTGTGTTGGTAGATCCAGGGTTTTTAGATCATGTGATGACTCCTCGACTTAAATGTTTTTGCAAGGTAAACACTATCTGATAAATTCTGGCATTTGAATTTGATCTATTTTTCTTCCTGATTATATCCCCAATTTTCTTGGCGGTAGTGGTAATGATTCTAGTGTTAGGGATGGCTAATTCATTTGCGAGTTTAGTCAAAATGCTGTTGAAGGGAAAGATTATGAATTTTGTGTAATTTTTGGGAGTATCTGTTTTTTGGTTGTACAGATATTGTGAGCTCATTTTTTAGCATTGAGGATGAAATGGTGTGACTAGTGGAGAAGTTTGGATGTTTTCTCAATATATTCATCTTTTTCATTTAGGTATAATAGGGCTATGTATTCTAAGGGCTCCAAGATAAAATCCTATAATTTGTCCAAATTTTATTCTCTGGTTATGGTGGGAATAGAAATTGATTAGGTCTTTTTTGTTTGTGGGTTTTCAGTAAAATTTAAAATCTAATTTATCATCGTTGCATATTAATAAGATGTCAAGGAAAGATAGCTGTTTGTTTCACGTTCGTGTGTGAATTCACTTGTGGTTTCAACCTTATTGTGTTTTATTATTATGTTTAATAGGTTTGTATCTTGGGCATAAAGTAAGAGGATGCCATCTATGTATCTCAGATAAGTAGAGCTGCTAGGTATATTTTTAAATGGGGTAGATTCTAAGAATTCTAGAAAGAGGCAAGCGAGTATGATATTGATAGGAGATGCCATGAGTAAAACACATTTTTGTTTGTAGAAAATGTTATTGCAAGAAAAGAAACAATGGTTAGTTATTAATTTGCATATCTTTACGATTTAGTGGACAGGTAGAGGAAGCTTTTCCTTGGATTTATTGAGGTGATTTCTTAATATATTTAGGTATTTCATGATGGGTATATTGGTATATAGTGATTTGGTGTCTAAACTTGCAGAAGACATGATAGTCATGTTTTTGAAGTGTGTTGTGATGATGATGCCTAGGAATGGAGTTAGGATTTTTGTGATGGTCCTAGTTTTTCATTTGGTCAATTAAAATAAACAAAAAATCTAAGTAAATAATAAATAAATTAACAAACTACAAATGCACACATAAACACAAATACAATAATAACCACCACCAAAAAATAATAAAGTAATTAATAATAAATAATGAGTAAAATGATAAACAAACCATACTATAAAATAGCTTCAGATAACTGCATTCAAATTCATTCAATTGTCTCTAGAATGATCTGAAATATAACCATTAGGATAATACAATAGACCCTTGCATTTTGCCGCAAATGACCAGTATATATAAATAATTGAGCCAAAATAAAGTTCACATGGCCTGAAGTTTGCATTCAAACAAGATTCCTGCTCAGTGTTGACCTCAGTATCCACTTATATATATATATATATATATATATATATACACACATTAAAAATCAGGAGGTCAGTTGAATCCGCTAACTTGGTTTCAACATTATGGTATCCTCAGGTGATTTTTATCAAATGACCCCACCTAGCACTTTAAAAAAAATAAAAAATAAAAATAAATAGAAATAAAGAATGCTACATTATTATTTTCAAAAATAAATAAATGCATGGCATTGGATGTAATTGAAAGGGAGGAGGAGTATGTAAAGAAGGAAGAAGCAGCTAAAGAAGAAAAGCAAGTGTATTGTAAATGCATTGGTGAGAAGGGGGGTTAAATTACATTTTTTATCCAGCCTCATATGCACACACACACAATATATATATATATATATATATATATATATATATATATATATAGAAAGGGGAGAAAAGCTTTATATCTGGAGATAGATATTACATAATCATTTTTGTGTTGCCTTAAATTATTTGTCTTTCGTCAAAAAGCAGTGATTTTAAATTAATTGGTAAACTGAAACAACAACAGGTTCTTGAATGAGTCATCAGCATCTATCACATTAAAGGTAGATTTCAGGCAAGGGAAACAGGTGACCTTTACTTGGCTCGTACAATAGTCAACCTTTTTAATACATGTCATGTAAACCTACACATGTTCAAAGACCATACAAAGCTGATCCAGAAAATAAATAGGCTGATAAAAAAAAAAAAAAAAAAAAAAAATTTACAAGATTGATAAGGTATAGATAATTAGTGTTATTCAATCAGGATATTCTTCTTTCTCCCATGGATCAATTCAAAGACATTTTTTGACTGGTAATAGTCCCATTAATGCTTCTTGTTTTGAATATCTATTCAGACAAGTTAACCCAAGACTTCAAGTGCACTGGTTCTCATATGATCACCAAAGTTAAGCTATGTTGATCCTGGTCAATACCTAAATGGATGACTGCTTGTGAATAACAGGTGCTGTAAGCTTGGATGTGTGTTTGGTACAATGGATAATGGCTCAGAATTGAAAATCTGAGAGCCGAGTTCAATTCCAGTCAGGTTGATTATATTTACTTATGTTATTTAAAGCCAGAAAATAGTTTTAGATTGCAAGAATTTTGGGGAGATAATAATGATTTACTGATACAAGTCATATTAATTAATCCATAGATGGGTGAAGAAATGGATTCGTACCTTTCACAAGAGTATTTGTGGGTAAATGAATGCAATGAACTCTAGTGCAATTTAAACTCAGCTCCCCGACTTCTCATTTAGAGCCTTTATCCATTACACCACACACACATAAAAAAACGCACAAGAATTGGAAATTAGAGTTTATGCTAAATGGGAACTTGTCCTTTATATATGTGCTGAGTTTATGGTGATTTCAAGGGTCACATTTTGCTGTTGGAGTGAGTAGTTCAAGATTGCGAGTTCATCCACTGGTATCGATAGACCAGATTCCGACAGGAACAAAGGAGGTTTGACCTCATGAAGTTGTTCAACCTCAGGAAAGTTTGATCAGACATTTTCACATTGTAAAAGAGATGGTGAGTCTAGGGTCTTTTTTTTTTTTTTTTGTTTTTGTGGGGATAATATTTGTTTCTTCTGTTTTATTTTGTTGTGGTTATGGTTAGATACCAGATATTGGTACAAGTGAAGATGAGGTAGTGAAACAGTCACACTCACAAATAGTGGCACTGATAGGTCCCACCTGAGACTACTGTACAGTCACCACCCCCCAAAAAAAACCTTCACAAAATAGTACAAGAACCCCTATTTTATGCACCTGCTGATGTAATAACCCCCTCAGAAATTGCTTTAAGCTTTGTATCCCTGACTATCAAACAGATAATGCAAACACAGAAAACATTCACCACAAGTACACTTAAGAGACTCAGAATTCAGGAAAGAATAAAGATAGAATTGTGATAACCTGACTACATAGTCATTTACTTAGAAATCAAGTCAACAGAAATTCTCATTGTATCAGAATTATCATAAGTTGAGAGACAAAGCACTAAAACAAGATGCCTTGCATGTAAGGTGTAAAAAGCCCATGAGGAGAAGGTGGGTTTACATTGTTCGCTCAGGGGTACACTAGCATTCCCTACCCCCATTGAATTAAATATTATTGTAAAATAACTGCATAAACAGGAGAGCACCCATTAAGTTGGACAATGTAGAAACATAAGAAATGTAAAATGTTTTAACTTTTTTATAGTTTCCTTCAACATGGTTTAAATAATAAAATAAAACATATAATCATTTTTTTTTTATATTCTCAAAGAATTTTGCTATGTAAGGAAAGGAAGAGGAAATAAAAACCCATATCCAAACTGGCAAATGTATTTGGTCAAATTTCTCAACCACATCAAACTGATGACTGAAAAATAGTTAACTACCAAAAGTTATAGCTTTTTTTAATCTCTTAAGCTGTGTGTGTGTGGTGGGGAGGAGGACAAATCAATAGAACACAACATTAACAAAAAATAATATGGTTAAAAACACATTGCAAACAAATAGAAATATCCAAAAATTTTGAAGAAATTAAAACAAAAAAAACATAAAATACAATAAGTATTTTAAATAAAAATTTTCATTTCAGAGTATATCAATCATTGCCATTGACCAATCAGAAGAACTTATAGATATGTACATGGAGGACAAGAAAAAAAAAATTAAAAGACCCATATACTGTCTTTTCTAGTGGGTCAAATTTTCTCAACCCCATCAAAATTGACAACAAAAAAAAAAAAAATTATCAAAATTTATAGCCTTTTTTGTTTTTCTTAAACCCTGTGTGTGTGGAAAACAGGCCAAATGAAGTGATAAAGATTAATTGAATAGGCTGCATTTAAAATGTGGGTTTATAGTATACAAACTCATATTTTACAGCAAATAAGTACAAACAAGTAAGAGCTGCCTACAAATAAATCTTACTAAATTCAGTAAATACAAAAACTTTTATTATTTTTTCAAAGAGAGCTCCAAATTAAATAAGTGGTTTCTGGGATATGATTGGATAGGACAAGTCATGTGATATACTGTGCTGTGCTTTCTCTGATGTCTGTGCAGTTGAAGTCCAAATTACCTAGAAAAGGGCTCATTTTACTGAGTAAATTGACATGCAAAACTCAGATAGTAATTCAGAGCCGAGCACCAGCTAGCCATAGTGAGAAAAATGGCTCACCAGCAACAGACAAAAAAAAAACAGTCAGTGAACAAGGCCCTGCCTTGATCAACAGCATAGATATACATTGCCATCAGTCAAACACATTTCATTAGTGTGTGCTTCACACACAGTGGCATACCATACCACTTGTTTTCCCCACTTGCAACAAAAACACTACAGAGTCACTTGCGACAAATCATTTTGAACAATCAAACTACTGGTCTCTTCATGGCCACAACAAAGACAATTGAATTCTAATATGTAAATACATGTACTTGCCTGTATAAATATTGTCATATTTAGCTTCTTTTTCTAAAAATATCATTTCTTCACATTTTGTGGACATGACACTTGGATTTTATTTTAACACCTAAAATCTGGGTAGACTGACCCCACCAGACTTTGCTGTTTGTTATAATACAAAGAAGATCTGAATATATTAATCTTGGCAAAAGAGAGAAGTTCTTAATGTAAAGAAATCTCATATTCATAAAGCTAAAATATAGCTCCGTATTAAGAAATACTCATTCAGATGAGAAACACAGAAACAGGATCTGAAAAATTTCAATATTTACATTAAAATTTTAAAAAGGAAAATTAACTTTTAAAGGCAAAAAGATAATTTGAAAAAGAAATCTAAACATTATGCAAGTTACCAGACAAAAAAACTCATTCTAATATTTAATGCTATTATATTTAGCATCTTTTGTTTATATAATTATTTTTTTCCATCAAGTTCACCCCAAGCAAGGTAATAAATCTAGAGATGCAAGGGGTTACTGGGTGTAGAAGAGTTATAAACAGCAACATTGCTAAAGAGTGTGAACAGAGGAAGAGTAATCAGGAGGACAGCAGATAGTGATTGGCATCACATTTAAATTTTTGCAGATTAAAGTTAGCAGGAAAGCATGGAGCTGGGAGGGAGTTCCACAAGCAAGAAGTGTGAGAAAAGAAATTTAACAGAGTTTACAGTTACATCTATCTAGCCTGACTGTAAATTGGTGAGGGCCAATAATATTGCTGATTCTTCTTTGGATTCTATCAAGGAGCTTGAGATAGATAGCAAGAGCACCGGACTATGTGTCAGCAATATACTATTCATGGATCAATAGTAAACTTATAGATATGTAAGATTGATTTTATCTTCAGAATCGATCTAGCATGACATGAACAAACCTGCCCTAGCAATGAATTCAATATAGTCTTTCCACTTCATGTTAGCCAAGAACACTGAAAGAGGAGAGTAGATATTTATCAATTATCTCATTAAAATGAAATATAATACAATATTTTGTTTTTATTGTAGTCACCCTCTTGTATAGAGGAGAAAAGACTTTCTAATCCTGTGATCACTTTCTGTGTTCCATACAAGATAAATATTGAAATACAGCATAATCCGTGAGCAACATCTTTTTCCAGATTTATGGATTAGTTTTTATGGTTTACTAACCCCCTGAGGCTTATATAAAGCTGAAACATTTCAGATTGTAGGAGTTTGTTTACAATACATGGGGTTTCCAAAGTGGGACCCAATTTAAGTAACTTTGTTGATCAAATGTGAACTGATTCTCCAGAAAAATGTCTATCATTTTTCAAAATGTCATTCAAACAAACTATTTGTTTAGCATAGCTTTGTGAATTATGGTTGCTTTAGGTTCCAGTAATTCATTATAATTCTATTTGATTCATTCAAATACAGAGAAGGAAATTTTAACCCAGAATATTCTAAGATGTGGAAAACCATTCTTGATCTTGATGGTTTTTTTTTTCATTTTCTTTTTGCAATAAATTCATTTTTCACCAAGTGACTATCTTGTCCAAAAATGACTGTTGAACAAAACAAATATTTAGATTTTGTTTGATTTTCCTTTCATTAATATGGAACATATATTCAAAACTTCTAAATCTTTTTTAAGGCTTCTAAACAATATACTACAGATGATTGATCACACAAGCAATAAAGAGCCAATATCAAAGGCTCTGAAGAATTTCTTATCACTGTGCACAAAGATAGTGACATTTGCCTCAAACTAATACATTTTAAGATAGTATGTTATATGAAACCAACATCTGAAGACTTGTCTAAATTGGAAATGAAAGTAAAGATATAAAAGTGTTTAGGTTGAATATTTATACAATATGTGTATGTCTTGCTTATATGAATGAGATGTAAATGATTTGGCTGCAAAAGATCAGACTTGAAACTGTATTGTCAGCACAAAATGATTATCACTTTCCTCTAAGGATATCATTTAATGTTTCTTGCATAAAGCACAATAAATGGAAATATCTCAGTCTCTTTACACATACAGATGCAAAGTGTGTGTGTGTATAATACAATGTTAGCCATTGAAATTAAAACTTCATGGTGACTGGCAGTTTTAAGCCATAAGCAACCATCAGAATATGGCAAATGCTTTTAGACAATTATGTATGTCTATTGAGGAAATTCCTTAAATATAAGAAAAAAATATAAGCTAATCTATTAAAAAAGGAAAATAGAACATATTTCTATTTTTATCTGTTATCTCCCCACACACACACACATTATATATATATATATATATATATATATATATATATATATATATATATATATATATATGTGTGTGTGTGTGTGTGTGTGTGTCCATAAATTATCCATACAACTTTCACAGTTTATTGCCTCCATTAGAGTTAAGAGTCATCAATACATTTCTTTGCATGTGAAAGAAATATTAAAATTTCAATTTATTGATAGTTTGTTCTTTTTTCATTCACTTTCATTTGTTTTTTCAGGTTGATGTTAAAAGTGCTTATTATTGATCTCTCTCTCTCTTTTAATGAAAGTGACAACATTGCAAGAGAAAGCGCAATGTGTATCCTGGTTCATAGAGACCAAATCAGACATTCAGGCCCAGTGGAATTACAGCAGGGGAGAAAAAAAGCCAAGACATGTTAGCATCTGTGCCTGGCATCAGAAGTTTATGGTGACAGGAAGTGTGGCACAGAAAACTGAAATTTAGAATTGTCTAGGGGTGCTATGTGCAACCAGTAGAAGCCATGAAAAAGTATTCCAATGTCATTAAATAAAAACTATTCGTTTACCTCTGTTTTCCAATAAACTCTATAGAGTTATCTTCATTTTTTAAATGTTTTATCAATTTAAAAAATTGTACAGATAATTTATGGACATCTAGTATTTGTGCATATATCTCCAAGTAAGAGACAAAACAGATGGATTAAAACTCCACAGTTCATAACATTTAATTTTATCATTTTTTATCACAAGTTACCTACCATCGCCTGATGAAGTACAATCATAGTATTGAAACATTAAAGCTTTTGTCTAGCGATATAAAATGTTTTTATTATAATCTAATAAATATTATATATATATATATATATATATATATATATATATATATATATATATATAGTAGCAGAGGGAAGCAGAGGGTGTGATGGCCCCAGGCATCTATATCAGGAGGGCATCCAGTCAAATAAAAATTTAGTTTATATTTAATATGAATAAAGTGTTTATTTCTCGTTTCATCTGTTTTTACATATTTAAAATATCTTCCTTTCTCCCTACTTGAGTTTTAGATGCATATAATCAAGGATGTGTGTGTATATATATATATATATATATATATATATATATATATAAAAATGATAACTTTCATTCCAATTCTATAGCACAATTTTTATTTTTGGAAAGGTTTATCTTTGAAAATATGGTAGAGAATATTGATATTTCTGGTTAAGATCCTTCTTATCCCAACTATGAATAACTATGGCATCAGGTATAGTCCCCACCATATTATTAGTATACTGGACTTGAGAAAGAAAACAGGAATCCTGTTTCTTATTAGTGGATTCCTTTGGTATGTGATATGGAATTCTTAAATGATCAGTGTCCATTAGTTAACTTCTGTGCAAAGCATAGATTTGGGCTCTCATTTTGTCCTTGTCATATGCCTGATGAAATTTGAAATGCTTCAGTATTGGGGATTTCAGACATCAATTACTTTGTGGATCAACATATTTCCTTTATCAGATCTAAACATACAGTCAGAGATTGGAAGATAGTTTCTAATGGATGAGAAGAGGAAATCTCTGTTGAAGTGATCATATGCTGCTGTGAGGTCAACATAGCAGATAACCAATTTTCTACTGGAGAGGTATACAATTTCATGGATTTGTTTGTTGACATATGCCATATAGATAAACAGATGCCATTAATATACACACAGGTATATATATATATATATATATATATATATATATATATATATATATATATAAACAAAACCCTTTTATTTGCCAAAATACACTCACTAAGGTATTTCTGAAGATAGCATTTTAAAAGGCAAGCAGTCTTTGCTCTTACAGTGCTAAATATCAAGAGTATAATAAAAATATGATTCCTGAAAATAAATTCCATTTTGTAATCTCTTGAAAAGTGGATGTAAGTAGAGACAAGTTAACATTTAAAAACAGAAATATCACGCGCACACACATATATATTTTAAATAAATAAATATATTGTTTAATAAATAAACTGAGTGTCTATTTGAATATGGGCATCCACTAAAATAATGTCTTAAGTGATATATAAGATAAGAATATAGTTTTAAGGTATGCTATATTTAGGGTTATTTATCTGTGCTGTTACCTGTCGGACAGGTATGAATCCTCTTATTCGCCCCCCACCCCCCAGCTTTGGGTAAATAGCAGGACAGACTGAGTTCTAAAGCCTTGGATAGCAGCTGATCTACTACAGAAAGAAATGGCAACCCACTGCGGGGGAAAAAAATCAGCTTTGTCAGTCATGTATCGTAAGACACATGATTGCCTAAGTGTCTATCACATGTGGCACATAACTGACTGATATTTAGGGTTAAAATTGCTCAGTATCAATGATATTTATGTAAACATAAGTGGACACTGAGGTAGTGACAGTGTTTCATGCTTGAATGCCATCTTCAGGACATGACCTGAAGATGGCATTCAAGCATAAAACAGACTATCACTGCTGAGTGATAAACTCATTGTTCCACCATATATATTATTTCACTTCAAGCAAGGCGATAATGCAATGAGTTACTTGGAGTGGAAGAGAATGTGAAGCTTTTTGTGAAGAGAAAGGACAATAAAAGAACAGATTCTTTTGCAAGAATGTGATTGATGTTGCATTTAAATTTTTAAAGACTGTAATTAGCAGGGAAGCAAGGAAGTAGAACAGATTTCCATATATGTGAAGAGAATTAAAAGAAACTATTAGAATAGAATTTATAGGTATATCTAGCTAATTTAACTGTAATGAAACCTAGTAGCCAATCGAGTAGTAGGCTTAAATTAATTCAATCAAGATACCAAGAAGGTAAGCCCATTAGAACAACAGCCATGAAAATATTTATTAAAAAAAGACTCAGGGAAGCCAAATCTTAATAGTGAGAAAGTGACTGAAGTTGAGGTGCGAGTTTAGGACTGATAATATGTTGCAATAGAATGTCCCACACTCCCTATTGCATATGTGAACCAACTAGATATACCTGTCGAACTAGCTTTGGGAATTACTAGCCTGGTAACCGATTCCCGTCTTTCAGTAGTGTATTCTCTTTTACAATAAACCACTATTTCTTTCATCTATGCCAGTGTTGCTCTTCCTTTCACTTGTGTACCATCTCTGTCAGTTTTTAACCTTCTTTAAGAATACAACATAATATTACATACCTTTCTTTGGATTTTGTTGACAATCTCGATATATATATATATATATATATATATATATATATATATAGCAGGAGCATGAGACCAGATATTGGCAGCAATAGTCAATGCACAGACAAATAGAAGATTTATAAATGTGCAAGATGGATTCCGTTGAGAAAAATTGTCTGGCACAAAGCAGTGAACCAATTTTCTTAGCAGAAGACCAAGCAATTAACCTCTCCATTTCATAATGATAGAAAACAGGAAACCAAGAAGGCACAATGAGTTTCTCTTCTAGAGATTAGCATCAGCCATGCTGATGGAAGGTAAAGATGGTTCTCTGTGTTAATTAAAGTATAGAAGTTACATTCTGGATGCTTTAAAATTTACAAGACATTTCTTGCCCCCGTTAACAACTTATTTTTGAGAGCAGCAACCAATTTTACTTTGCTATACCTATTAAACTTTATAGTTGTGCCATCAGCATAAATATCTAGTTGGAAACTGATGACCTTGGAAGATAAGAAACAATGTAGATTTAAGGATAGACACGTGGGGAACCCCCACATCAGTGTAAAATGATATAGAAGCATATCCATTCAACATGACCTCCATTACCCAATTTGTTAAGTCAAATATCCTGCTAGAGTCACCATAGTCCTTGAGCTTGTAGAGAAGGCCAGCATGTTAAACCCTGTCAAACCCCTTAGAGATATTTGAAGCCATAGCCCAAGCATTATTCTTATTTAAAGTCTGAGAGACAGTTTCAGTAATAACTGTTAGTACACTGGTGGTTGAACTAAAGAAACTAAAGCCATATGAAGTGAGATGCTTAGCCAATTCCGAGTTAATTAGTATGTGCACATGTATGTATATATGAAAGAGAGACTATTGACTATCTACTTACCCTTGACCTCAAATGGAATTCTTATATACAATCCATCGCCAAAGAAGCAGGAAAAATGGTCGGCTTCCTGTACCACTCCAGTAAGTACCTGACCCCTCATGCTATCCTCAAACTTTACAAGAGCCAGATCTGGCCAAAAATGGAATACTGCTGTCATATTTAGGCAGGAGATGCCTAGCCCTTTCTTTCCAGTCTTGATAGAGTTTAAAACCATCTCAGAGTCTTTTTGAGTAACAAATTATTTTTCAAGAATTCTCTCTCTCTCAAAGGCAGGATGTGGCAAGCTTCTCACCGTTCTATTTCTACTACCATGGAAAGTGCTCGGATGAACTACATTCCTTGGTTCTGCCAGGCTAAACCTTCACAACTAGTACCCACCATCCCACTTATATTGGAGCAAACCACCCACATTACTTCTGTATTTTATCAGTGAGAAGTTTCACTTGAATAGCTTTTTTCCCCGCAACCACTGTGGAACAGATTTCCAAAAGGATGTTTCCCTTATCACTAAAAT
This sequence comes from Acanthosepion lycidas, assembly GCA_963932145.1. Taxonomy (NCBI): domain Eukaryota; kingdom Metazoa; phylum Mollusca; class Cephalopoda; order Sepiida; family Sepiidae; genus Acanthosepion; species Acanthosepion lycidas. The sequence goes on from OZ010571.1 coordinate 109,827,473, forward strand.
CCTCACCAGTTCAAGTCTAGGTTAACCATTATATCCCCCTCCTATCTGTATAAATTGCCTCTTAACATAACCCTCTACAACAAGTGGCCCCTGGACATTGTATAGGGTGAACCTTAATACATATGATACATAAAAGGTTAATGGTCAGAGGTAAATTGGACCAGGAAACAGTTTTAAAAAGTGCTCAATACACATGTGAAAAAAAATAAAAATAAAAAAATAAAATATAGAGCTTTTAACTTTAAAAATTAGGAAATCATTTGATTATGCTACCTTGCTGATTTCTTTCAATTGTCCTCTCAATGCTTTATTTTTAAAGAAAAAAAAAATGAACACTATATTATTTTAAAAAATAAATAAACAAACACCCGATGTTGGGTGTGATAGAAAGAGAGGAAGAAGATATGAAGAGAGAGGGTAAGAAGAGAGAGGGTAAGAAGAGAGAGGGTAAGAAGAGAGAGGGTAAGAAGAGAGAGGGTAAGAAGAGAGAGGGTAAGAAGAGAGAGGGTAAGAAGAGAGAGGGTAAGAAGAGAGAGGGTAAGAAGAGAGAGGGTAAGAAGAGAGAGGGTAAGAAGAGAGAGGGTAAGAAGAGAGAGGGTAAGAAGAGAGAGGGTAAGAAGAGAGAGGGTAAGAAGAGAGAGGGTAAGAAGAGAGAGGGTAAGAAGAGAGAGGGTAAGAAGAGAGAGGGTAAGAAGAGAGAGGGTAAGAAGAGAGAGGGTAAGAAGAGAGAGGGTAAGAAGAGAGAGGGTAAGAAGAGAGAGGGTAAGAAGAGAGAGGGTAAGAAGAGAGAGGGTAAGAAGAGAGAGGGTAAGAAGAGAGAGGGTAAGAAGAGAGAGGGTATTATAAATGTATTGGTGGGGAGTCAATTGAAAAGTACATACTTTTTTTTATCCAGCTTCATATGAGCTTAAGAGGATTTTTTTTTTGTATGTATACATTGGCTCATGATTTTCTATCTCTGGTTCAAAGGTTTTGTGGGATTTGGAAATGTTATTATTGCTAATTTTTCTTCTTGTAACCTAAGACTGAAACCAAGGTAGTGGAATAGACCGATCTTCTAATTTTTAAAGTATATATATATATATATATATTTTAAAAACAAGGAATGTATTGATTTTAATTTTAAAAGTCTCTAAGGCCCTTTCAACCAACATCTCATCAGGAGTCAATCGTTGGATAATTAATTAACAAAAAGAATAGTAACGACAATAAAGAGCAAAAAGGGGGAACACGCTAAAATAACAAACAAGTGTATATAGTTGTAACGAGGGAAGGGGAAATAACGTGTAAATAAATAAGTGAGGGACAGTTAAAATAAAGTATCCCCCAACAGATTAAGAGACTTTACAAATTCCTTCTGCCGGCAGAGAGAAGGCTTCCTTAATCCTATACAGACTGATTCCAAAATCTTCAAATGATTGTTGGAATCGGCTGTATGAATAATTTTAAACCTCTCTTTTTTGTACGACTTGGCGCAGGCTATATTCTCAACTAAGTGTTGAGCAATAACCGATTCCATATTCATGGGGGGAAGATAGCATATATATATATATATATATATATATATATATATATATATACACACACACACACACACACACACAAAATGTGTGTCTGACAACTGAAAAGACATCTCACATTTAGTGAGCTATAAATGGAAGATTATTTAGTGTGATATTCTGCCATGTACCAAATTATAACATTTTCCTTTCTCCTTCTGATGTCTTTTCCTTGTATTGGTCCAGAAAGTACCAGACTCCTCAAGCTATTCTCTATCTTTACAAGAGTTCAAATTGAACCTAAAATAGTCCTGCTGCAATTTCTAAAATGGAGCTAGCCTGTCCTCATTTTTCAGCCTTGAGAGTGTTCAAAAGCATTTATATAAATAAATAATCTATCCATTCTACGCCCCTTTCCCCACAGATGAAATATTGCTAGCTTCTCTCTACTCTATCATTCTTTTCATGGCAAATTTTTTGATAGGTTTCATTTCTTTGTTCACCCAGCTCAGACCTTCACAACCAGGATCCACTATGCCACATATATGAGGTTGAATCATCCTCATTCCCTTCATATTCTATTGGTAAGGAGCTGCTTGTTGATTAACACTTTCAGCTAATTTATTAGCCATTATATAATGCTATTATGAAACATGGCCACAATGTACTGGCCATATTCAAGAATTAATAATATGCCTACTTTACAGCAATTTTTAAATTATCTACAAAAGCAATTATACTACTATAATAAATTATGTGTAACTAATTAATAATCCTTGAAAATTTCTCATAGATTAGTCAAAAGTGCTCAGAATCAATAAGCATTTGAACAATTTCTGCACTCATTAAGTCTACAAAGGAAAACACTTCACATACAAGAAAAATATATAATAAAAACTTAAAAGTACCCTGTCAATCTTCATTAACAATAAATATATATATATATATATATATATATATATATATATATATATATAGAGAGAGAGAGAGACAGAGAGAGAGATAAACATACACAGAGAGGGGCATCCAAAGAATATTAAAGTTGGTAAGAAAATTAAATAAAAATGAGAAAAAATAAAATTTCATGAGTAGAATTCTTTGAAAAGGAAAAATGCAACTAAAATACAAGGTGCGGCAGAAATGACTTCTGCATATATCTCCGAGAAATACCTTCTGCATAAGGGTAAGTCATTAGTGGCAATGGTGTATTTGTTTACCTTACGTGTTACCGGTATGCGAAAGGTATTTCTGTCACAGACTGTATTATTCTAGCTTTTAAAATTCTCACTCATAAATCTGTTAATAAAAGTTCATGGATTTTTAATTTGATGTCTCAGTCATTTTTCAGAGTGCCCCCTCAAATATGAGATCCTTTTCATCTATTAGGTTGGTGCAAAAATAATGACGTAATAATGTTGTTTTTTGATGTTAAAAAATACGTCATAAAACAACATTTTTGCACCAACCTAATAGAAAGACCAAGTGTACTTTGTTTTAAACAAAAACAAACAAAAACAAAACAAAACAATGGAAAACAACTAGTTAAAATTCTAATAAAAATCTTTTTATTTCACTATTTTCTTTTACTGATGATTATTATTAACCAATAGAAAGTCCACAATATACATTAGCTGTATCCATGTATTTTCCAACAGCTTTCTCTCAAAGTGCAGCTTCTCTATTTTCTGACTCGTCAAAAATCAGAAATCAATCACTGAATCAATTGAATGTTTCATTGATTGATTCTCTTTTAATCTTTCATTAATCCATTTTTTCATGTCCCCTTTTTTAAATCTTAAAATTTATTTGATTTTCAGATCAAAACTTTGAATAAGTTAAAAGACCTGCCATTCGTTATCTCTGAGTATAAAAATTCAGTTAACTTCATTTTCTGAAATATTTTAGATGAGGAAATCTAATTCAGTTATTTTCATCATGGAGGTAATAATCAGAATACTTGAGCTGTTGTACCTTCTGGCATCTAGTGAAATTGGTAACCTTCAGGGAATTTCAAATTGAACCCTTTCTTCTATCCACAGGAAGAGATCTTAAACTACTCTTCATAGAGAATATCTTTGTTAATTCTTCAGAGTTAAAGCAACATTTAGAAAGTAATTTATTTAAACAAATATTGTCATCTTGGTTATTATAGCCACAATGTTTTGTATTGTTATCTCTCAGATGGTGAAACTACTAAGAATTAACTGGCATAACAGAATGAAAACAGTCAGCTCCCAGGACGCGGTATAAAGTGGAAAATCAGATTAAAACAGCAAAATGCTTTAACAACCAAGATTAGTCTAATAAATGAAAGAATCTTAAAAATTATTCTACCATTAATTAAAAATTTTGCCTGTGTATTCCTTTATTTGGTTAAGTCCAGAAAAAGGTGGGCAATTTCACTTGCATAGCGGGTCATTTTGGCCAAATTAAAGAACTGGCAATGTAACACCTGAATAATTATGAATTGGTTATCGGTAGACAAAGTGCATTTGGATTTGATTTGTTTTGTTTTCTATGACTTAACTGTCGGCAGGTTATTTAAAATAATATTTTTAGATTGTATGAATTTATTTTTGAGATAATGATTTAGTGATACAAGTTTTTCTAACTGACCGCTAATTGGAGGAAAGAAGAGGTAGATTCATGTCTTTTCCAAGGATATATTTGCATAAGTGCATATAACAAACCCAAATGGAATTGGAACTCGGCTCTCCAATTAACAATTCCAAGCCATTTTCAATTACACCACCTGCACATCCAAGCTTACAGCACCTGGTATTCCTAAGTGGTCATCCATCTAGGTACTAATCAGGCTTGACGTTGCTTAATTTTGGTGATAGTATGCGAACTGCTGTTTCATTGGCTTGATTTAGAGAGCAGATTATTAATTATGGCCTCATCTATTGTGATCACTTCCATATTACTGCATATGAATCCATCTTCTCCTCTCAGCTATAGGTTAGGTAGCAGCATAGACAGCTTTCTAGCCTTGGGTGGCAGCTCATATAGGAGAAAGACTACTCTAAGTTCAAAACCATGGAGCTGAACAAGCAGTGTGACATACTAAGTATGTCACATTGCTTTTCTTCTGTGAATTTGTGCTTAGTGTTTTACACTAGGGAGATTTTTTTCATCCTTCAGCAATGATTAGGTTTCTTTCTCTGCAAAAAAGTTCCATCAAGTCTTCATTTATGTGCTAGTATTAATCTGGTTATACTGGACACAACTCACAAAGATTGGAATACAGGATTAATTAATATATCCACTTTGGATCAAAAATGGCCAATCACATTGAACAACAATATTGATGTAATGGCAGGGTATTTCAAATTCAGCAAATTGGTCAACACATTAATAATCCTGTTTGTGCCAAGACTTTCTCACTCAACAGATTTCATATTCTGATGGTGGCGTGATCAGTGTTTTAAGTTTCAACCATCAGTCTACAATGTTGGTCTACTGTCTCTTGCAGTTTTTTTTCTGTGAGATGACAGATGAAGTCTACTTTAAAAGTATTTTACCTCATTTTTAAAATGGTAATTCTTTTTATAGTTTAACATGTTATAATTTATCCAAAATCCTCTTTCATGAGAGTTGATAAAAAATAGTTAGCTTAAGAGGAATTATAGCACCTCTCTTTTTAATTTCAATTTTTAATTTATTTTAATTTTTAATTTCTTGTTAATTTCAATGTCTCCAGTTGTAGCTATATTTAGATTTCCTACCATTAAGAAATTGTTTAAAATGATTTTTTTTTTTTTTTTTTTTTTTAGAAGCAACTTTATTACTTGCATGAAATGACTAAGAGCAGTATTTTTCAACAATAAAGTTTTCTTCATAGATATAAATATTCTTATATTACTCCATTCAGGTATTTTGGATAATATTTTGTCTTCTTTCATTTATATATAATTTTACCAAGGTAGTTATTCAATATACCTATATGGGTTCATTCTGTGTATTTACACAGTAAATGTTCTTTAAGGCAAATAGAATTAAAACTAACAGACATTTTGCACCTATTAATTTTAATGCTAGACCTGTTCAAGTTATGAATAATCTGTCTCAAACAAGGAGGAAATTCTGTCAGAAATTGACCAAAGTTCATTTTGGAAGAAAGGTACAGAAAATATGGTCTAAGGTTTCAAATTTCTTAAATCACTATCAGGGTAGATAGAGACAAATAGTATCTGTTTTTACTATTTGATTTTGCTAATATTTTGTTATTTTTTGTGAGTAGCTGCCTAATCCTATGATCCTTATTTTGCTTATTAATGTGTTAATATGGGTTTACATGGCTATATATATATATATATATATATATATATATATATATATATATATATATAAGGTTGGTGCAAAAATAATGACGTAATAATGTCGTTTTTTGACGCTAAAAAATGACATTAGTACGTCATTATTTTTGCACCAACCTAATATATATATATCTGAGAACACAAAGTGTATTCTGAAAGCATTATTTATATTATATATAGACTAATTTATTCATAGCATTGACAAATTGGGAAATATATTAGAATAATCCAGAATCTATACTGGCAGCAAACCACCTGCATATGGATAGAAAATGAATTCAGTAAATGTACAAAAATAGAAAGGGTGTAAGACAAGGATGTGTTTTCACACTGAATTTATTCAACCTATACAGTGAAGCAATTCTGAGAGAATTAGAAGTTCTACCAGGATTCATTATTGGCAGCCACAATCTTAACAAAAGATATGCAGATATAGAAAGGTAACTACAATAACTCCTACAGAAGGCAGAGCAAAAAAAAGAAAAAGCAAGAAAGGAATAAACTTCAATTGCAAGAAGATAGAATGCATGGTTCTTAGTAAAAAAAAAACAACTGAACATGCAAAATACAAGTTGGAGATACCAAAATCAAATTAGTACAACAATTGAAATATCTGGAAAGTGTTTTATCAGAGGATGGAAGATGCAACACTTGTAACCAAAAATGCCCTCAAAAAAGCTAAGCAAAGTATTAATAAACCTGAAAATTTCATTGGAAACAAAGAAAAGCATACTGAACTGTTATGTAATATCAGTCATCCTCTCCAGGTGAGAGACTTGAAGCAACAGAAATGTGATTCTACAGAAGGATGCTGAGAATATCATAAACTGAACATGTGAGCACTGACAAAGTTTTAGAGAAAATAGAATTGCAAAGGTCACTTATGCTTAACATCAGGAAGAGAAAGCTGAAATTTCTAGGGCACATGATGAAAGAGGGCTTGGGAAATCTGATACACACAGGACAGATTGAAAGCAAGAGTGACTGTAGAAAACAATATATAACCTACATAGTAAGCTTGATTAAATGGATAGTAGAATCCGGTTTAGGAGATATAAAAAAAAGACAAAGATTTAGTAAGAGTTAAAAAGTAAAGGAAATTGTAGAGAGCCATGATCAATGTTCTGCAGAGACAGCACGTAGAAGAATTTACTTTTGTACTCTGACCTTTCAAGATTCAGTCTCCTTCTCTCCTGGCTTTACAAACCTCTTGAAATAGTCAGCATCTGTCGACACTGGTCCAAGGTAGAGCCATATAATTGTCTCCCTTGCACTGGTAATATTAAAATTTGTCAGTATTACAATAAAAAAAAAATTATGAATAGACATATATTATGTGTAAATTTGTCTGCATGAGCACAGAAATAGACATCAATGTTTTAAAATCTGGTTTCTTCTTTTGTGCCGTATCCCTTCAGAACGTAGACGATCATGGTACTCCATAACGTCCTCTTCTTTGTAGCTCTTAGAAATATTTATCTTTTCACTATCCAACCTATGTGCGCTACTAATTATTTGCACAATCTAGTTAGGCAAGTTAATTGCTGTTCCTTTCTTCTCCTTTAGCCTTCAATATGTCATGGGAGTGTCAAATTCTCCAAACCCTCTTTTCTCATTATGTGTCCCAGACATTTCAATTGTTGCTTTTTTTTTTCTAAGTATCCTTTTTGTTTTTATTTTCATTAAAACTTAGCATCAAATAAATGTATACTCAAAATCCCAAAGGATATGACTTTAGAATCACTTCACAATGGTCCATGCAGCAAAGTATACAGAAATTGCTAGGTTTCAAAGGCAAGCATATTGTTCTTCTATGTACCATATCCCTTCAGGATGTAGGCAATCATGGCTTTCCACAATTTCTTGTCCATGGTAGCTCTTGATAAATTTTGTCTTTTTGTTATTTCTCCTAAAGTGTTCCACCATCCATTTATTCAAGCTCAAGCATATTGTTAATCAGTCCAAAATTGAAAGGAGTCAGTATAGGATGGAAATTCAGAATTCTACTTTCATTTGGAAATGATCTGACCATACTGATGAAAAAAAAAAAAAATTATTAATAATTGTTTGGGTTTACCTTGGTCTTCATAGAGATCCCTGATTGCTGCTACATATGGTTCTGATGCTCCTGCTATATATTTATATATAGATTCTTGATTAAATCCTTAGAAGAATCCACATTGTTATTGGTTCTGACCTGGCATCTCAGCTTCAGTCACTTTCCTATCACCATAACATAGCTTCCCTGAGCCTTTCCTATAAATATTTTCATGGAATTGTTCTGGTGAACTTTTCACTATGGTACCTAGACTATGAATTTATATGCAGTAATAGATTGGAAACAATGTCTCTTCAATTTAGAGTTGAATTGACTAGATGCAACTAGAAGTTCTATGCTAACGTTTTCTTCTCTCACACTTCTCACTAGTGGAACTCTTTTGGTTTCAAGATTTTTCTCATGACTTAATTACGCACAAGATCAGTTTATGCAATTCTCAGCATATTTCCGTTTAAATTACATTTCTGTTGCCGAATCTTTATCACATGGGTTATTTTGGTAGAGCATCCAGAAGAAAGCCTTTTTTAAATTAAAAAGACAAACAAAATTCCACAGAGAAAGTAATAAGCAATTAAGAAAGTAGACAGATTGTTGGTGATTTGCCACAATGATTTTTTTTCTTTCAGATGGATCTCGATGTACTCCATTTTCAAATAATCAATAAGTAAAAGTCTGGAAATTAACCAACCCAAAATAGTTTGAACCACCTCTAGCCAACTATCAAATATCCTGGATTTTCAATTATGATGTGGATACCAATCTGTATCATTAGTGATTTAAAGCTTCTGGAGACAATAGAATATATAATAGCTAGTAAATATATGTACAGATTATGCAAGAGGGTGTTCCCTGATTGTTATTCAAATGAAACAGAACTTTTTTTTGTTGATAGAACCTGTGTATACAAAAATCATATTCTACCAAATTTATGAGTTAAGTGATTTTCATAAAAAATTTCCTCAGTTCTTCATTTAAAAAGCGTGATATATCTCTTCCTGATTCCCTGTCCATTATTGTATAACATAAAAAGTTTAAATGGTTGCCTATGACACAACTTCACCATGTTGAACTTCAAAAAAGGAAAAAACTTAATATAAGTATTTAAGTAAATATCAACAATATCACTATCGTCATGTCTGCCAAAGAAAAAAAAAAAAAAAAAAAAAAAAAAAAAAAATCAAACATGAAAGGTAGGAAGAAGAGTTTGATAAGAAATTAATAAGTGTTTTTTTTTTTTTAAGTTAGGAATATCACACAGAAAATGTAAAAAATCTGTTACTGAGAATCAAATATTTATTTCTAAAAATGAAAAAAAAAAAAATGTTCCATTAGAATTTACTTTTGCAGATGATATTTTCCAGTTGGAATTTAAACTCTTAGTCCTTGATTCAGTTCCATTTTATGAGTTTGTTGTGGGATGCTAGTATGTTTGAGTAAATATTAGTCACCATTGTGTTGTAGGAATCAACACTTTGGATATTAAATATTTATGGACTCCAAGAACATTTATCCTGTAAATAATATTAGCATACTCAATGTGAGTCCAGGTAAAAATAGCTAAAACAAAACAATGAATATATAACAAATGACAATGCATGTATTAACAATAGGAAATACATTTGTACACAGTTGTAACGAAAGGAAAACATTAAAACAATTTATAAGAAATAAGTCTGCGAGTGAGTGAGAGAGAAAGTGCAAAAGTCAAAAGATAGCTAAAAAAGTCAATGTGCCTTGCGACGATCATTCCTATCTATGTGCAGCTACATCTGAAAGCAAAGGCTAAAAGAGAACGAGTGAAAATATTGCCTAGTCATTGGCAGAGCTGAGTGGAGTAACTCCCAAGTTAATTGAAGCTTGCAGATTATAAATCTTGAAAGATAATTGACTTCTGGATTTGACCAGATAGGGTTCTTTAATAATCCAAATGTCAAAGTTTTAAAATCCTTTCTCTTTTTCAAAGGTTTTATCAGAAGCATTTTATAATTTTGTCTGTTCTGATTTTTTTTACAATGCAAGCTTTAAAAACACATACTACCATAGACAGAACCTGTAAGCAACAAGGAAGTTTTAAGCAATATAAGGACAAGAAAAATGTTAATTATAATTATAAAAAAACAGCCGAAATTTCTGGGATACCTAATGAAGATAGAGGGTCTGGAGAATTTAACATTCACAGGACATACTGACAGCAACAAAAAGCAAGAAATGCTGAGTAATCTACTTGATGAGTTTTATTGAATAGATGGCAGAACAAGGATAACTTTGAGCAACAAAAGAAATAGGTTCTTTTATTGATAGAGAAATAAATAACAAGATCAAAACTTCTCCTTCTCTGAAAAAGAAACAGTCAGAATCACCAGACCACAAAGCCATATTTCAACCAAACAAACAGAAAGCTTTCATAACAAGGATATAAGGCAGCAAGCAAATGAGAAGCAAAGCGACCTTTTTGAGACATATCTATAGATGTATATAACTGTGGTAAACCCTCTTACAGTAGAATGAACTCTTCCTCCTCTCATAAATATTAACTGTGAGACGCCCTTGAGCAGTCTTGGGCAGCCAAGACGTACTGTAACCTGATTGTTTGGATGGACATTTCTATCTGCTTATTACTAACACTCTTGTTTTGTATATATCTGTTATTTCAATACATTTGTTCAACCTACCTTCATCTTCCATGTCTTTCTTTTCTGGCCTCTAAACAGGCTACAACAATAACCAAATGGAAAATAAACAAAAACCAGAATCAATAAATAAATTTTGTCTATTCTCTGATGCTGCAAAATACAACATTTGCACAACTAGCTAGTGACTTCAGATGGCTAAACAATTCTACTATATTTTAAAATAAACACTCTTTCACAACCTTTTAAACAGCCAACTGTTACACTGGAAAATATATGTACCTTTCTTCACCCACATTGTCAAACAGGTAGCTAATATATTAGGATATATATATATATATATATATATATATATATATATATATATATATATATATATATATAATTACTTCTTCATGGACTCATTTCCCTCCCAAAGAGCAATGATTGTAATAAGGATTTAACAAAATTTCATATACGCTATTATTTTTGGTGGTATGGGTAAACTAATAAATAAATGTTAAAGCCTATGTCTATTTTAGATGAAGCTCCAGACTGAATTTTATGCTGTGGAATAAATGTCAATGGTTAAGTGGGATTGACAGAATTCTTTGAAGACTAGCTGGTATCAACATATTCATTATTAGTAATATTTATAGAAATAATAAGTCACTTTCTAAACATTTTTGGAGTTTGAAAGATAATAAAACTCCTAAGGTGAAATGGAATATTTTAAAAATGGCAAGAACATGTAGATCCTTATATGAACTGTGTTTACATGAAAAATTGCAAATTATCAGGTTCTTTCTTTGATAAGAATGCTTTATTAAATCAAGGATCTGAGTTAGCTGTAAATTGTAAAAACAGTCTACCTTTTATCATACAATTCAGTTAGATTTGTAATTTGACAATGTTTTTTCTTAGATTTTACTTGAACTCTGTTGCACCATATATGGCTTATCTTTCTATTAGTATTAATTTGCATTTAATATAATTTGGTATTAATCTCCTGGTTGTGTTTGTAACATCTTGTATGGATGTATTGGAAGAGAAGACAATAGGTATGCAAGATGAGGCTAAGGAGGAAAGATAACTGACCCATGACCTGATAAGATCTTTGTGTTAAAGAAAGCTCTCGTGTGGGAATTTATTCCATAGAGTTACATCTGGAGAAAAAAACTGAGTGAAACCTTTGTCATACTTTGAGGAAATGAGGCTGATTTAACTTTGTGGAAGTAGTATGAAATTTCTTAGCCATAAAGTTTAATCTGGTGGAATGAAAGAATGGAGGTCATCTGAATTGAAGTAGTTATGAAATAGCAATAGGCTTGAAACATTCTGTGGGGAAAGAGGTGGTAAAGTGGAAAATAAGCAACCTCCCATAAAACATGTAAACAATTTTGAACTATCAAGACTGGTAAATGAGAACATAGCAACTCCAGTCCAGTGATCTTTTCTGCTTGATTCTTAATATGCATATACAAAATAAGAAAAAAAACAAACATCAGCTTTGAAAACTTTTTGAATGATCTCTTATTAATCAGCATTTTGATATTTTAAAAGCATTCAGAACTATACTAATTTTGATGATGACACAGATTCATAATCTTTCTTGTCCAGATTTAGCTCTTAGAGTGGAATTAAGTCAATATATATCTTGGCCAAGAAATTAAATATCAATTTTAAACTCCTCCAGAACAAAACTGCTTTCATTTCACAGAGAACCTTTTCTGCCTGCCATCAGCTTGGCTGATGCTACACTCCAAGAGAGCAACACACTGTACCGTCTTGGCCTCATGTTTTCCACTGACTTGAAGTGGAGTGACTATATCAAATAAATAGCTGCATCTACTGCAAGGAAAGTTGGGTCACTGTTATACTAGAAAATTTTTCTCATCAGAATTCATCTTGCACATTTATATATCTACCATTCGTCTGTGTATTGAATACTGTTACCATATCTGGGCTGTACACCTAAAGATTCTTGACAAAATCCAAAGAAGGATCTGTAATGTAGGCATCAGTCACTCCCTCACTTATATGATCTGGCTTCCCTCTGTCTTTCCTACAAATATTTTCATGGCAACTGCTTTGGTGATATTTTTCTCCCCTCATGCTCCAACTACATGAATTCAAGTGTGCTACTAGATTGGCATCTAGGTCCCACCATTTTATTGTTGAAATAGCTAAATACAACTGCTACTTCTACTCCAGTTTCTTTTTTTTTTGATTTCTCACTATTGAAACTCCTTCCATTTACTTGCTTCCCTAATAACTAGAATCTTCAAAAATTTAAATGCAATGTTAATCATCATCTGTCTTCTTTAATTCCATTCATCTTTTGTCCTTTCCTCAATCTGCCCTGTTCTTAGTCTTCTCTTTCACTTTTGTTCCCTGTACTCCCTGCATACTAGTGGCATTCCACTATTTAATATTTAGCTAGATTGTCACTTTTAAATTATATCTGTGCACATTATTATTTGTGTTACAAAATGATTTTGGCCTCAATTTTCAACCAGTTTTCATTTTTATCAATTTAACTGCTTTGAGAATCTTTTCTTTGATATTGGAAGCCCTGACAAGAACAAGCAATTAATTGCACAAGTCTGCTTTCTCCTTGATTCAATTTACAAGAAAATGGCTGGAATGAAACATCTCTTGACAGCCACTTTGTCTTGGAACATTCAAGCTCTGAATAATGGATTGCAGACTTTTATATTGAACATGCTGGGAATTCTTAATACGATTCCAAAATGTTTGGTTTATTATTTCCTGTCAGAGAACTAGAGAACTATCTGGAATATGTGTAAAGCTGTTTAATAGAAATCAGAAATCTTGATTTTTCAAGCCAGTAGAACTATTAGGCACCTGTATAGAAGAAAGCAGAATATTTTTGTGAGATTTTCGTCTTGAACTTTAATCAATTTGACATCTGCATATATTTTAATTTCTATGATGAGTGTATTCGAAGAGGTTTGTTAAAGGGTGTACTGTGTGTTTATTGGAATGGTATGCAAGTATAGCAATTTGTGAGATATCAAATATCCTTTACAATTTTTTAGATATGAGAAAAAAAGGTGTATACACTCGGTCAGTTATTTCTTTATATCATCTTTCTTAGAGTTTTGTGAATATTCTTTTAACACAATAAAACCTGATTTTAAAATTAATAAAAATATGACATCTTCACAATCTGTTAATGTTAAAGCACATGACATTTGGGTAATATTGACATCCAGGAAAATGGATGACACAGTTGGGATTAATTTTTATTTTCACTGTAAAATAGTTTATTTTATTTTTTTTTGTAGAGTTGATATCAAGCCTAAGAGCCACACTAGATAGAGGGTTATTGAAAGATGTGAATGTTAGAGATGAAAACAGGTCTTGAGGTTATGCAAGATAATGACTGACCCTTGACTTGAAGAGGTTAAGATTGTTGTGTTTGGGGAAGCAACCATGCAGGATTGACAAAGTAAGGGTTCTTGGAGGAGAAGCTTTTTTTTTTATTCAATTCCGTGGATGTAGCAAGAGAAGACTCAGCTGTAAAGGTCTGAGCTAGTGGTACTAAAGAATGAACAGGAAATGAAGATGGCTGAGTTGGTGTGTTTTACAACTGCCCAGTGTAACGGCCGAGAAAGGGAGCCACACAATCCATTTCCTTGAGGCGACTGAAGAAGAAAAAGAGCTGGCCTGCCGGCAAGCATTGCACTGCACTTCCCTTTTTGACCCCCCCCTCATCATCATATATTTTTCTCTACATTGACTCATCTGGAATATCCTTGTCTTACTTTCCACTTAGAACCAAGCCTCTATTGAATGATATGCATAAAATTCCTAGTATGGTTTCTGCTATCATCTCTCATATGGATCATCACAAAGCATATGGACCTAATGGTATCCTTGCAATAGTCCTTAAGAAACAGAAACCTAGACAGGATCTGGTCCTCTTTAAACTATACAATAAATTCTTTACTGCCTTTTGCTTTTCTGTTCATTGGAAATCATCTCTGTTTCAATCTTTAAGAACTCTGTTGAACTGTCTGACTCTTATTGGCCTATTTTATCTTTTTCTTTTTACAATCTACGAGAGGCCCTAATCAACTGACCTGGTTAAGCATCTCATATTGAAGGGCCTTCTTTCAGATAAGCAACATGGCTTTCGTTTTTCTATGTCAAATGTTTATGTATTAACAATTATTGCTGAAAGAGTTTATCAAGCTTTAGATAAGACTGGCAAAGCTCCAGCTGTTTCTTTGGATATTTTGAAAGTGTTTGACAGGTTTTGGCATACCAGTCTTCAGGTTGAAAGGTTAAGGTATTTCTGGACAAATTTTTAAACTGATTCAGTCTTTATCAAATCACAAAATAAAAGTTGTCCTGAATGGCCAATCTTCTAGATCTTTTTGCACTAATGCAGATGTTCTCTTAGGCTTTATCCTTAGACCTACTTTGTTCTTAATTTTCCTCAATCACCTTCCTGATAATATCAGTTCTCAACTTGGTATCTATGCTGATGACATAACCTTTTACTCTTGTCATGATAATAAGCCTGTCAAGTAGGCTAACGTCAAATTGGCAGCTGTTCTAAAAACAATAACCTACTGCCTGTTGTTAAGTGAGGCAAGGAATGGGATGTTAATTTTAATGTCTTCAAAATAAAACTTCTATTAATGCCTGAGAGCCCACTCCCTGCCTTCTGTCAGCTAACCTCCATAAAAATTACTTTTACCTTCTCAGGATAACATCCCCCTCTAACAAAGTGGAAATATTATATTGCATCCATTGCTAATTCTGCTGTTAAAAATGTTGGTTCACTGTGTTGTGCTAGACAATTTTTCTCTCCAGAATCCATCTTATATATTTTTAAGTTTACCATTTATTCTTGCTTTGAATATTGTTGCCATATATGGTCCGGTGCTCCCCCTGTATATTTAGATATATTCTTGATGAAATCCAAAGAAGAATCAGCAAAATTATTGGTCCTGACCTGGTATCTCAGATTCAGTCACTTTCTCATTGCCATAATGTAGCATCTTTGTACGTTTTCTATAAATAATTTCATGCTAACTGTTTAGATGAGCTCTTTTCTGTGGTACCTAGACTTTATGAATTTAAGTGCAGTACTATATTCGGGGTACTGTCTTGTCAATTCACAGTTGAATTGGTTAGATGTAACCGTAAGTTCTATGTTGACAGTTGCTTGTGGAGCTAACTTCTGGTTCCATGCTTTTCAGCCAATTTTGATCCTAAAAAATTTAAATGCAATATCAATTGTTATTTACTATCTTCTTGATAAATTTTGTTGTTCTCACTTAATAACGTTTCTTTCTTTTTTTCTTATTCTTTCACACTCAGTAACACCTTGTGTCTTAATGGCTTTACTTATCTATATATTTTTTTTCTTTCAAACATGTTTGGTTGAATAAAATGGACAAGTTCTGTCTAAAATTTTTTCCAGAAAAAAAATAAAAAAATAAAAACTTTTGAAAATTTATCAATAACGTAAAATGACTAATTCAAAAAATTTGATAGAAATTATCAATAATATTCAACAAAACATGTTTGAAAGAATTACTGCTGACAAAATACACTTGTGTGTGTGTGTGGAGATTATATATATATATATATATGTATTTCTATCAGTGCATAGCTATATATCATGAAGAAAACCAAAATATTTCAAAGTTATTGAATTACTAGCACACATCTTTGAAAATTGCAATTTGAAGAGATCATAGAAAGAAAAAAAAAGGGAAAACATGAGAAATTAGAAGTCTGAAAAGATTTAAATTGATAAAAGCAAGAAAGATGGATTGGAGGAAATATTTAACAGAAGTGGTGTTGCTAATATAAACAGAGATAAATGTAGAATATTAAGAAAACTGACTGAAAACATGAAAGAAACCAAATATAAACAAACATCAAAGATAAATATTTAAGTTGGATGAATAGTATAAAAAACTAAATTGTAAAGGGTAATTTTCAGTGATCAATGTAGATCTACATTGGATGGATTAGATCGGATCGGTGGGCTAGAAATAGTCAACTGAGATGGCTGAGAAGACAACTTTATGTTAAGTAATATTTTGGGCTAGTATTATTGGCAGTAAATTTATAGCTCTGTTCAAATTTGGTCATGGTATCAAGATAAATTCTGAGAATTTATAGACAAGACATTTTTTAATGTTACAAGTCATAATCAAGCTTCAACCTAAAAAGTATATATATCCATACATGGCAATGTGTATATTCTGTAAAGCCGACTATTGTTCATGAGTGGACTTAACAAAATCAATGATAAAGAACTGGTGACTGATATAGAATATCAAGAAGAAGTCTATATTAAGTTGGAAAATATAAGAATTCATTCATGTATCTGAAATATTGTTACAATAGGTTGCTTTTGGATCTATTCATTATGATGCTACATTTTGAATAAAACTGTGGCATTCCAAAATAATGTTTCTATAATGATAGATATAAATAGAAAAATATATCCTAAAAGAAATGTTACCAACATTTGTTTATTAATAAAAATTTTATTGTGAAGATATTGATTTGTATAATATGGCTTGATATAGCATATATATTAGTACACGTGTATCTATACGATACCTGTCAAAATTCTACACCGATTCCTACGATATAAATAGAATATTTGATTTAATCAAAGAAAAGGAAAAGAAAGGATGAAATATCAGTTTTAATAAAGATTCTTGGTGACTGTTCTACTGTATTGAACAGAAGTTATTGATTTAAATGTGAGATCATTTAGTCACCAGTCTCAAGGGGAGTTAACTTAAGCAGACATTTTGTTTAATGATAGCAACAAGAAGGAAGAAGATAAATTCATCTGCTGTTCTGTTTCTAAAGGGAATTGATCAGCAGACAAACTGGTTGACTTGTAAAGCAATTCAAAAGACATGTTTCCTTGCAGGCTTTGGTTAAGTTTTGTTTAACTGAACAATGATGTTACAACTGAGGAAGACGCAGGTGTAAGTAAGCAAAAGAGGGAATATAATTATTATGTTAATACAACAGCAAAATTGAACATTAAAAACTGGACAAATATTTCAACCTTGAAAGAGAAATCTGAAATAGCATGGAATATTAGAGTGAAACTTGTGGTTAACATTAGTGAAGTATTTGGAACCAACCTCACAAAATCTGAATGACAAGGAGGGAAGAAGTGGAAATCTGAGAAAGTAGGAATACTCTTTAGATGACAACATTGCTGAATAGAGCTTGGATACTTAGAGTACTTGAGGCTTGTCATTACTTGAACTCTAGCATAAGCTCCAAAATACAAATGGTGTGAAATTGAAGGTATGCATGAAGAAAGGAGATATGCAAAGTAAACAATAAGAAACAACATTGAAAAATGAGAAAAAGTAAAGAAAATGAAGAAAGGAAAAATTTGAAGAAAAACACTAGAGGGAAAAGAATAGGAAACAAGAGAGAGAAAAAAAAAATGGATGAGAGATTATGTAAGAATCAAGTGGCAGCGTTGACAAAAAATGAAAAAAAGGACAAAATAAAATATGGAAGAAAACTCAGAATAAAAACAAGACTATTCTGTTGATGCAAAATTTCCCAGTGCCACAATGTTAGAGAAATATTTGAAGTGTCTGAAGTTTGCTTAGGTTTTTACAGTATACTGAATTTAACTGCAGAATTTCTTTTTTCAGGCCTTAAGAAAAAAAAAAAAAAAAAATTCAGAACCTACTAAACTTAGAGAAAGAAATGTCTGTTAGCATTTTAAACATATTTGATTTCTGGTTCTACACACAAAAAAAAAATTGAATAAAAAACAATAAGATTTTTACTGGTGATGCAAATTGTATTTCTTATGAGACTTGAAAACAAAGAATACTGAATGTTGATCCATGACAGCCTTCAATATCTTCACCAAAACAGCATCTATTGGCGAGAAAAATCACTTATCTCTGGTGAGATTCAAAGGGAATTTTTGTCTTAAAAATGACTGCAACTTGAACAAGCTGTTACTATGCTATGCTAAACTGAGCATTCTGTTCTTTTGAATGATGCATTGGAAAACAAAAGACCTATTTTTGGAGTAAGGAAGTTAAACAATGATTTTCTTGCATGACAGTGTCCAGCTTCATGTTAGCAATATAGAAATGACAATAAACAACCAAAAAAATAACCTTAAGTGATAATTGATGATGATCATTCAACCAATTATTTAATGATAGCAGTAAAACTAATAATTAAAAGCAAGTCACTTTTATAGATTATCTTATTTTTACTAAATATCACCCAGTAAGATGTTCAAGAGCCACTCAAAGTAGAGGGTTGTAGTCTAAATAGTAATGATGTGTGAAATGAGTAGAAGAGATAGTGGTAGAAATTTTAAGAATAACAAGGATAGATAATGACTGACCTCTGACTTGAAGAGGTCAAGATTAAAGTATTCAGGAAAGCAAGCAAGCAGGAGCCTGTTCCATGAAGTGACAGTTCCCAGGGGAAAAAAATCTTTTGTTCCTTCTTACATCTGAGACACAGAGGAAATGAGAGTGATTCAACTCTGTGGAAGTAGTATGATATGTCCTAGTGATAAAGATCTGAACTGGTGAAAGTAAAGGACAGCTATTCTGAACATTTTTCATGGAAATAGTGATAAGCTTGCACTATTGCATCTGTGGGAAAGAGTTTGCAGAATGGAAGATAAGAATCTCCCTTCATAAGATTGCATAAGTGATTTTGAACACGATCCAAGCTGGAAAATGAGAATTGGGCAGCTTCATCTCAAATATGGTGGCAATACTTTGTTTTCAGTCTAATCTGTATCTTGTAAAAATAAAACACAGAAGGTATTAGATACTTCATGGAGCAATATAGCAAGTTTACCATTTTTTCATATTATATATACAGTGTAACCCAGATATAAGAGAGTTGTCGGGACCGGAGAAGAAGTCTCTTATATCCAGGTTTGGTCTAATTTATATACATTAACACAGGCTCTAATTTGGGACCAGAGAAAATCTCTCTTATATCAGGGTTACACTGTGTGTATATATATATATATATATACATATATATATATATATATATATATATATATATATTAGTCTTAAGTTATTGAAAGTCATAACATTTGTTTCTCCACTGAGCTAGGCCAGAGTGAGATTATCTGCAAAGATCAAGTAGTCTTTGTTTTTATAAGTGTGTCCATAGACCATACAATCATCTACATAAGTGTTCACTAGTGATCTGAGAATGTTTTTAGACAGATTGTTACTACATTTTTTTTTTTTTTAGTTTAATACGACCCAGTGTTTTTGAAGATAAAAACTGAATAAATTACCTCCTTGAGTATAATACAGCCTCATAGTACAGCCATACTGATGTAAGTTTTTAAAAAAGTTGTATCATATTATCTATAAAAACTTCAATGTTATGCATATATTTCACTGAAATATTTAAATTTTCAAGATATTGAATAATAGAAATTAACTTGATGCCTCAAGTCTCTTCTTCATCTGTAACAAGATTGTTCCGTATTCACTGCCACATAAGATATTGCATAACAATTCTGTATTTCTAAT
The DNA here is from genome assembly GCA_963932145.1 of Acanthosepion lycidas. Lineage (NCBI taxonomy): Eukaryota > Metazoa > Mollusca > Cephalopoda > Sepiida > Sepiidae > Acanthosepion > Acanthosepion lycidas. Next base: position 109,847,531 of record OZ010571.1, read on the forward strand.
GAAAATTTCCAGTTTCTTAATACTTTGCTTAGCTTTTGGAAGGCTTTTTTCTCTTCCAATGCACCTTCAGATTTTGGTGCCACATTTTTTATCCTCTGTTAAAACATTTAAAAAGAAAAAAAAAGTAATAAATATGGTGTCCTAGCTGAAGAAATTGGTGACAAATTGTATCAACCTATTATAGTAAGCCTTACAGTAATGTGTGCAACAGAGATAATTCTGATTTGATATGCATTCTTCATATGACATGAAGAATATAGGAAAGGCGTAGCCAAACAATGGAGTAGAAAAGCCTAATAAGGCAGAAGAAATCTTAGGGATTGGAGTCAAATCATAAACAGAATGCATAACTAGAATATTAGAAAATTCAATAAAACTGAATGTATTTTTCTTATGGATAAAAAATTAAAAAAAAAATCCCATGACACTATGGCTTTCAATACAACATGGATTTCTTTGCTTAGCAAGGACTGGAGAGCAATCTTGCATATAAAGTATGGAGTTTTGCAACTTTTCAGAGCAACACAGAAAAATATTTATTCTATGTAGAGAAACAGACTCTTTATGTATCATGTAAATATCAAAGGCTTTTTTATTTTTGAAATATGTAAATTGATATTTGCTAAAAAGTAATATGGAAAATTATGCAAGTGGTCACTCATCTAGGTACTGACCAGGGTTGATGTTACTTGCTTGACTTTGGTGGCTGTACAGGAACAGGTGTTTCAATGTGATATAGCTGTAAGCCCAAACTTAAATGGGAGAGAAAATATGCTCACATATGTCTCATCGATGAAATAACATTTGTAAATAATAAGAATGCCCTTGAAGGGTTTAATGTGGACATCGACTCTTTATATAATCATTTTTTTTTTTATACATTAACAGTAATGAATAAAGAACAACTTTAAACAGATTAGAATTAGAGGTGCCATTTATTATTTTCCAGAGAATGTTAATACTTCCAGTAAGACTTTTACTGTAAAAAGTACACATTGACTGAGTATAAAAAAAACAAAAAGCCAAAAAGTATTCCATCAATACTGAGAATAAAAATAAAAAATTAAAACTATTTTACTAGAGTATATATCAGCATGATTATTTTCAAATTTAGGATAAAACTAGCAACCTTTGACCTTTTTAAGGGCCACAGAAATTTTGCATACACATGAAGTATAACATTTTTTTTTAAAATGTTTTGCTTTGTGTTGAGCAGTATACTGTCTATTACACCATTTTATGTAACAATGTTTGTTCCAGATTCCCACTCTGAAGTACAAATTTAATGTCAACAAATTATAACTTGGGGAAAATACAAAAACAGTGTTGTTTGCATTGTATCTATAGACATTTTTGCACATACACATTTACGGAGGAAAGAATATCAGCATTGGTAAGTGGGTGGTATATGTGGTGTAATTTTAGTATATAGAGTTGCCTATAATAAAAATCACGCCCCCCTTTTTCATAAATCACTTATGCAGCAATGAGGTCAAATTTGATTGGCCAAACACTTATAAATACAATGTAAATTAATCATAACCAGTGTCACCTACTAAACAAAATGAAAACAGGTGATTAATAAGGGATATAACTCATGGTCAAAATTCACAAACTGATATGAAGATATAACATCCAGTTTTATTTTGTGCCAAGAATAAAATCATTGAGAGAACAAAAAAAAATTTAGCCTGTGTGTATTAGCCATTATAGTATCCAACTCAGTTCACTTTTACTGGCTGCTATTTTAATAATTAGCAACTTCAATAATTAAATGTGTAAGCTTTCTTATGGGAACATTTTGTAGCACATAGAATAATGGTGGTGTAAAGAGTACATGCACAAAATCAGACAAAATTGATTTGCAATACAAAGATAACATTTATTAAAAAATTAACAAGTTTAAAACAAGAGTTTCTCTTGTTAGGCATGAATTGCATACACAATGAAATGTTCATGAATATTTTATGGCAGAACTTAATGTGTTGTGTTTTAGAATGAAGCATTCAAAGTCCTTTTAGCTTCAGCATGGAAAATTCATGACACAGTTTAAAAGAAAACCCAGAAGCAGAGTATTACTTTAGGTTTCATGGGTTATTATATTCAAGAGCAACTGCTGATAAGTTTTATTTTAGAGCTGCTACTATCTTTAAGGTCACTAAACTATGCTGGATGTTGTGTTTGGGTATTTGCCTCTCTATGTGGTTAAATATGATAGAGTTTAAATTGTGTACATAGTGGCAATAATGAGTCAGTTCTACTAGTATTTGATTCTTGCATGTGAGTGTACCTGTTGACCCTTCCCTTTTTAGGACAATGGGGAAGACTAGTCTCAGAAACAGATCTCCAGGAACAAGAAATATGAGGGTCAACTGAAAAGTTCATAGGCAGACGAAGATATAAAAGTAAGTAGTCATACCAGTTGGCACACTTATGTCTTTCATTCTACTTACATTTATATCTCAGTTAGCCTATGAACTTTTCAGACAACTCTCACATGCAGATTGCTGGCTATAAATGATTATAGATTTAATAACTATGTAATTAGAACATGATAATGTACAGAAAAAACATACAAAAGGCTGGTAAGTCAGAGTTATTAACTGAATTTTGATGTAATATTGTCACTTTATAATGCTTGATCTGTATGGTTCAAGGTCATCACTGGATTAAAGGACATTGACAAGGAAAAAAATGATATGTATAAGTCAGTATCTGCTAAAATATTCTTTCAAAAAGAAAAGCTATATGTAAATAGCATTTTTCAACCAGGAAATTATGTGAAAAAAAAAAAATTTGTTGTGTAAAATAAATACTTTCATTAAGTAAAAATGAATATTCTCCATGTAAAATAAATGTTTTTTTCAACAAATAAATTATATCTTTAAAAAAAAAAAAAAAAAAAAAAAAAAAAAAAAAATCAATATTTGTTTAAAATAAATATCTTTTTTCAAATAGGAAGGAAATTGTGTGTAAAAATCTATAAATGTTTTGTAAAATAAATGATTTTCGGCAAGGAAGGAAATGATGTGTAAAAAATATATATTTGTTGTTTAAAATAAAAAATTTTTAAGTAAAATTAATATCCATTGTGTAAAATGTATGCTTTTTTTCAATAAAGAAGCACATTATGTGTAACATTCAATATTGTTATGTAAAATAATATTCTTTTTTTTTACAAGAAAGGAAATTATGAACAAATCATTATTTGCCATGTAAAGTAAATGCTTTATTCAACATTAGGTTATAGATATATTCATATACCTATATATTTTATCTTACTTTCATCAAAATGTCATTATTTTTATCTCTTTGAATTCTGGCAACAAAAAAAGTTCCTTAAAATTTCAAAACATTTTGCTTCATTCATTTCCCCCTCTTTTTTGCCATTTATTTGTATTTATCTTCATGGCTAATATTCAATTGAAACTCCATTCATATAGCAATAATTCCACTTCATAAACAGTTGCAGGTGCATAGTCATGATTCAGGTAAAAGTAAAAAATAAATAATAGAACAAACAAAATAAAATCTTTTAAAAAATATACATAAGAGTTGAATTAGCTATAAAGAATTCTTCACAGGTGCAACTTAACAGAACATTTTCAGGAATGGTTCTTCTCACAAGTAATAAAGCAAGAACCCAAATTTAAAAATAAAATGAAGGTGGATATAAAAATAAACATTTTTTTATTTGTAAGAATGGAAGACATATGGTTTGAAAGCAAGTCTGCAGTAGGTGCAGTGAAATCAACATTAAAAAGAAAAAAAAAAAGTATAATTTCTTTACATTTTTTTAAAAAAAAATGACAAATTGCTGAATTTTGTAACACACAAAAAAACAATGTCAAATATAATTGTAGTTGTTGACTATAAAGTATTGCTAACAAAAAGTGTTTTACTATGTGATACCTTAAAGTATTTGAGGAATGATAGAATAATTCATCTTTTTCCCTTAATTCTTTTTCAATATTGTATTTTAGTATCAAACATTTTTTTTCCTGATAGATTTTAAAGGAATATTGTAAGTCAGTAGCTTAAATATATTAGGTTGGTGCAAAAATAATGACGTAATAATGTCGTTTTTTGACGTATTTTTTAAAGTCAAAAAATGACATTATTATGTCATTATTTTTGCACCAACCTAATTCTAGTGTTGTTGCATTAAAAAGGTCAACAACTAGGTAACACAACTGAAATTTAATTTATATGGTGATGTAACAGGAGCAAGCTATGGAAAAAAAAAAAGATTTATTCTTCAATTTGTGTTATAGGCATTATTATATTTATGATATAACACCATGATTCATGAATGGAATGGCTGAAAGAAAAAGGAACAACAAACATGGTTTGTTCTTAGGGAGACTTTTATATTACTAAGACATACAGAAAACTATATATACACATATATACACATGTCTCACATAGAGAATAATATATCTACACAGCAAATCATAGTTTAAAGAGAAACAAAAGGGAGGCTCTTGCATACATGGAGATACTCCTGTTTCTGGAGAAGCCAGGTTCAGGACTCCAGATTCAAATGGGCTGGATTCATCTATGTCCTAAATGAGGACATATTCAATGAATAGGAAAAATTGAGTCTTTGGTTTTCCCAAATTGAGAACTTTGAGATGGAGTTTCTTTCTATATCTATGAAAGATATATTCCCAAAGGGAAACAGCATCATAGACTTGTAAGCTGCTGGGAAGGCAGATTTAGCCTTTGCCCAGGCCATCGAGGCCCGAGATAAAGAAAGCAACCTCTCCTTTCGGCTGCTGTAAAATGAACTGAATTTGACTGTCACTATTGTCTGTGTAGAGAGATGTCATTAAGTGACCATCATATGACCCATGTGACTTATCTACACCAAAGGGAGACTGGTTGGGAAGACCAAAGTGATGCAATATTTTACAAAAAAAAAAAAAAAAAAAAAAAAAAATGCATGAAGTGTGATGAATAGGCAGATATTCAAAATGGCTAGATACTGAACAGTTCATTTTCCGTCTGTGATGGAAGCTTCAGCATTCATTGTCATACAGGAATACCAGTAATACAGTTCTTTGTTTCCAATAAAATTTTTCTGTTCATTTGGAAAGTGTCATCATTCAGCTATTCCAAAACCAAGAAAATTCTTACAGACTCATCTGTAGACTACAAATATTTACCCATCTCCAAAACAACTGCCTTGTCAACAGGGCCCAGAATACACCAGCTACACCCATTTCAGAGAGTGTTACCATTCCACCAAGAGGATTCCCATCTACTATGTAAATGTTTACGGACTCAAACACAAAATACAAATATTTACCTATTCCTAAACAAAAGAAAGGAATATGGACTCATATATAGACAATCAATATTTACTTACTCCAAAAAGTAAGTAAAAGCTTAAAGCCTAAAATATTTAATGCCACTCATATCTGAGTATGCCTGTCTCACAGTGTGTATACCTTATCCCTGTTGAAGATGCCTGCTCAGGGACATTTGTGTTTTTCAATACCCACAAAGATCACCTGTGGTTTATACTGCAACTATGCTGAGCTGACTTTAGTTACAGTTTCTGGTAGAGTGTGCATTATCTGACATGATCAATTCTGAAAAAGACCCTTGTGCTCAAACACTCGGTCATGATGACTTGCAACTTGATGCTAGCTCAACCAATGACAGCTCCTGAATATTTCTGTCTACACAATTACAATCAAGGCTTGGGTCAAAATTTGGTATTCTTTTTCAGGCACTTTCCAAAGGTGCCGCATGCTGTGATCGACTCCTACAGACCATTATGATCAAGAAGTCACCTCCCTGACAAATCATCCATAGTAAGATTCAAAACTGGGTCTCATTGTCAAAAAGTGAACATTCTAACCATTCAGCTTCAAATATAAACAGCTAATATTTGCATATCTCTGAACTGAGCAAATAGCTTAAAGATTTCAGCATTGAATATCCCAACATATCCATTCATGATTGCCTATGTCCCTTGAGGACATAATTATGGCTCTCCACATCTTCCTCTCCTTTGTAGCTCTTAGCAATATTTGTCTTTTTATTATTTCACCCACTCCCTGTTACCATCCATTTAAATGAGCTTGTTAGGTAGTTACCATTTCCTTCGCCCTCTCTTGCCTTCAATATGTCCTGTGTGTAAAATTTTCTTTCCACATTATGTTTTAAAAATTTCAACATTTTTTTCCCTGATTTTAAGCATAAGTGTCCTTTTTGTTTTCATTTTCCTTAAGATTTTTTCATTGCTTGGATGCTTGGTCAATAGTATTCTCAGCATTCTTTTGTAGCATCATATATTGCTTCAGGTTTCCTCTTATGCTATGTAGATGGACTGATATTACATAATAGTTCAGAAACTATTTTTGTTGCTTCTGACAACATTTTTCTATTTCTTTGTTTAGTTTTTGAAAGGCATCTTTCACTATTCCAATATACCTTTGGATTTCAGTATCACATTTTCTGTCATTTATTAAAATATTTTCTCAGATATTTGAACTTCTGTACTTGTTTGATTTTGATATCTCCAGTTCATAGCTTGCATCTGGGGATTTCTCTCGTGACATGTTGTTAAATCCATCAACAGAACCAAACTCATTGTCAGCTTAAGATTATGTTGAAATGTTTTTTAAGTCCAAATAATACTCCATGATTTGTCTGTGAAACACATAATATACAACACTGAATCCTTTTGAGATTTTTTTTAGCTGTTCTGAAATATAGGGCTTCCACTGACTTCTAATGTTCTTATGTTGTTGATTAATCAGAATGAATTAAGTCAAGAAAAATCTCACAAGAGAAGCTTTTTTTTTTTTTTTTTTTTTTTTAAAGTATAAGAGAAAGTCATGCTTTGGAACTCACAGATAATATCATGTCAAAAATACTTCTCATAGCTTTTAAAGTAATCTGTCCTCTTGCCTTTCCATGCATTCAAACTCTAGCTGTAAGTCATTCTGTTACATGATACATTTTTGTATTAGCAATATCTGTTACACACATACACATTTATATGCGAAGCCCTTCACTATGAATTGAGCCTTCTGGTAGCTGGTAATGCATATATCTTGTATATAAGGTGTTAAAAATTCCACTCCTTCCTAGTGTGCACTGAAGGCCTAGAGGTGAGAGTCTTGGGCTGATCCCAGCTTGAAGCAATCGCATGTCTAGCTACACCGATGAGTTGTGATACAGCAAAACAGTCTGTCTTTGGATGACTAAATATATATATATATATATATATATATATATATATATATAGTGCATGGCCAAGTGGTTCACAATCCCACGTTTGAACTATGGTTGACTTCTCAGGAAGATGACTTCTTGATTTATTGGTTTGGGAAGGGGATTCCAACATGGAACTGAAAGTGCCCAAAAGACAACACCAAGCTTTCTGAGTGTTATTGAATAAACATAACTATTTGAAAGCTGTTAATGGTTGTGCTAGTGTGAAGTCGCAAGTCATCGTGATTGATGGTTTGAGCATACTGAGGATTTTTTAAACTGGTGATCATGACAGATTATTCACTATATCCCTGAAAAAGTAATTAAGAGAAACTCTGCTTAGTATAAACCAAAGGTGAGCCCTGTGGATGTTGAACACATAAAATAAGCTTGAGCAGGTGTCTTCAACAGGGATTGGTTAGTCACCTGTGAAAGGAGGTGTTCTAGGAAAAGAAGTGGAGAGAGAACTTTTAGAGTAATCTGTCCTCTTATATATATATATATATATATATATATATATATATATATATATATACATACACACACAATTTTTTTTTTTTTTTTTTTTTTTTTTTTTATTTGTAATAAAAAATTTATATATAAATTAAGTTGAGAAGGTGTAATGGTTACAAATAAAATAAAACGAAATGGGGAAGACAAATTTTAGCTGAAGATGACTTTTTTTTCATTTAACTGTCATGAAAGACATGAATCCACATCTTCCTGCACTCTGCCAAAGTACGAGACACCTTAAATACTTATCACTTGTATGCCATGTTAATGGATGAACAAAATATTGGGTGTGAACTTGCAAAAGACATTTTCCCATAACTATTTTACTGTCTAGAAAATAATAACATTGAAAGTTGATGCCTTCACTGTCAACCTCGGCAGGAGTCAGTTATCCACTATATACAATTGTATATGTCAAGGCTAATTTAATTTCTTTATCAAATAATTACTTGGCTGTTTTCATGAATACTATAAATAATTATGCTGCAAAGATCTGTTAGAACTGCTCAGCAACATGGATATATTAGGTTGGTGCAAAAATAATGACGTAATAATGTCGTTTTTGGACGTTACGTCAAAAAACGACATTATTACGTCATTATTTTTGCATCAACCTAATATTTGGGAAGGACATTAGAATAATCAAGAACCTATACTGGATGAAAACCACCTGCATACAAATGCAAAATAGTTCAGCAGATATACAAAAATATAAAGGAATGTAAGTCAAGACTATCTTCTCATTGGACTTATTCAACCTATACAATGAGGCAATTCGGAAAGAATTAGATGTTCTACCAGGATTCAGTATTGGTGGTCACAATACTGACATAAGATATGCAGGTGACATAGTGTTGATAGCAGGCACAGAAAGAAAACTACAAAAGCTCTTACAGAAGGTAGCAAATGAAAGCAAGAAGAAAAGGGGGCTAAACATAAAATGCAAGAAGACAGAATGCATGGTTATTAGCAGAAGGATAAGTCCAAAATGCAAATTATGAATCAGAGATACCAAATCAACCAAATACAAAAATTTAAATATCTGCAAAGTGTTCTAACAGAGGACAGAAACAAAGACACTGAAATCCAAGGGCATATTGGGATAGCCTAAAATGCATTCCAAAAGCTAAGCAGAGTATTAAGCAATAGAAAAACTTTGTTAGAAACAAAGAAAAGCATACCAAACTGTTATATGACATTAGTTCTACTTTATGGCACAACTTCTGAACAATCTCCTTAAAGATGAAGAGACTTGAAGCAACAGAAATGTAGTTATACAGAAAGATGTTGAGGATACCATGAACCCAACACATGAGCAACAACGAGGTTTTAGAGAAAATGGAAACAAAAAGGAAATTTATACTTAATATCAGGAAGAGACAGTTGAAATTTCTGGGGCACATAGTGAGGAAAGAAGACTTGGAAAATCTGTTACTAACAGGAGTAATTGAAGGCAAGAGGGACAGATGAAAACAACATATAACATGCTTGACAAGCTTGAGAAAATGGATAGCAGAACAGGGTTTAGAAATAATGGAAAGAATTTATTTAGAGCTGCAATGGGCAGGAAATTGTGGAGAGCTATGATCACCTATGTCCTGAGGGGACACAGCACATTAAGAGAGAGAGAGAGAGAGAGAGAGACACACACACAGTCAACAACTAATATCTAATCTAAGAATTCAGGCTACTTAAAAACTATTATGTCACATCTTCATTTCATCAATTACATCTTGATCTGTTTCTCTTGCTGATAACCATATATTGTTTTCTTACAACTAATGGTTATTCCTTTCTTCCCACTTTCTTTTACCCCCATGTCTAGAATTTCCTGCAGTTTTCTTTCTCTGCTTGCCACCAACACAGTATCATCTTCCTATCTCATGTTAAGATAGTGCTTAACAATAATAAATCATGGTAGGCTATCTAATTCTCTTTGGCCTGATTCACTGTAAAAGTTGAAGTCCAGTGATAAGACACTGGACTTCTCTTATGCTGCTTTCTATTTATGTGTACTCAATTCACTTGCAATCTGTATGCAGAGAGTTTGCCCCCAGTATAAGTTCTGAATTATTCTAATATTTTTCCCAAATAAATCAAGATCAAGGCGTTTATGAAATAATTGGCCATGGTTAAGTGTAATTGGCAAAAATGCTCAACAAATAGAATTGACAACGTTTCCATGTATCAATAAGAAAAGGAAGAAAAATAACAGGGCAAAATAATACTAAGCAAACACTATATATACAAGACAAAACTAAGCAAAGCAACAGCAGTATTTCAAAATGTTTACAAAATAATGGTGGTCACATGCAGCAGGGAGACTGTCAAGTGAGTGTAGTGTTCTGACTTCAAGACAAGAAAGAACAAAAAAATATGGCTGATGAAACTGAGAAGTGGTCCGTTTCTATTGGTTAGGAAGAAATCCCAGCATACGTCTGTAGGATTTGTTTATAAATTTGGGGAGGGGGACTGTTTTTTAGCAGTCATTCCAAACAGACTGGAACCAACAGTTCAAATTGATTGCATTTTGCCATATTTTACCAAATGCTTTTGCATAGTTGATGAAACAAGTGTTTGTTCTTGTACTAGATAGTAAACAATATTATGCAAATAATGAAAAGAGTAGCAGATATATAACTATAAGCTCTGCCTCGTTGTTAACCCCAGCAAGTGAAGTAGTTCAGTTGATGTTCACATTAGTTAGGTATACCCTGAATATATAGGATGCATGTTTTATCAGGAACAGTGCCTGTTTCGCTAATTTATAGTGCACATTGTATTTGAAGATTTAATTGATAGATTTGTTTTTATGGATTCTCAACAATTTGCAGGTTATTTAAAGCCAGAAAATATTTTTAGATTGTAACAATTTTTGGGGAGGTGGGGAGATAATTATTTACTGATACAAGACCTATAATCAACACATAGCTGGGGAGAGAAGATGCGGATTCGTACCGTGTCCAAGGTAGTTTGCATGCAAGTTAATATAACAAATGAACCCAAATTGAATTGGAACTTTCCTCTCTCCGATTTCCATTTTCAAGACATTATTCATTATACCACCTGCACATCTATACTGATTCATTTTACATATTTCAATTTCTAAGAGAAATTAAATGGATTTCAAAAATATAATGAAAAAAAAAAAATAACCATAACAATCTATTCAAAATAAAAAAAATTTGACTGTTTAAATACAAGATTTCATTTTAAAAAACATTAAATTCTGGCATTAAATGACCCAGTGGGTTGATATACCATAAAACAAACCAAAACTGCACATCCAAGTTTACAGCAGCTGGTATTTCCAAGCAGTCAGCCATCTAGGTACTGACTAAGCTCAACGTTGCTTAACTTTAGCAATCATTCAAGATGGAGAGTGTATCAACCTGGAACATTGGTATAGAAAGCAAGAGTACAAAGAAAAACAGTCAAAAATGAATACCAAAAATACTTTTGTATAATAATTCAGATAACAACTAAAAATCATTTAGAAATATTCAACATCAGTTAAACCATTTAATCTTAAAAAGGTCTAAATAAGTAGACAACGAAAGAAAATAGTTCTGATACAAAACAAATTTAATGAAATGAATTGCACTGACTAAACTATGATTTTTGACTAGTAAACATTTTAGCTAATATCAGGTTATATATTTACATCTGTGATATTTTTATCTCAACTGTAAAAGCACTATAAGATATTGAAATACTTCAGACAAATAGAAATGGACAAATACAGAGACAGAAGTTGAGAAGGAAAAGGAAAAAAAAAAACAACAAAAAAAAAAAAAAAAAAAAAAACAGTTTTGGCCTTAGATACAGGAGTGCAGTTCTGAAGATTAACCTAGCAACACACTTAACTGGATTGTTTCATTCTACAGGCTTAAGTGATGGCTCAAAGCAAGGAGCTTAGTGTCTCCTGATCAGCATTCAGTTATCATCTAAACACAAGTATTTCCACCCAAGTCTCAACAGATTCATTTTATGATGAAGAGCAGAGGTCAGAAGATTGAGTTCTTATATACATACAACAATGTACAAAAAAAAAAAAAAAAAAAATTTAAAAATATGCAAAAATATACAGAATAGAGGAATATAAAAAGACATTTCTGGAGGATATAAAAGTGTAAAGTTCCTAGTACTTTAAAGAAAAAAAAAAAAAAAAATAAAAACAGAAGAGACAGTTGAAAACATTTTTTTTGTTAGAAAATTTTTAAGAAATCCAATACAATTTAATTTTTTTTGTCATTCCACTGCACTTGAAATGCATAAAAGCTGTAGTAGATCAAAAGTATTTTGTTCAACTGCTACTGCATAATTTCTCTTGGAAGTTCTGCAATAAGGAATTCATATTCATTGCAATCAGACTAACGTCATTATTATTCACCCTATTTACATTGTTCAGAATTTTGTCCTCATCTTTGTTGCCATATTTGCAACGTTTCAGCTGTTGTACATTCCAGCCTTCTTCAGGTGATTAGAATTTTGAACCAAACCCTTTCAATCACCTGAAGAAGACCAGAGCACACAATAGCCAAAACATAGTACTAGTATACAACAGGGTTACAGGAAGTGAAAGTGAAGACTGAAAATAGGGAGGATTGAGGAAAGGACAAAAGATGAATGGCATTCATGAAGCAAGTAAATGGAAGGGAATAACACAGACAAAAAGTGTGGGAAATGAAACTGTTGGAGTAGAAGTGGTGGTTTCACTTAGCTATTTCAACAGTAAAGTAGTGGGACCTAGATGCCAATTTAGTAGTACACTTAAATTCATGTAGTTGGGGCACTTGGGAAAAAAGCTTGCTAGAGCAGTTACCATGAAAATATTTGTCAAAAAGACAGAAGACAGCCATGTCACATCGGTGAGATAAGGAATAAAATTGAGAGGATTGATTTTATTACAGACTAGCAGCATGGCCCAGCGTTGCCCGTACTTGATTCAAAAATCGTACGACTCATACACCAATCGCTATCACTTGACTTAAAATATTTTTGCCCTTCCTTGCCTTTAAAAGAGTGCCCTTTGTCATGCTGATGTTGCTACATGTCTTACTTCTTGCCTATCTCACACTGCAAATTTTTTTCTAAGCTCTATACTAAACATTAAATCTGTTATGAAAAAGAACTAAACAAAATGAACACAAAATGATCATCTTTAAAAAAGGACTTGTAGCTGGAAAACCCGAATGAAAAAAGAATGTTAACAACAAATACTTTTTCACACCCAATCCAGTTCTGTGGAATCAGAATCAACGTTGAGTTTAAGCAAGCGAATGAGCCAATTGGAGTAAAGTGCCATGCAGATTTAAATTTTTCCCACTTGTGACGAATGCAGCTATCAATTTTTTTTGCATGCTAGCATGCTAGTTAACATTTGTGTCAGTCAGCTGTTGGCTCTCACAGTGGCCAATAGAATCTTCCTGCCTATTTGTGGCAGCCAGCTATAGGCTCTCACTCTGGCCAGTACAAAATGGCTGCAAACTACATGAAAACTGCCATAGAAGCATGAAAAAATTTATTATTTCCACTATCGATGGGAGTTGGGAAATGCAAAGTTGGTCTTGGCCTTTTCGCTAACTTGGAGCATGTGCATGTAAATTTGGGTGCAAATTCATCAAAAATTGCGGCCGTGCATTCATTACACACACACATATCCTGCCTTTTATAGATAGAGATCCTTCTTTAGATTTTGTTAAGAATCTAGAGATGTACAATGAAAGTGCCAGACCAGATATGGTAACAGTATTCAAGCCTGGCTCTGTAATGGTGGAGATTGTATTATAGAACTTGGATTGATAGTATAAAGATCAAATTTATGTTGAGATAAAATATTGGAATTGCTTTTTTATATGAATGCACTTTCAAGACTGAAAACTGTTTTGTCATATATTGGTGGTGATGACATATGACCACTACAGAATAATATTGATACAAAGAGAGATAATGTGATCTGTATTTAAACATCAGACCATATATGGTTCCCCTGACACTGCACGGGTATGCACTTCTGGCATTGTTAAACAAAATTCTTTATGCCTTCCAAAAAAGATATTCAGTTACTCCCAAAGTCCTGTCTGTACTGATAACTTTGTTTGCACCCAACATACACAAATTTTATGGCACCTTAAGTCATAATGCACTACAGAGTGTGCAAATACACAATTGATGTACATGATTGTTGGTACTCATGCTTACATAATTTGTCGGTTATCCCTGACCAAGGCATCCAAGCTCTGGTGTGTTCTTCCATATGCAATGTTCATGGGTGACCAGATCGGTTTGCATCCATAACACTTGTTCTTCCTGTTTTAAAGCATTCTACCCACTCATTTTGTTGAGTCATGGTGCATGTCCCATACTGCACCAACATTCAGTAATAAATTTCCATAGATTTAACTCCCTCTGCCCAATATGGTGTGTCATCCCTTGATGGCATTCCTATACACCTGACCTTGTTTCTCTCTACCATTCAATTGAATGATGAAAAGTTGCATGGAGCTAGCTACATGTTATCTCATGAATACACATGGGGGTCATGCATCATTGCGTCACTTGTTTTTACTGTGTAATTAAAAACTTGTACTTTTTGATTTACCATCATACACACACACATGATTTTTTTTAAGTGCTACTGATTTATATTTTGAAATAAATGATCTTCTGACTGACAAAAAATAAACAAGAACTATATCCTCTATACCTTGTCTGCATAACAATCCCACTAGAAGTACATGACGGTTATATTCATAAATTTACCTGATCAGTACTAAAATACGATATATGCGTAGACATAAATAGCAGAACAAGAACGATCTACCTCCATAGATTAAATAAAGAATTGAAGCTCAAAATTCTATGAAGGTTACCCACAGTGAAAAGTACTTGATGAAGGCTGGAGTGCACAACACTAAAAATAATGTAATAACAACAAAGTCTAGAATAGTATTCTGATTTTTTTTTAATCAATTCACAACAATCAAGGAGATAATGGCACTAAGATAAAAGGGGTACTGGCAGTGAAAGAGAATTAGAAGACTTTAGAAGGAACTAGAAACACAATGCTAAACAGGAAAAGGGATATACCTCTACTCCTGTATAATAAGGTGGTGTATGAACTGGACAATAGGCAAACCTATCTACTCTCCTTGAGGAAAACAAATAAATAGTAAATAAAATTTCAGTGTTTAGGCAGAGACAAGTATAGAGAGTTGAAGTAGACTTTAGAAACAACTGGAAAAATAATCTGAAACAGGAAACAAGGGATAAGGTTCTACTCCTGTTCAAACAACAGGCAAAGAGTGTGGAGATGTTTACTCCTATTTAGTAAAAAGAAATAAAATTTCAGATTTTGGGGGAAGATGTTAGAATTATAGAGTTGAATGTAAATAAAATAAATTTTGAAAACATCTTTCACCATTTCTGCATGCTTCATAATTTCTGAGTCAAAATTCCATAAGAAATATTGAATTCTAATAA
This sequence comes from Acanthosepion lycidas, assembly GCA_963932145.1. NCBI lineage: Eukaryota > Metazoa > Mollusca > Cephalopoda > Sepiida > Sepiidae > Acanthosepion > Acanthosepion lycidas. The sequence goes on from OZ010571.1 coordinate 109,862,759, forward strand.
AAAATATTTCCCATCAGATGATTTTAAAATATAAATAATGATGCATACTCATTGCTCTTTCCACTAGTGATGGTGACTTTTTTTTTTTTTTCTGTTAATATTAATAAAAAATTTTGAAAATTAACACTTGCTGATTCATCAAATATTGATTATTTACAAGTTTTGCATTTTGAATTCATACTGCATTATATTGATTAAATTTAATGTTTTATTACTTTTATAGCTATCACACAAATAATAGAGTATTTAATAAATTAGAATTCTCAGTGTTTAAAGTTCAAGTCTAAATGTGATGTATCTGCACTTAGATCTGCCAAAACATTTTATGAAGTGAAAAGATTAACTTGAATAGTTGATATGTTAACATGTAAATAAATTACACATCAGCTGAGCTCTTGTTCACACGTTATGTTCCTTTTATTTATTTGATAAGATATAGTCAAAATCATAATAGGGCAAGATTTCATGGTAATGGTAATATTAACTGTTTCCTTATCATGAAACAATCAGTATTTATTGACCAAGCAACCAGTGCTTTTTTTTTTTCAGTTGAAATTTATATAATTCTTCCCTTGAAACAATTTTTTCAGGAAAATATATTTCTCAAGTCCAGTAACTGTTATTGATCTTTCCACTAGTGATGGTGACTTTTTTTTTTTTTTTTTTTAATAACCTTTTGTTTGAAATAGTGGGAAACATCAGCATCTTGATTATATCATTATTTTCTCTTTAAGTTACATATGCTATCCATTGTAGTTGTTTCTGTTGGTAGTCCTCAAGTGATCTGGTTTCTGTTATTTGGTACACTTCTTCGTGATTCTGTAGCACTGGTCGATAAGGTTCAAAGAATGGCAATACTTGCTAAGAGCTACAGTCTTCATTTGCTGAAAGCCATTTTCAACCATCAAATCAGAAATAGTGGTTGTGTACAGCTAACAGTTATGGTATTTTTTAACAAAATTTGTCACCATTCATGACATCCATTTAAACGTTTCGATCTGATGAGGCTATGTAAGTAAATGTCTCCAGTTTTTATGCTAATATTTTGGCTTTGTAGTGTAGGAATCCTACTGGTGTTTTAGTTAAACATCAAAACTTGGTGTGTCTGGATTTGATAAAATAACAAAATATTGTTGCGGGACTGCTCATAATTTGGCCATTTAGAATAATCCCATAACTTTCATTGAAAGAATAAAATCTAGTACGAAAACACAACGTAGTATTAAAAAATAACAATTTTATATAACAAGAATACAAGAAGTTGGTTAAATGTATTGAATGAGTAATGTCATTTTTTTGGTTTCTTATTAGAGTTCTTGGATAGAATATAAACTGTATTGCATACACATGTGAGAACAGTGACATGTGGTTACATTTCTGTTTGTGTGAAAGTATGTGTGTACTTAGTTCTTACTGTGCATAGTGACACTGCAGTCTGAGGCAATTTCTATTTAGTTTGGTCAGTGCTGCTGAGTTGAGCCTTGGTTGTGTGTGTGGACGGGAATGGGGTCTTGAATATCTGCAGTTAGAGTGAGGTGTACCTTGGTGGCATCTGTAAGACGTGAATTTTTCTTCCTAAGAAATTGGCTCTAGAATTGTATTATTTTATTTGTTTCTAATTGGCCCTAAAAAGCCAAGTTGTATGTCTACTACTACGTCTGTACAATATTTTGGCAGTATCTACCTAAATAAAACAACCTTTCTAATTTGTATTCTATGGTTTTGTATTGTACAGTTTAATTGGTGTGTTTTAAGATTTTAGCACTATATTGTTCGTTATTGGTTTATAAATATTTTGTAGGCATGTTTTAATGTTTATGTAGGTATTGTTGGCTGAAAATGCTTCTCATGTTTAAAATTGATAAGTTTATAATTAACATAATAGTTTTATTGTGTGAAATGTTGCATATTTTATTAGATCTCACATGTGATGTGGCTATCCTGTCTTTTCTATAAATATTTTTATGGCAACTGATCTGATGAGCTATTCTCACTGTTGTCCCAATTGCATGAATTTAATCTGTCATCTCAGTACCACCCTTTTACTGTTGAAACACTTAAATGTAACCTCCACTTCTACTCCAACAGCTTCTTCTCTTTAACTTCCTGACAGTGGAACTCCCTTCCTCTTACTTGCTTCCCTGATAACTACAATCTTCAAAAATTTAAATGTAATGTCAATCGATATCTTCTGATGTCTTGATCATGATCCCCATCCTTCTCTTTATCCTTTCCTCAAACATCCCCCTCTTTACTCTTACATTCATTCTCCGTAACACCTTGCATTCTAAGAGCACTCCTGCCTTGCTTGCATTCTGCATTTTTGAGTGAAACTACTACAAGCACAATACATTTTATGTGAAATTTCTTTATTTTCTATACTAAATTTGTTATAACTGAGACACAAACAGAGGTTCATGTTTAGTATGTTTACCACAAAGTAATCAATAACTTAAAGAGACCTTTGAAGATAAAATTAACCAAAAATTTAATTTTTATTGATTGTTTTCTTTTTCTATGGCTTATCAACACCTTGCAGTGAGTGAGTGAGCGAGTGTAAGCCAGAAAATATTTTTAGATTGTAAGAATTGTTTTTGAGATAATAATGGTTTGGTTTATTTTGTTTAGCGGCATATCAACCTCAATGGATTATTTAATGCTGATAATATTTTTAGAATAGATTCGTATGAATAGAGTATGTATTCTTTGGTTTAGATTGGTTTGGTTTATTTTGTTTTATGGCATATCAACCTCAATGGGTTATTTAATGCTGACAAAAATTTTTATTGCTGGTAATATTTTGCTTTGTTTCTGGCAATATACTTCCTTCAAAATTGTATTTCTGGTAATGATTTTTTCAAAAAAGTATTGCTGGTAATAGTTAACTATTTACCCATAGCTGGGACCCTAACAGGTGCTAGCACTCCGGCTCAGGGTGGTCCTGGGAATACCAGCAATTAAGAGGTGGTTCCATGCTCCTCAAACCTCCTGATCAGAGGCCTTGCTGCTGGATATAGTTTAACGTCTTACCCAGGATGTGGATGTAGTTTAACATCTTACCCAGGATGAGAGATAATAATGGTTAGTGATAAAAGTCTTACTATTAGCTGGGCAGATAAGGTGGATTCAAAACTTTCTCAAAGGTAGTTGCACACAAGTAAATATAACAAACCCTACAGGAATTATAACTCGGCTCTGATTAATAATTCTGAGTCATTATCCATTAGACCATCTGCACATCCAATCTTAGACCACCTGGTATTCCCAAGTGATTGTTTATCTATATACTGACCAGTCTCATTGTTGCTTAATTTTGGTGATCATACAGGAACTGGCGTTTCAACGTTATGTGGCCAGAAGTTAAAAAAATATTTTTAGAATATTTTAATAGAAGATACAACCATTTTTGTTATTAAATAACAGTAAATTAGAATTAATTTCCATCTGAATTTCTGGGATGAAGCGTTATCATTATTTACACTATTTACATGTGAACTAGTGTCTTTGTTGTTATCACAACATTTTGGCCATTGTATCCTTCAAACTTCATCAGGTTTATACTGATTCAGGTACCATAAAGAAAATTCTTAACTGACCCCTTTAATAATCTACGGGGTTAGACTGTTCTTGTTCCATTGCATATGTCTCAGGATATTTTTTCTTGATTTTATTTTTAATACTGCTCGGTTATTGCCTGCCCTGTTTCCACCGAGTCCAAGTACACACTACCTGGCTCAGGAATTGAACTCAATGTTGCCAAATTCACAAATCAATGCTTTGATCCACTCTATGGGACCATCAAAATCAAAAGCTAAAAGTCAGTAAGGAACTATATCAAAGAAAATAGTGGTTTAACTATATCAAAGAAAATAGTGGTTTAACTATATCAAAGAAAATAGTGGTTTAACTATATCAAAGAAAATAGTGGTTTAACTATATCAAAGAAAATAGTGGTTTAACTATATCAAAGAAAATAGTGGTTTAACTATATCAAAGAAAATAGTGGTTTAACTATATCAAAGAAAATAGTGGTTTAACTATATCAAAGAAAATAGTGGTTTAACTATATCAAAGAAAATAGTGGTTTAACTATATCAAAGAAAATAGTGGTTTAACTATATCAAAGAAAATAGTGGTTTAACTATATCAAAGAAAATAGTGGTTTAACTATATCAAAGAAAATAGTGGTTTAACTATATCAAAGAAAATAGTGGTTTAACTATATCAAAGAAAATAGTGGTTTAACTATATCAAAGAAAATAGTGGTTTAACTTGCCAAATAAAGCAGCCGTGTGTTGTGTGTATCAGAGCAAAATAAGTAACCCAGACAAGCTGTCTTTCATAGAGCCTAGTAGCTCAATCAAATTTTGTTTGACTAATCATGGGTGTCTCAAGGATACATAAGCACTTGCTTTATGAGAGGTACAAGTGGATTTTTTGGCTAGCAGCATGTTAGCTGATTTTAAGAATTGTCTGATGCATATGGATTTTGATTTGGAGCTTGACCCTTGTGATTTGCTATGTGGTATCCATCCTCTTATATGGCAGTAAATGATGGACAATTTCCCCATAGATAAGTAGGAAACTGGAAGCAGCAGAAATGTGATTATACAGATGGATATGGAAAATTCCATGGACAGAGCAAGTAAGCAGCAAATAACTCTTCAAGGAAATGGCAGCAGAAAAAAGACTTAGGTGACTGCTGAAATTAATTGGACACATAATGAAGGAAGGCTCAGAAAAGTTAACCCTCATGAGGCAAGAATGCAAGAGAGATAAGGGAAATCAATGAACCACTTACTTACCAAAGAGGGCCTGGCTCAAGGTACTGGAAATTTAGGCAGTCACTAGGGACACCATTAAGCCCAAGGGCACAATCATGTGAAAATTTTTAAAATTATACTTGTAAGGGTGCCGAAGTTCAAGTTGCCCAGAGAGTCAGCAACCCTAGGACTGGCCCTGCTGACAAACTTGTATGAATGGATGGTGGAGGGGTTTGTGTTTGGGGGTGAAAGCATTAGCAAAGGGAGAAAAACTGTTAGAAGTACAAGGGATAGGAAGTGAAGTGTGGAGAGCCATGTCCTGAAGGAATGTCACATAAAAGAACTGTGACTTTCAGGGAGGGGTGTGTGCTGACCATGGGGTTCATCTTGTAAGTAGCCATTATATGTTGAAACTAATTGCAGCAAAAAGAATGACATAACACTAGCAAGAACATGTGGCAATCAGCATGTATGAAAGTTGACAGCCAACAAAAGTTGTTTATCCATGATGTATCTCCCCATTCCACAGACCATAATCTGCAGCCACTGGATCAAGCTGAAACACCTCAGTTTGGGAGATTACAAGGTTTTCATGCTCAAGATTGGTCTAACACACAACACAATTCGGACATCAGGGAACTACAAACTGTACAATATATCTTGAAGTGTGCAAAAGGCTGCATTAAAGTTAATGCTTTTTAAAACATATTACCAATCTGTGACATTGACATAATGTCAGCATTATGCTTTCACACCATTCTTTATACATTTATATAGTCTATTTGTATACTGTCTTTGTTCATTCACAAACCAAAGCTGTAACTTTCAGTCATCTATCATTTTATCTCATTTTGCTCTCAATGTGCTCCTGTTCTATATTTTGAGATTCTTGATAAAATCCAAAGAAAAATCTGCAGTGTTATTATTCAAAAAACAAAACAAAAAACAAACACAACAAAACAAAAAACAAAACAAAAAACAACCACAAAACAAAAAACAAAAAACAAAACAAAAAAGAACCACAAAACAAAACGAACCACAAAACAAAAAAAAAAAAACACAAAACAAAAAAAAAAAAAAAACAAACAAACTAACAAATCTAGACACTTAACCTTTCATATGTCCTTATCCTATGCCAGGAGGTGGCCAAACTGCAGTTCACAAGCTACATGCGGCTCCTTGATCTTTAATATGTGGCTTGTGGAAATATGTCAGCTGGGCTTCTTTTTTTCATCACAGTTAATATAAAAAGGTAAATAAGAAACATTTCAAGCTTTATAACTTACTAGATATGAATTGAGACCCCACTGGATTAAAATGTAAGCTTAATATTAACGTGTATTTGACAAAAACATCTCTAAATTTTGTTTATGCCTTGCAGCACTCAAACATATGATCTTTATCATATACGGCTCTTGCATTAATCAAGTTTGGCCACCCATGCCCTATACCATCTTTATGAACATCCAGTTTTAAAACTTAATCCCTAATAAATATTTTGTGAATATTATAATTTAATATATACAGCACTGCCTTAATCTCACAATCAGTAATTGTCCTTTCATTGCCGTTGAAAGGAAAAACAGTTGGCAGTATAAGGGCTAGACAGTGATGCATCTATTTATAATACAATATCTGATCTGTACAAGAGCCAAATGATGCAGTACAGTGCAAGAAATGAAGACATTAATCTTCATAAAGATAAAACTTGGTGGATAATGGTCTCTGCTTCAATTTTGATAATACTATAAATAAAATAAAATAAAGCCAAATATTGTTATCCCTACATGAAATCAATGCATTATTTTCTATTTTCATGTATTTTTGGCAGTACCAGCTCGTAAGTTCTTTTACTGAAAAATGCTCCTACAGATATTGCCACATTTGATTTTCCAAGATGGATGGACAAAAAAAAGATACAATATCAAGAATGTACAAAATCTTCAAGATTTTATGATAGTAAAGAACTGAATATATAAATAATTGCCAATAATTTCATTATTCATGGCTATTATGATAATGTTAATCTTAGCAGTTTCCTTATGAGGAAACATTTGGCATTCACTGAGAAGCCAGTTCTAGAGTCTGTTAAAATACTGTATATACTCACATATCCTGCAGCTTTTGAAAACCTAATTTTGAAGTTAATTTTAATTCATACACACGATATAAAATTAGCATATGTACTACAGACCCTGGCTATGCCATTGATCAAAGTATATATCGATTTACTATATTCAAATTAGCTTAAAAATTAGGTCTTCAAAGTCACATGATACATAAGTATATAGGGTACATAAAATCTTTAGTATAAGTTTTTCAGGAAAATAGGTTTCTTAAGTCCAGTAACTGTTATCACTCTTTCCAGCATCGAGTGGTGGTGGTGGTGGGTGGTCCCTTGTTTTTTGTTTGAAGTTTTGTAGAATATGAGAATATTGATTAAGTCATCATTTTTTCTTAGTATTCCATGTGTTATCCATTTTAGCTGTTGCTGCTGTTGGAAGTTCTCAAGAGATGTGTTTCCTGTTATTTGATTTTGTAGCACCAGTGCACCACACTCAATGAAGGATGGTCGTCACTGAGGCTAACACACTTCACATGCGAGAAGCCATTTCTAATCATTGTTGTGATTTGTCAATGTAGAAATCATAGCAAAATCTTCCTACTGTATCCAGTTATTCTATTCCTCCAATAAAATCTTTGAGAGTTTTTAAGTAACTGGTGTGTGTGTGTGGATGGATGTGTGTGAGAAAGAGAGACAAAGAGGTTTTAATTAAATATAATGTACTTTGGAATAAAAAGGAGAAGAAATTAAAATACGCAATTTAAAGATAAGTAAAAATTAAGGGCTGCCAGGTTTAGCATTAATTTTATATCTCCTGCAATATTACAACAATTAGTATAACAAACTATTCATTACAAATTTTTGTCTTAAATACACTATTTCCAGTTTTCATGAAAAAATAGTCTGCAGCACAAGTTTTAATATGACATTACTAAAATTCTGATCATATGATTAAATCATCTCATCCATAAAAATTATTGATAAAATTAACTTGAGTGAAGGTTAAATATTTTTCCTTAGAGAATACTGGCTGATATATCAACATTGTGTCATTCATGAGACATTAAAAATATCAAGTGTAAAATTGGAAGCAATTTTTAATTTTCAAGAAATCTATAATTTTCTTCTTTTTACAGCTTACAAGGGTCTATTTGAATCTTTATTAAAAAGCAATTTCAAGATAAATTACTTTTCTCTGGAGGCAAATCATTTTAATTTTACCTTGTCTGCTATAATATTTCCATGTTTTATTCTAATATAGAATATTAAACATGCAAATATTAATAAGTGTGTGTCTATTTAATGCATATTGTAATATTTACTTTAGGTTTATCATGATGGACCCAGATGTTCTTGTAATGACATTTTCCTCTTATAATTTTAGACAGCTCTCTGCAGATCAAAATTCAGGGTCTATAAAATATTCTGTTTTCCCTGGTATCTTCTGCTCTCATCAAAACAATATTGAATGAGTTTGATTTGGAGGAGTATCAATTTATAGAGTTAATATTAGAATCGCCTGAAATTGACTGATCATCTTTTATTTGCCATGTTCCTATAGACATGGGTGATCATGTCTCTCCATGAATTCCTATCCCTTGTAGCTGTAAGCAATATTACTGTACTTTCTATTCTTCAGGATTCATGTGCCATTCATTTAAACTTGTCTGACTTTAAATATGTTTCGTGAGTGTCAAATACTTTAAGTCATATTTTCTTCATGCCAGAGAAATTTAACTGCATTTTCTGATTCTATATACAAGAACCATTTTTATTCAGAATTTCCTTAAAACTTCCTCATTGCTTATATGTTCAGTCCATTGTATACTTATCTTTTTGCAGAACCAAATCTGTTGCCTGAAGTTTCTTCATCTGTGAAGAAATTCTTCATCATTCATTTCAATATCAGATATTACATAACTTTTTCCTGTTTTTTTAATAGTTTCTTTAGCTTTTGGAAGAAAACTTGCTATTCTAATGCATCACCTGTTTTCTGTATCATATTTTCCATCATTTGTTAAAACACTTTAATTAAATTTCTGTACTTGCTTGATTTTGATGTCTCCAATTCATACCTTGCATCTTGAGATGCCTTCTTGCTAATGATCATACATTTTCTTCTTGCAATTGATGGCTAATCTTTTCCTCTAACTTTGCCAACTTATCTAGGTGTTCACTCAGTGCAAGGCTTAGAAACAATTAGGAAAGAGGGTTACTGTTAAAATGTTAATGATGAACGAGGGGTGTGATAGGAATGAAAGAGTGGGGGTGGTAAGAAGTAAAGATTATTATTATTAAGGAGGAGAGATAAAAAGTTTTATTTCTTTCTGCCATCAACATTATCATTTTTTTTATTTTATGTTGACCTCAAGCGATAGGGGCCATGTACTAAATTTGGTTACAAGTTCAGGATACAATTTTAAGAAAATGCAGACAGGCACCCAAGCTGAAGGATGCAGCAGGAACATTTTGAATGGAAGAAAAAAAAAAAAAATAAGCTCAAAATGTGGAAAATTATCTGAACCAAACATATCTTCTCTATAGAATGTTCCTTCAGAATGTGGGCAAACATGGCTTTCCATAACTTATCCTATGTTGCTCTTCAACATGTTTTTTTTACTACCCTTTCCACTGTTCTACCATCCATTAACACAAACTCATTAGGTAGGTTACACTGTTTCACCCTGTCCCATTTGTCTTCAATATATTCTGTGAGTGTTAAATTTTCTCTTTGTCCATCTCAGCATCCTTCTGTAGAAACATCTCTATTGTCTCAAGTCTTCCTTTCATCTGTGAAGAAATTGTCCAGCAATCATTGTTATATAGAAGGATTTTGATATTACATGGCAATTGAGCAAAGCTTTTATTTGCTTCTAATGAAACTTCCCTACTTTGTTTAATTTTTGGCTGACAACTTTTGCTATTCAAATGTGCCTTCAGATTTTAATGTCATATTTTCTATCCTATATTAAAAAAAAAATTCCCAGCTTTTGATATCTCCAATTTCATAGGTTATATCTTGAGATTTTTTTCTCTTGAAATGCTAACCAAAACTTTAGGGAATTTCCCCACAGGAAAAAAAAAAAATTACATCTCCTTACATCTTATTCTTACTATCATCATTATCATGAGTATAGCGATCTAGATGTTATTTTACAAGCTTAAGATAAGTAGGTTCTATATGTTAAGTCATTTTTAAATAGATTTTTTAAGACAATAATTTTTCTTATTACTATACCAACTCAAACATGTGAACCAACTGAAGATAACATTTATAGCTATAAGAAATTATATATATTTTCTATTACTTTAAATGTAATATCTTAGTGGATTCACATGCTTAAGTAGATGCCCTCTTTTTCTTTCTCCTTTTTAAAAGAGGATATTACATCAACCAGCCTGAACATCTGACAATCTTAAAAGAACTGAATACAAAAGCCAGCAGATATAATTCACACTATTTAAAAATTAAACAAAGAGGGTGTCTACACAAGGATGTGAATTCTTGAAAATGTGTTTAATAAATAATAAATTTGTATTAAAAAATAAAATCTATCATATAATATAGATATAAAATAAGTGTTATTTCTAGTGGTAGATATATAAAATTCTGTGTATTCAGTTAAAAATAAATCCTTGATAATGTCTAATAGGATAGCTTAAAGTGCTTATATACATTTTATTGTTATATATTTATATAGACACAAATATTTAAGTAAATGTCTATATAAATAACATAATAAAATATATTAAAAGAATTGTTGAACTTAGTCCATTTGATTAAATATATGTAACATTTGGGAGGTTCTTAAACACTATGTACAAATGCAAGAAAAACTGAATGAAAAGCTTAATTGCAGTAGCTTGTTGGTCATCATAAATGAAACTTGCTGCCCAAACACACTAATATATATATATATATATATATATATATTTTGTATGTGTGCGTGTTAAATATTTAACAAGCTATAATCCTACATTATATATATATATATAGATAGAGAGAGATAGATAGATAGATAAACCTAGTGAGCCAGACAAACCTACCCAGGTTTCACCTAAACGGATCGTCAGGGAAAGCCGGCTAAAGAGGCAAAGGGAAACGTAAATTTATAGGCAATAGCCAAAATCATACCACGTTACCAAAGAACACAAAAACACCGGGGTGGGGGGGGTTAAAGATTTATTCAACTAAAAGGGGAGGGGATATTAAAATATGAACATTAAGGTGGAATGACCAATAAACGGGGAAATTTGTCTTAATTTAGTAACCAAGATTATTTTTTTTTTTTTTTTGACAGACTTTCATGTTTCGAGCTCTTTTTTTTTTTTTTTAAACCTTCCCCCTTCGAGGGTTTTTCGAAAGTATAGTTAGTTAGTTAGTTGCATGCATGCATGCATGCATACATGCATGCATGCATACAATATTTTGCAAATATATAAATAAAATGAAATAATGGATTTTTATTTATTAGTCTGACATTTTTATCACTTTAATCATTATTTTTACTGCTGGATACCCATATTTGAAGAGATGCTCTATTTATTTATTTATTCATTAGACAGTATATTAATTTTTGTTTGACGAACTGAAAGTTTGAGAAAACTTATTGAACAAAAATTTATGCTATCTGGTGTAATTTTTTCTTTAATAAGATTTCTCAAATATTCAGACTGGTAGATGAAAAATAAATGGTTGGTTAAAGCATGTTGGATCTAATGTCAGTTTCTCTTGTGAAGGGGACAGGTTCAAATCCTACAAGATGGTGCATTTTGTTCATTTTTTAATCACTTTAAACATTCTTTCATTTTATCTTTAATATGATTTGTCAAATATTCAAACTGGTGGATGAAAAAAAAAAAAAAAAAAAAAAAAAATACTGTTTAATAAATAAATGTATCATCTACTCAAATACAGGTATCCACCACTATATATATATATATATATATATATAAATAGATTGTTAAATATTTTTTTATATATATATATATATATATATATATATATCTGTATGTATATAGCTCATTAAATATATTAAATATTTAACAATCTATTAATATATATATATATATATATATATATATATATATAATGATTAGGCAAGCAATCCTTTTTTTACACAAATTTCATTAAAGAAAAATGACAAGGCAAATAAGCTTTTTATTCAGTTTTTCTTAGATTTTTACATAAAGTGTGTAAAAATTGTCCAAATGAGATTATATATATATATATATATATATATATATATTATATATTTTATTTATTAAAGACATTTTTTATGTTTAACGTTCTTTTAATAGATACAAGTATATGCTCTGTTTATAATAAACAGTATTAAATAACATTTACTGGCCTGAATGTCCGAGAAATTTTCATAGAACCTGCATCCTATACGGTAAATGTTATTTAATACTGTTTATTATAAACAGAGCATTTACTTAAATACTTGTATCTATAAAAGGAACGTTAAACATAAAAAATGTCTTTAATAAATAAAATTGTCGAACTTTGTTCATTTCTTATATATATATATATATATATATAGATAAGAACTTTGCACTATTCTATTAGTCATTAGCAAGGATTTATTAAATTTTTGTTTATTCTTAACTGAATATATACAATGTTATACATCTGTGTATCTATACTGATGCGTTTGTTTTATTTTACAAACACTGTCAACAGAATTATGGCTGTGTTCATAGTTGATTTTATTGAGTGTTGAATTTTGCATTTTTATTATTAGCAATCCCTATTAATTTTAGCTGTTTTTTTCCATATGGATGTGGCTATTATGGCCATATTTTCTACAAATGAGTTGCAGATGAAGTTTGGTAGTTTTCTATGTGTCTTTAAATGGGACTTAATTGATTAGGTGTGTGTGTGTGTTTATTCAAGCTATTATTTGACATATTTAACTTTGTTAAATGTTAAATACTTTTTGACAGCATTAAAAATAACAGTGTGCGTGCATATATATATATATATATATATATATATATATGTATAAAAATAGCTGGCCACTCATATTCGAGGATACTCATCTTTTAGGGCAGCTATCCAATCCCTACTGCAGACGCTCGCTCAGGCACATTTGTGTTTGCTCAACACCCACAGAGTTCACCTGTGGTTTATATTTCAACTATGCTCAGCAGACCTTACAGTTTCTGGGAGAGAGCATGTTATCTCGTGTGATCAAGAATTTGAACAAAGCCATCTCACTCAAGCCCTCGGCCATAATGATTTGTGGCTTTGTGTTAACACAGCTATTATACGTACCTCAAGAGTTCTGTCTACCCAATTCCACTCACAAGGCTTTGGTCAACTTGTGCTATGGTTTTCAGGTACTTTCCAAAGGTGCCGCACACTGGGACCAACCTTGATCCATTTCAATAACATCAGGAAGTCTCCATCTTGACAAATTGACCATGGTGAAATTCAAACCTGGGTCTCATGGTCAGAAAACGAACATTCTAACCACTCAGCCACATGCCCATTATATATATTATATGCACACATGAATACGCATTGCATTTTGAATATGTGGATTATTTGCCTCGGTTGTTTCGTACAAGCTCTATTATGTTCAGTTAGTAGCTGCCATTTATAGATTCGTTTAAGTGTCCGTCATATTGAAAGCACATCTCAGAAAGGATCATTGACCTGTCTGTTTCCTTGGAAATGCCAAGGCAAACATCAGAGTCTATGACAAGCTTTGTCATGGTCTTACCTAGATAGAAAGTATTTTTTTCAACACTAATTGTCAAGAAAAGTTTTCTTTTTGTCTGACTTATGATCTGCAGAGAAGCTTTCAAAATTATTAAGACAAAAAAATTTCTCAGTAATATTCAAAAAAAGAAAAATGGTTTTTAAAAAGACATAAATGATAAAATGTAGGTACATCAATAAGTTCATGGTGTGATGAGGAATAGATGCAATTAAAAAACAAAACAAAAACAAACTGGCTTTAAGTATGACACAAAAAGATCTGACAAAAATCAAAAGCATATCAAGTGGATATTTTTTATTCATTTCACAATAAGAAATGCAAAAATTGCCTTAGACACCAGGGATTACTGAATGTGAAAGAAAATGAGAAAAAGTTAGTGGGGAGAAAGGACAATAAAAGAACAGGTATCAGGGAGGAAGACCAACATGAAAATATCTGAAGAAAATTCGAGTTGCAAACATGAGGGAGAAAAGATGCAGAATATTCAGAACATGACCAAAGACATGAAAGCAACCAAACTATCACCTGTAAGTCAACATCACACAAAAAAAAAAAAAAAAAATCAGTTAGAAGTTGTAAAGGGAAACTGACATTTTAACAATAATTATTACTGATGAATTTTGAGCTGCATTGGACTGACGAAGTGACTGGACCCAAGGTTGGTTTCTTCATGTAAATAGATCAGCATGTAGAGGTAGAGTAAAGATTAAGGTTAGTACTTTAGGTATTGAAATTATAATTACCTTCAAACTTGATGACAGAATTATTATATATTCATGCAAGAGAATCCTTTATGTTAGGTTGGTGCAAAAATAATGACGTAATAATGTTGTTTTTTGACGTTATAAAAATACGTCCAAAAACGACATTACTTCATTATTTTTGCACCAACCTAATATTATGCAAATCTATTGCCCAACATGCAAAAAAAAAAAAAAAAAAAAAAAAAAAAGTTTCAAATACTCCATATTTATATTACATTGTTTGAAGCTTGCTGTATTTATTTGGGAAGAGTGCATAATTTCAGAAATAAAGCATTTGTAGATAAACAGCGTGGGCATACAAATCAACATTGCATGATGACTTAGTTTCATAACTTTAGTAATCATCAGTCATAAAACTGTCACTACTAAAATATATTAGAGAGTAACTCATTCAGACTTAAAATATTTCTTCTGTAGATAAATTTAATATTAATAAACTGAGAATTATTTTACATATATGACAAAATGGAAAAAAAAGACTGCATAATGCATTTCATCCTCTAAAAAGTACTTCATCAGTATAAAGTAACGTGCTTATTGGTGGAATCTTATATATGGAAAGGAGATCTGTCTATATCTCTGAGATGAGGTATTACGATTACTTACATTTTCAAGAATACATGGCCCAGTCGATAAAGTTGTTGGTTAGATATAGTGACTAGACCCAAACAGTTGGGAGTTCAGTACCATGCCACAGCAGTGTTGAAGCAAAATTTGGAGAGATAAGTTAAAGGGAAATAACTGAGACATCTGGAAGAGGCATGGCATGTAGAACTAAAACAATCTACCATGGTGGACGAAATAAAGGGTTTGGGCTGAAATTTGAATCACCTGAAGAAGGCCAGAGCATACAACAGCCGAAATGTTGCAAATATGGGAAGGAAGATGAGAATAATAGTCTAAATAATGTAAGTAATGGAAAGGGGAGTTTAGAGTCAAATCAGAATTTATTCCATTTTGTCATATATATAACCTAATAATTTATTAAATCAAAGATCTGAGATATTAAATAGGTGTAGGCATAGGAATTCCTGGTTATTTGTATAGAGGCTTTTTTTTCTCTATCTTCTATCATGAGGTTTTATGCTAGTTAGTTTTTAGTGGTTTTATCAATAAATACCGTTTCATATCATTTCCTTGTTAGCCAGCTTACCCCGAAGATTCATTTAGGTGAAACCTAGGTAGGTTGTTCCTGACTTTTCAGGATTCATTCCATTAATCCCTGCTCTACTTAGCATATTGAGCACTTTAGCTTTATTACTTGCTTGGGGTTTTTTCGTTGGACTAGTAGCTTAAGGCACTGGACGATTTGTTTTGCCCTGTTTGGATGTTTCTAGTTCATTCTTTTTTTTTTTTTTTTTTAATTTTTTCCTCGGATACCAATTTGCTTTGATTGACTTACAAGTTGTGCTATTCAAGGTTTTTCCCAACCGAGTATTACTAGTAGTTTAATATATATATATATATATATATATATATATATATATATATGTATATATGTGTGTGTGTGTGTGTGTGTGTGACCTGTGCATGCATGCACACACATACATACATACATACATACTTTTAAAAGTGATATTACTGAACTATCTTAACATCATCGACTATCCGTTATATTCAACAATGATACAAGAAAGAGATTCATCTAAGTCTAGCAGTTTGAATTGCATGACAGCCATATCTCTGGCTCTATGTTCATTGGTAACTAGCCAGCCTTAATGCTTCAGTCCTCTTATACAATTCCTTATGAAACAGAATTTTAATTACTGATCTATTCTCTAAATGTAAAATTGGTGGAAATGAATCCTTTCTTCTGCAAACTTAAGGTGGAATGGTCCTGTTATCTCAATCAGGGACAATTGGATTCCAAATGTTTTCATATCCAACTGTATGATGGAGAAAGAAACAGGAAGATAGTGCCCCATGTAAAATGACAAGCTCAAAGAAAGCCTGGAAATGACAAAGATACCTCTAGAAAAAAAACTGCATTTTATCACAACAAATATAGGTTAACTTGCAATAAAGCCATGAAATAATTTTCAAATAAGCCACCTGGATTATCTTAAAGAACTGAAAACAAAAACAAATGGATTATCTAATATATCAGCCACTTTATATAACAATCTTCTGATGTCCCATCTGTGGACTTACCTGTAAATTGTTTGTTAGATTAAAGCCTTGTAAGAGTTAAAAATCAGAATTAAAAACAAAATTTTGAACCCTAGAATGTTGAAATTGATGGTGTGTCAATTTTATACATGTAAACAACTAAGAATTTAATTTTTTAATTTCAGTTGCTATGAATAAATAGATGCTAAGAAGTTGGAAGACCTACTTTAATAACTACTTTTATTTAGGTCGTATTTTTCACTACCATTTCTTTTTAAAATTTTAAAAGAAAATGAATAAAATGGCAAAAAACATCAATTCATAGAAAATGATGGAAGATAAAAACAAAAATAAGAATAAGACAGGTTAATCTGGTTCAGATAATCTATTGTATGTTAGCTTAACCTAGGATTTTTCCAAGTAAGCCTGAATATTTTGGTAGGCCCAAGGAAAAAAAAAAAAAAAAAAAAAAAAAAAACAAAGTAAAAAAAATACTGTAAATAAAAACAAAATCAGCTTCATATTTGTAAGATAAATTTTTTCTTCATTTTAAAATTTTTCATCATAGTTCTAACATTATGCAACAAAAAACACTTTACTTAATATTTTCATACATATATACATAGTGACACACATTTTTCAGAATGTAACAATGTAGTTTTAGACAACTGTTGAGTTGTAATTATTTTTTAGAAAATAAAAAGCTTTTTTCTTGTTTTCAAAATCAAATCCATTAATATATAAATATTACAATGCATGCAAAAATTGTCTTTAAACATATATGAAGTTTAAGAATTCATTAGCATTTTCATTACCAGCAAAACAATTTTTATCATGTGTTCTGTAAGCAGCTATATCTTTGTGAAATCAATATAATTACAATCACACTATAAGAGAAAGAGAAACAGTAAACCAGATCACCAACATACAAGTTTAATATACAAATAAAAGTAGACACCAGATTCTCCATCTCCTACACCAATGTAGGTGTGGGGAGGGATCTACATTCATACTTTCCAGAGGGTAAACTTCATCTTCATGCCAAACCTGACCTCCTCTTCTTGTCTGAAACTGGTATAGATCCATCTGTTCCAGTGCAAGAAATTGCAATCTTGGCTACTTGCCTCTAATAGTAAATGGATAGGCTAGTTTTCTGGTCTCAGTAAATTAGACACCAAGGCTATTAGTGTTTTAGAACTAAGAAAAAAAAAAAAAATATATATATATATATATATATATATATAATAGATAGGTCAGTTAATAAAGCAAGGATACACGAAAAGGTACCAGTATAATCAGTATGATAAACATTCCATTTTGTCATTCAGTCAGTTACCCATCATTGGTCTTATATATAGAAATGTATATATTATTTTCTTAATTTACATATCTGACTATATTTCTGAGATGAGGTATTATGTACTCAAGGACACATCGCACAGTGGATAAAGGCATTAGTTAGATCCAATGACAGGACTCAAAGAGTGCGAGTTCAATACCTGGTCAAGGCGGTGGAGAACTTGAAGAGGGGAATTAACAGGAGATAACTGCTAACTGACATCCATTAGACATGGCACATGGAACTAAAACAGTCTACCCCAGTGAGCAAAATAAAGGGTTCAGTTCGACATTCCAACCACCTGAAGAAGGCCGGCGCATACAACGTCTGAAACATTGTGATAAATATAGCAACAAAGATGAGATCAATAGTCCGAATAATGTAAATAGTGTAATTTTTATATATATATATAATCTCAAGAATTGATAAGCAAATTCTATTAATTAAAAAAAATCATCCAGTGACAGCGATCTACAGATATTTGGCTACTTTATCAGTGATAAAGATGTCATTTGTGCCATGGGTGGAGAACTCTCTGAAGATACTGTGAAACAAAACGATTCTGCAATACCATGTATCAATGAAAATGTATCAATCCAGAAGATCTACAGATATTTTGATCTATATTTGTTGGGAAGCCGTGCAATATGTTTATGGAGCCTTGAGATCATCAGCACAGTGGTTGTGTGAGCTGTTTAAGCAGGACTTGAACCAAAATATTGATTCTGTTGTCTTTGACTGTTGCCTTCAATGGGTGCATCGGAAGTGTATTGGCAAGAGAACCATGCTCAAGAGTAAGTTTTGGGTTTGCAGGGACTATTATGCCTAAAGTGCTTAAAATATTCAGAGACTTCTATATTTCTTTTAATAATTAATGATGAATAAATAATTCAAAATTGTGTTTTAACGATTGATAGTGGAAATAAATAAACTTCCATGTTAAATCTGAGTTTTTTTTTTTTTTTTTTTTTTTTTAAACATTACCTGCCTTCATAACAATAATAATATTTACTGGTAAAATAACCTGGTGTCTGTTTTACCAAGGCCTGTAAAATAAGCTTAAAAGCATGTTTGTTTATTTTACTGGAACCAGCAAAATAGACTCTTTCAATAATAAAACATAACCATAAAAATCACCACTGCCATAAACTCAGCTCCTACATTAAGGATGGGTTCCCATGTAACAGAGACTACAAAAACCAAGGACCTTGATATCTCATATGTGCTTTCATGTGGCACTTGGCCATAATACTTTCGTCTTCGCTCTCGATTGTCCTTAGGATAATGGAACTAATGTTTGATCAAATATCTTCGAGTAACCTACAACTAGGTTTCATTATGGTGACTTCAGTATTCACCACAATGAGTAATTATTCCACTGGCATAAAACTGATGAAGAAGGCAGATATGGCCAAGACTTCTGTCATGCACAAACTGACATAGATCATTGAAGATCCCATTCATGTTTCTGATGCAACAGGACATCAGGCAAACCTCCTTGATCTCTTCCTTATATCCTGCCATGAAAAATGCTTCACTGAAGTGTTACCCCCAAGGCACTTTGACCATTGAATAGTCATTGTCAAAATCAAGGCCAAACCAAAAGCATCCCTGATGTGCTGTTTTATAGAACATTTTATGGGTGGATACATGAAAGCCAACTGGAACAGCTTTAGACATTAATGATGAATGCTCCTCTCTCTCTCAGACTTCTTCAAACATACAGCCTTCAAAACTGCCAGATTCATCTTGGAATGGATCTTTTTATGAATGGAGTGTTTTATATGCCAGAAAAAAAAACTTATCAGCCAGCCTTGGTTCACCCTTGAATATGCTGTAACGACTACTATATTATCCATCAAAAGGAATGGCATAGCTGGACACTTGCTGCAATCAGAACTGTCTGCAATCATTACAATAAATTTGAGAAAATGCGAAGTTTTACTATCCACAAGTAGTCCAGGCTAAGGTCAAAAGCAAACTTGGATCCCAGGAGTTCTGGAAAATCTCCAACCATATTCTCAATAGAGAGAAAGTGATTACTTCAACAGGGGCAACCTCTTGAGCAACAGGCAGTACAGATTTCAATCAGCTTGGTCCACTGCTGATATCTTAACCGACATTACTCATAGAATCAGTGAGGCACTGGAAAACATCTCAAAGACAATTACATTAGATTTTTCAAAAATCTTTGACAAGGTGTGGCATAGAGGGTTGCTGCACAAGCTCTCTATATGTAAAAAAAATACTGGACGAGTCTTTTCAATTATCAAGTTCTTTCTAACGAATAAGTACCTTATGATAGTTGTTAATGGCCAGGGGATCTCTAAGGCTTGCTTCTTGGTCCAATTCTTTCTACTTTAAATAAATGATCTGCCAAAAAGTATACTCTGATCATTTGTGAATATCTATGCTGATGATACAATGGTAAATGGGTGCACCTCCAAAACTCTAGATGACCAAAGCCTGGCAACTGTTCTCTCCTCTGACCTCGCTTTAACAGTTCAATTAGAGCAAAACTGGTTGGTTACATTCAATTATGTCAAGAGTCACCAATTTATTGTACTAGCCCCACTTTACTTTGGGACTGATGCAGATACTTTCAATACGATTTTGATATTTATTTACATGAAATACAATGGTTAAAACAAACACTATGTCCTTTCCTATATATAGAGAATATGTTAGGCAGACTTTCCCATCTGGTGAATAAACTAGGGTTAGGTAGCTTCTACCCTTAAAACCCTCGGCAACTGGTACTGTTGGTGACAGAGAGAATTTCTTCAGTGTTACCTCAGAGAAGGTCTGGTCCCTTCTCTGGTTGTGATTAGCTTCTTCTGAACCCATGTGGCTTTGTTAACCAAAGAGAGACTGCCTAATGTTATGTGACCAATCTCTATATATAAAGAGGAGCAGACGAATTTTACAAACCCAACATCTTGAAAAACAAACTAGTGATGTTTCATCATCAAGCAAACTTTGAATTTTTGTCTGTCACATAGAATGGGTGTCTTCTTATGGAGGCTCCATTGAGTACCAACTGGAATTTAAGCTCAACCTAGACATCAAATTGAACTCATACATACAATCCATCACTGAAAACATAGTCAGTACTCTGTAGTGCTCCAGTAAGTACCAGACTTCTACTATGCTTTATCTTTATAAGAGCTAGATCAGGCCAAAAATGGAGTACTATTGCCATATGTGAGCAGGAGTTGTTCATCTCCATTTTCCAGGCTTGATAGAGTCCTTGTGGGTGATGAATTATTTTCCACCCTACATACACCCTTTTCTCACAGATGAAATGTTACAAGCCTCTCATTATTATCACTATTTCAATGGAAAGTGTTCAACTGAAATTCATCCCTTAGTTCCATTTGTTCTAACCTTCATGACAAAAACCTACCATGTCATGGACATCGTAGCAAACCATCCTCATTCCTATTCCATTGGTGAGATATAAATTCCACTTGAGCAGTTTCTTCCCAAAAACCACTCGTTTGTGGAACTGACTCCCAAGATAGTGCTTCTACAATCACTACTATCTTAACCTGTTGAAGTCTCGGGTTAACTGTTATCTTCACCACATATCCCCATAAACTGTGTCTCTTACGAAAGTTGCTCTTGGGCCTTCTATAGACTGAACGTTGTAAAAAAAATATTACATTAATGTAATAAAAAAATAAATAAATATATATATATATATATATATATATATATATAAATACAAAACTAAAAAAATAATTCAACATTCACTCACATTAAATAACATCACTTACCATAGTCTATAGTTTACCTTAACTTTCACAGTTAGTCTTAAGAATATTTTTGAGTGATCCTAATTCAAATTTTGAAGAGATTTTTTTTACTTTTGTTTATAAATACAAGTTGCAAAATAAAATTGTTACATTTACCTTGATAAAATTAATCAGAGGATGAAACACAATAAAGAAATGTTTTCCTTTTGTCTTTATTCATATGTATGAAAGCATTATATATGTTGAATTGGATTGTGGTTGTGGTGGAGACATACCTTGCTGAAGCAAGAGAAGGCGAATTGTCTGTACATATGCCTGTAGACATCATAGACCTGCGAGGCAAACTTCAGCAAATCACTGTTGAAGTGACACAGCACATACATTATCGGCAAGAACAAGGCTAACACAAGCAAGAGATCTTGGTTTTTTGCCCAAGACTGAGGAAGGATAAAAAGAGCTGACTTTTTGTTTCAGGGCAGTTTTGTTCTTTGAGTCTGGTGAAGGTTATACCAGTGTTCCAGAGAAAGAGTGATAGTACCATTGTTTAACATTCCTTGTTGTCACCAGGAACAGATTCAAGTGGAAATTTATTTTCCTACCACTCAATTTTAATTTAAATTTCACAGTGGTATAGGTACTCACAAGATGATGCATGAATTAGTATTATGGTTTTTTGGGGTTTTTTTTTAAGCATTTCACCCCAAGCAAGGCAGGAAGCCACTAGCATGCAAGGGGTTACAAGGGGTTGGAGGAAGAGCAAATAGGAGTGATAGAGGAAAGGATGAAGAGAAGGATAGGGGATAGATCAAGGCATCTGGAGATGTTGATTGACATTACATTTGAATAGTTGGAGATTATAGCTATCAGGAAAAGGGGAGGGTGTTCCACAGGTGAGAAGTGCGAGACATGAAGCTATTGGAGTAGAAGAGACAGCTACATTAAACAGTTTCGACAGTGAAAGGGTGAAAACAAGATGCTAGCCTTATGCATTTTTATTGGACTTTATCAAGGTTGACAGAAGATATTGTACTGTTGACTAAGCTATGAAGATTATGAAAAAAATAATTTGTTTTCATGCTCATACACACCTATATTGAAAATGCAACCTGGTTTACCATTCCATAATGGTAAGCATTGATACAAACACACACACGTGTGTGTGTGTGTGTGTGTGTGTGTGTGTGGTAGTATTCAAAGGTTCCTAGATTGGGATCTCCTCGTAGACACTTTAACTGATTCCAGTCATGTATGAGAGCTGATGGATTGTTCAGCAATGTTCCTCAAGGATGAGTTCATTTTTTCCCCCCATATTGTCTGGCATTTTGTTGGCAACTGATCACCTTGAATACTCATCTTCAGCCAACTCTACACCAGCCTATAAACATAAATGCCACACAAAAATGTGTTTGACAAAAAGAATATTCACCAAAAACATTACAAGTGTCTTGGAAGTAGATCCGCTAAGCTTCACAAAAAATTTGCTGCAAGCATATAACACTGTCTGCATAATATATATGTGTATGTGTGTAAAATGGCTTTGACTCAATTTGAAGTAATGCCATCACTTTGATGCAAGCATAATATGCTCTGTATGTGTGCATATATCTATATATAAAATTAGGAAATCAGCTGATTTCATAACCTTGCTTTCAACCTTTCAGCATCTTCCGGTGATTTTGGTCAGTTGACTTAATAACACTTCATTTTTTGAAAATAAAAAAAAATTATGAATGCTTTATTTTTGAATAAAATGAATGAATAAGTGCACGACGTAAGCTGTGGTAGAAGGTGAGGAGGAGGAATTTTGGTTTGTTTTGTTTTACAGCATATCAACCCCAATGGGTCATTTAATGCCAACAACTTTTTTTCCTGGTAATATTTTTGTTTTGTCAAAAATCTATTTCTGGTAATATTTTTTCCTTGAAAATGTATAGCTGATAATATTTTAATAAACGTATTGCTGGTAATTTTTTTTTTTTTCAAAAATGTATTGCTGGTAACAGACTTTTTCCTTCAAAAAATTGGTAATAATTTTTTTTACAAAGTATTTCTGGTATTAAAGTCTATTTTTACACTTTTATAATGCTTGTTACCTCAGCTTTGGGGTTAACTATTTGCCCATAGCTGGGACCCCAATAGGTGCTACCACCCCGGGTCAGGGTGTACCTGGGAACACCAGCAATTAAGAGGTGGTTCCACACTCCTCAAAACCTCCTGAGGAGAGGCCTTGCTGTTGGCCATAGTTTATCGTCTTACCCTGGATGCGGATGTAGTTTATCATCATACCCAGGACAGGAGGAGGAAGGGAAAAATCAAGTATATTGGAAATATTCTGGTGGGGGATTAAATGAAATATACACATGTTCTTCCCCTCCCACTTAAAATGAATTCAAAAGGAACTTTTTAGTATATATAAACAACAGGTCATAATTTCCAATTTCTGGTTCAAAAAGTTTTGTTTTTTTTTGGTCTGGAAATGTTATAGCTAAATTTTCTTGTTGACAAACCTTGCAGATGTTACTATGATTGTTTTAAAGTTTTGCTTTTTCTTTAAAATTTTCCAGTTTACAAGCGGAACTTTTTTCATTTTTCTCCTTTAATTTCCATACATGGTTGTCTAGTTTCGTAAAATTTCTAAGGCTTTCTAGCTTAAAAGATGACTTATGATTGTACCACTTCTTTTTAAAGTTATCCTCAGTACACCTGATGTATATTTTTTCTGACTTTTCTTTTAAAAATATAAGATTCATAAATTATGTTTTTATACATGTATTGAGTACTTTAAATACTACTGTTCACTGGCCTATTTCAACTCTGACCATTAACTTATATATATATGTATGTGTGTGTGTCTGTTATATAAAAAACAGACACAGAGGTCAACAGCAAGTAGTGACAGTGTTTCATGCTCGAGAGTACCCTTTTTTTGTATTAATCTGCAAAATTTGTTAGAGAGTTTAGTGAAAATGTTTTCACTTGAACAATGTATTCAATAGATATTGTTCATTCAGATTAATTACAATTTATTTCAGCATCTTTACAGAATACTCTAAAGAAAAAGATTTCAATTTTCTGGAAGACTGTAAAAAGGCATATAGACCAGTTCTTCACTCTGAAAGATAAAATCTTCTAGGAGGATGGAAGTAAGATGGCAGAAGATAATGGAACAAAGTAGTGAATAGTTAAAATAACATTATTGGATAACATTTTACTATGAGCTTTGTTGGTTTTTTTTTGTCTTTTTCCAAAATTCATAAGTGGTATTTTAGGACAAATATTTCTGGATTTTAAGAGTATTAAAATGGATTGAAAGCACTTTGCTATTTGAAAAGATGGTTCATTTTATTGTTAACCATGTATATTTTTTTTTTTTTTTTTGGTTCTTGTCTCAGGATCAAAAGTTTTTTTTTCTTAACTTTAATGTTTAAGCTTATTAATGTCCATTAGGCTCTTATAAAAAGGATGAGAGTAACAATGAATCATATATGAACAGAGAATCACATAATGAAACTTGGCTACATAGCTTTACTAAGTAAAAATAAAAGATAAATTCCTTAAGTTTGATAACAATCATCTTGTTTCATGTATAGATGCAAATATTTTTTTCTTTTTAAATTGGTATCACCTCCTGCAAAGCAGTAAAGCCACTAAGATACAAAGTGTTACAGGGTGTGGAAGAATTAAGAACAGAAACATTAGTAATGTGCAGGAAGAGGAAAGAGTAATCAAAAGGAATAGCAATTGACATTGTCTTTAAATTTTTACAGATTAAAGTTGGCTGGAAAACATGGAGCCTGGTGTTCCACAAGTGAGAAAAGAAACTTAGCATAGAACTTACAGTTACATCTAGCCAGCTCAACTGTAAATTGAGGAGATCTCAACATCATTCTACTTCACTTAAATTTAAAAAAATCTGGGTAACATAACGAAAAACTTATCCAAACAATTGCCATGAAAATAGTTATAAAAAAATGTAAAGAGGCAACCTTATGGCAGTGGGAAAGTGGATGAAGCTAAGCCACCAGATCAGGACCAATAATATTGCTGATTCTTCTTTGGATTTTATCAAGGAGCTCAAGATAAGTAGCAAGAACACTGGACCATATGTGGCAGTAATATTTTAAGCATGGATAAATGACATATATATATATATATATATATATATATATATATACATACACACACACACACTAATTTATTTCTTTACTTTGATTGATAAAAGTATATGCTCATTTAGCTAAAATAAAAGGAGGTAATATTTTCATACCTTTGGATTAAAGGTAAACTAGCAATTAAATTTCAGGTCTACATAGAATAATTTAAATCTATTTCTTGTGATACCAAGCAAAATCAAATTTTTGTATTTGTGTGCAAGTCTGTGCCAAAGCAGGCCTAGTTTGATTAATACTTTTTGAAGCACTATTGTCAATTTTTCAATCCATTGAAAATGAGCAGATTCTTGCTTAATCTCTAGAAATGTGACTGTGCTAGAATTAAACAATCCACATGTAAAAACAAAAATACTACAGTGCAGTACATTTGACATGATGATTAAAGTAGATTCATTGGCTATTGAGTGTAACTGTGTAGCAAAGTCTAACAAAATTTGACAGCATACAAATGCATGGTGGAAGATTTTCCTGACCAAAAAAAAAAAAAAAATTAACCACTTCTTAGTATTTTTGTTCTTTTCTGTCTTGAATTCAGAATCACTTGACTGTATCCCTTTTTGTTGTGATGTGGGGTCTGGCAAATCAACATTTAACTTGACAAAGTCAGTAATATTCAATACTCAACAAGTCCCTGCAATCTCCTTTTCTTTCTAGACAATTACCCAGAACTACTTATCATGAATGGATTAGTCCATTTATGATAGTAGGGAGGGTAACTGGCTCTTACCACAACACTTTTGCATGAGAACATATTTATTTTGTGAACCGTTTTGCTTTATTACTGTTGCTTTGTCCAGATTTTGCCTTGCATATATGTTTGCTTATTATTTTGTCTTTTTTTTTTCTTCTTCCTTTTCATATTGTTCATTCAGAACTTTGTGAATTCCATTTGTTGAGCATTTTGCCGATTACACTTAACCATGGCCAATTACTCCATATCCAATTATATGGTTGAAGAAATTTCTTTTGAAAGGGAACATTATCGACTGGTTTTGATTCACCAATTCCAACAGTTTTCTGGTAACAAACATCATCAGACAGACTGTTAATACTAGTTTCACACAACACTGCAAGTTGCTACAAGACCAAATAGCATAAAAACTAGTCATGTTCAGAAATAGTCTTGTTAGATCAAGACTTTTATATGGAGGCTATTAATGATGCCACATTACTCATTCAGAAATATCTAAACTATCGACCTGTATAGAACTGATTTCTCAGATCAATTATTAAAAATGGCTTCATGCAAATCAACCCTGAAGGTCTGAGAGAAGACCATCCTCTTTCAAACCTTGTTGGCTGATGCTACAGAATCACAAACCAAGAACTGTAGTAAATGACAGAAGACACATTCACTTGAAGACTAAACAGCAGCAATAACTAAAATGGACAGCACATGTAATTCAAAGGAAAAAAATAATAAAATAATGAAGATAAAGTTCCATACTACTTCAAAAAAAATGTTAGGAAAGAAGCCTTCATCATTGGAAAGAGCAATAATAGCTACTGTCTCCAAAAAATTTTGAAAATTTGTTTTAATAAAAAGATTATATGAATTTTAACTTAAAGTAACAGTGACTCCTCAGTGAATGCTGCATGTTTTCTTGTGAGAAAATGGCTAATATTTCAATTACAATCACTGAGGCTCTTCCTACTGCTAAGTGCACTACACCTGGGAGAATTCATTATCAGTATAAACATGCAATGTGCAGGGGGACTCACTACTTAATAATCAACATGGATTCTGGTGTTCTTTTTTTCATCACTAATTATTTGTGTAATTGTATAGATACATTGTATGTTTGTTTCTGTGTAATAACAGTACTGGTCAGTGTGTGTATGTTTAAATTTGTGTGTATAACTGGTACAGGGTACTATGGATAAATTGTTGTCTAAATTATGCAAAAATGAAAATAACACTGACATCTCATTTTTTAACAGATATATTTATTAGGTTGGTGCAAAAATAATGACGCAATAATGTCGTTTTTTTTTACGTATTTTTAACGTCAAAAAACGACATTATTACGTCATTATTTTTGCACCAACCTAATACCAAAATTACACAAAAAGATCTTGAAATACTAAAATGTAAATTTATTCAATAAAATTGTCCTTGGCTTCAACGATGGCCTCCAGGCAACTTCAAAATCTCCTGCAACTCTTCTGGATGGTCTCCTTGTTTATGTCAATGAATGCTACCATAATCCTTGCCTTGTTCATTTTTGGTGCTGCAAGGAGATTTGTTGGTTTCTTGCTCAACTGCACCCCATACCTAATAATCAATAGGATTGCAGTCTAGGGAATTTGGTGGCCAGATGTAAAGAGGATGTAGTTGTAGAATTTGTCTAGTAGCTATGACTGGGTTCTCCTGCTTATGTGTTATGGCACAGTCCTGTTGCCAAATATAGGATATTCCAGCAGCCACTCTTTTAACCCAGTCCAGTACTACCTCCTCAAAGCACTTGATGTAGGCCTCCATGTTGAGTAGGAGGCATTCACCAAAAAATTTGTGAGTTCTTTTCTTATCAGACTGATCGGAGCAAGTTTTCCGAGCTACTATACCTTCATAATCCCTATTATTACTCATCCAATTCATTTTGAATTCTCTGCACTGTCCTCAGATTGACACCCAAACACTCTGAAATGTCTGTATTGAAGTTTTGAGTGCAAATGCCAAGCAGTACAGCATGGTGCTTGCAAATCTCTGGCAGAGTGAATTTTGTCATGGTGCTTTTTTTTTTCTTACAGAGTGCCCAACTGACCCTACTATACTGTGCAGTTGACAGAAACCAACAATGCACATAAGCGAAATTGAAAATATAAAATGGCGATAATTTACCCATTGCACTTTCTATTATGTATATTAGGATTTTACGTGTATGCATGCCTCTTCATATTTGTATATACATATCCATTTATATTTGATGTGTGTACGTAACTATGTCTATTTAAATTGGCTGAAAGTACTTGGTACAATGATTATTATGGACAGTTCCTACACTCTTCCACTCCATAAAAGAAAAGCTTGTTAGAAAAAAAACTTCCTTGTCTGTAACATTCAATGGAACAATAATAAATGAAAGATTGCACCCCAAATATATATATATATATATATATATACAGATTTACATTAGATATATATAATTTGATAAAGTTATGCATATAGGGAAATATAATGCTTTTTGTCAGCAAAAAGTAACAGCTCAGCATGCAAATTACAAATTAGAGACATCAAAATCAAGCAAGTACAACAATTTGAATATGTTTTTATGGAAGTGTGAAATCCGAAGGTGCACTGGTATAGTAAAATATACCTTCCAAAAGCTAAGCAAAGTATTAAGAAACAGGAAAATTTAATTAGAAACAAAGAAAAGAGTACTGGCTTTTATGTAATGTCAGTCTTTCTATATGGCAGTGAATGCAGGACAATCTCTTCACAGATGAAGAGATTGAAGTAGCAGAAATGTGGTTCTACAGAAGGATGCTGATAATACCATGAATTGAACATGTGAAAAATGACAAAATTTTAGAGGAAATGCAAACAAAAAACAACACTTAAACTTAGAATGTGATAGTTGAAATTTCTAGGGTACATAATGAGGAAAAGGGGGAAATATATATATAAAAACATTATTTGCCTCATACCTATAATGTATTTTCAATTCTACAATTATTTTTACAGTAATATATTTATATTTGTATGTATTCTATTTAAACTGAATATAGATATTTATGCTGTATGAATATCGAAGGTTAACAAGTACAGGTTCATTATCCAAAATTCTAAAGACCAAGATATTTATAAAAAAAAAAAAAAAAAAAAAAAAAAAATAATCTTTTTCTATAGATAAGCTTACAGTGGATCAAATATGACATATTTGCATGATGTGACAATCCTGAAATAATATGGAGACAATGCATGTATCTTTACTGTTTCAAATCTAAAAGGACACCTCTCTGGAGAACCAACTTAGAATCAGAACTCTGATAAAGAGTTTTGGGTGTGTATCCTTGCCACTAAAACAAGAGTTGGGATGCCACTGAATTGTTTACCGAAATAAGAATTCAATTGAAATAACATTTGTTTCAAGCTATGGAGAGAAGAGTTGGATTCATATCTTTTGCATGCTCATACCCTTGGGAAAGATATTGTCTTCTCCCTCCCTGATACTATGGTTAAATAGCAGGGTCGATTCCTATAGCCTTGGATAGCAACCAGTCTAGGAGAAGGTAAAACTGTATTTAAAGCCAGCCTGGAGAGTGTTGGTCTCTGCCTGGCTAGCTTGCCCAAGACACCACTGATGCTACCATTGCAGTACATGTGGTTCCCCTACTACCCTAATGAGTTACAGGACTTAGGATCTTGATCAGGAGGTTCCCTTTTTTTCCTCCCAACACACATTCAAGAGCATTATCATTACTTAGACTTATGGTCTCAAAATCAAACAAGTGTAAAATTTTTAATATCTGGTAAATGTTTTAACAGAGGATGAAAAATGTGACACAAAATCAAAAGGCATATTAGAATAGGATAATATGCCTTCCAAAAACTAAGCAAAGTATTAAGTAATAAGAAAATTTCATGAGAAACAAAGAAAAAAAATGAACTACTCAATAGTATCAGTCCTCCTATATGTCAGTAAATGCTGGAAAAATATCCTTACAATGAAAAGAAAACAAGAAGAAACAGTTGTAGTCCTACAGAAGGATGCTGAGAAGGCTATGGATTGAAATGTGAGCAAAGAGTAAATTTTAAAGTAGAATCAGTAAGTGACAATTGAAATTTCTAATTCACACAAGGAAATAGGGCTTGGAGAATTTGACACTCACAGGACATATTGAAGACAAAAGAAGTAGTGAATAACATACCTAACAAGCTTGAGTAAAGGGTTTGCAGAAGAGAGATTAGGAAAGATTGCAAAAAGACAAACCTTACTAAGAGCTACAGAGGGGTAGGAAGTTGTAGAGAGCTATGATTTTCTCAGTTCTGAAGAGACATGGTATATAGAAGATAACTTTGGTTTGACCCAAGAGATAAGATTGTGTTCATATATGAAATCACAAACTGATTAGTTAGATGATTGTGCAGCATGAATTTTTCAGAGAGAATTGGTTGCTTTAATAACAATCCATGTCCTGGCCTTTCTGACTAAATTTCATTCAATTAGTGGAGCTTGAAGTCAACTAATTACTGTTTCCGACACTAAGCAGATCAAGACTAACACTGATAGAAGTACTGGGCAGTATTACACTTACCTCCCCATCATGCACACACACACACATATATATATATATATATATATATATATATATATAAAATTGTGTATTTGGGCAGCAATCCCTCTTTTATGCAAGTTTTGTTAAAAACATCTGACAATGTACTTTTGTTAACTTTTTTAATTTCATTTTTCTTGTGTTCTTATAATTTGCTTCTTATCTGAACATGAATTACACATGTAGAAATTGTCTTAATGTTCTGCATGTGCGAGTGCTTTCAGCTATTCTTTTAGCCATTATCAAGGATGATTTTTATTTTTAACTGAATGTATGGATTTTTTTTTATGTATGTGTCTAGAGTTATAGGAATGAATGTTTTTACTTTCAAAATGTGCTGACCATGTTCAGTTTTAGAGAAAATGCAAACAAAAAGGACACCTATATTAGCATCAGGAAGACGCATTTGAAATTTCTAGGACATACTGAAAATTTGACACTGACAGGACATATTGAAGGCAAGAAAGACAGAGGAAAGCAGCACATAACCCTACCTAATGAGCTTGTGTAAGTGGTTGGCAAAACATGGACATATTTGAATATATGGGCATGCTAAAATGTATGTGCATACCTATGAATGTTTGGACATATGCACATGTCACTACATGTATGTGTATACCAATTTATGCTAGAATGTGTGTGGGAGCATGCATGCACACACACACACACATTATATATATATATATATATATATATATATATATATGGTGCTATGGATAAATTGTCATCTAAGTTAAGCAAAAATGAAAACAACACTGACATCTCATTTTAAAAATATATTTACCAAAATTAAATTAACATTAAACAAAAATATCTTGAAATGCTACAAAGTAAATTTATTCAATAAAATCTTCATTGTCTTCAATCATAGCCTCCAGGAGGCTTCGGAATCTCCAGCAACTTTTCTGGACAGTCTCCTTATTTAAGGTGATAAATGCTGCCATAAGCATTGCCTTCAGTTCATCTTTGGTTTTACAAGAAGTTTTATTGGTCTCCTACTCAACTGTATCTCACACATAATAATTAAGGAAGTTTCCGTCTGAAGAGTTAGGTGGCCATGGAAATTGTCTGACAGCCATGACTGGATTCTCCTGCTTGTGTGAGATGGTGCAGAGTCCTGTTGGCAGACATAAGGTCTTCCAGCAGCAACCCTCTTGACCCAGGGAGCACTAGCTCTGCAAGGCATGTTGAGTCTGAGGCCCTGTGGGGAGATGATTGAAGGCATAACATCACCATCAATATTTCCAGCAGAGTAAATTGAATCATGATGCTCTTTTTCTCAAAGACATTGGACAACTAACCCTACTATACTGTACAGTTGGCAAAAAACAAAATGCCCATGTGCAAAATTAAAAATTTACTCATTGTACCTTATATCTCAAAGATATCTATCTCAAAGAGGTACTACAGTAGTTTTCTTTCATGTTGTGAACTGATTTGCCTTCTCTCCAGGTGGGTATGAATCTTAATCAAGTACCATAAACTGATGAAAGACAAAACTAATTAGCTTTCAAGAATAAAGTCAAAAAAAAAAAAAAAAAAAAAAAAAAAAGAAAAAGATGTTGAATGCATTTCCTGTGCAAATTAACTAAGTTTGATGTTTTGCAATTACACAAGTTCATATTCTCCTCTCAGCTTCTACACCAATATCAATATTTTAAATTACACAAATCTTGCCAGACACCATGATCTGACATTCATACTATATATATATATATATATATATATATATATATATATGAGAGAGAAATAGGTCGATATATATGAAAAAAATTGGATTGTACAAAAAACACATTTGTTGACTAGGATATTTCTGGAAGATAACATTTTTAGGCCAAGCAGTCTTTGTGATTAAAGTGCTTGAAATCAATATAGAGAATATTAATAATAATAATAAATAAAACTAAATATTCTCTTCACAGTGATTAGATCCACTTACTGTGGTACTTTATTTTAAAATTGAATTTCTCCTCAGAAATAATGGTTTTCTTTTTCTGAAAAAATGTTCAGTTTTATAATAAAGATCCATAATTTTCAAACCATATAAGCCTAATCAAGTATTTAAAGGATGTGGCAGAGAGGTTTACATTCAGACAAGATCCTACAAATAGCAGGGAGCTGTGGACAGCTCTCAAGAACAAAGATCTCTCTACAAGAATTTTGGTCACTTGTGGTAATGATGGCATGCTAAGCACCTGTGATGATTTTTGGCACATGTGTGTATATATCTGAAGTGTTGCTTGAAAGTTCTCAGATTGGTAAAATTTTTGGGAAAGTGATCAAACATCAGATTCTTGGGTGAATAGCTCCTGAGAACTGTTAATCACTACTCTCATACATGTGTGCATATATGCACATGAATGTTTTGACTAAAATTTAGTATATTTATGGAGCATTGGAGATAGTATGCATGTGATGATATAGAGAGTGGCAGCAGAGAAATCAATATTGCATGGTAACAGTTTCACACATTAAATGATTTTCCTGACACATGGCGAGTAAATTGCTTAAGGTGTGAAACTGACATTCATTATATAGTGCTGATCTCTATGTTCACATCACATATATATATATATATATATATATATATATATATATATACACACACACACACATATGGCTGATATAAAAAGAAATTCAAGAGTAATCTTGCAGTTAACATACTTTATTCAACATCTGAAGTAGTAGCCTTGGATAGACAGGAGTGGAGAAATGGTATCAAGTCAGACTGACTGGTTACAAGAAGCAAAACCAGTACTAAAGCATTATTAGTCATACTGGCAACCATATCTCACAATCCTCACCCCTGAATAACATTTGGATTTGTATGCAAACCACTGACAGTACTTTATGTCACCCCAGGCAAGAACACCCAAGTTGATCGTTTTGTTGAGCACACATATCAAAATCAACAGGTGGATTCATATATAATTATATAAAAATTTTGTATTTGGGGAGTAATCGCATTTTTATACAAGTTTCCTTAAAGATGACTGATAAGGTACTGCGGTTAAGCTTTTTAGTTAATTTTTCTAGTTTTTGTGTAAGTTTTTCTTTCTGGATATAGAGTAAAATTTATCTGAATGTTCTGCATATCCGAGCACTTTTGGCTATCCTTTTAGCCATTATCACTTTGGAATATTATTTTCATTTGGATTGAATGAAAAGTGAAGTGAAATGTAGGAAAAAGATTGGATAACAATCAACAGTACCCTTGCTAATAAATAATAATAAATACATAAAATATCAAGGGAAATAGAAAAAAAAAAAATCATCATACTGATTGCATTCCATTTTCCAAAAGGAAGATGGACTCAGACAGCTTCTTCCAAAAAACTGTTAATTTGTGGAACAGATTCTTGAGAAGATGCTTCCTGATCACTACGATGTTAACCTGTTCAAATCTAGGGGTCAACCATTTACATAGTCACATAAAATACTCTTCTTACTTTCTCCTCTTATGCCCATACAACAACCTCATTTAGTAAGCTTCTACTGAGTGGCTCTTGGGCCTTTTATTGGGTGAACCATATAAAAAAAAAAAAAAAAAAAAAAATTATATATATATATATATATATATATATATACACACTGTTCCTATCTTTCTGTCCCATGTCCATTAATATTTTAGTAACAAATTATTTTGTTGTTCCTATACAACCCCTCTTTGTCTTTGCAGTACTTGTTTATAGACATGCAGATAGTATAACAATTATTGGCATAGAATGCAGAATCACTATGCAGAGTTCAAATTCCAGCCTAGTCTATTGCATTTACTTCTGCACTATGTCTTTGAGAAAGGCATTAATCCATCTCTTCTCATCCCAGCTATGGGTTAAATAGATGGAGATCTCTAGCCTTGGATGATAGCCAGTGTAAAAGGAGGACTACTCTGAACTCCACACTGGAAAATTTAATGGAAAGCATTGTAGTAGGTTTGCCAAGAAAGTCATGAAAAGTCATAGATAATAAAAAGAATCTGTGGAGAGCCATGATCACTTACATCCTGAAGGAACAAAAACAAAAAACATTGGTTACAATTTTTCTTTGTTTCTCTTGTAGCAATGTGACATGTGTGTTAAATTTACTAAGCATTCTTTCCTCATATCTATCAAACATTGCAGCAGTCTGAGTGTTAGAATGTATTTGTAGTTTGCAGTCTCCTTTAAAAAATACTTTGTCCATATTATACTGAATGTAGGATATTGGTTAAATTGCAATTGGTCTGACACGCAGGTAAACTGATGTAGTCACTTCAAGTTGGAAAGGCAGCCCCGAGTGATTTAATAGAGAGATATATGGGTGAATAGAGTCCACTGATGCAAATGTGTTGGGCAGGTCCATTCTAGTAAAGTGGACTAACCCACCTGCTGTATTAGGTAATCTCATATAAATGAGGTAGATTAGCTGGCTTGTCTTTAAAGGAGACACAAGATGGTACCAGCGGTGGATTATCTCAGCAATCCCTGAGTTTTTGCTTACTTGGCAATTGGCTTGGAATCAGCTGCCTCACAATGACAAGGCCTTCATATGGAGCTTGGTGGATTTGCCAGTCTGTGAATGGTGTGACCTTGGTTTTGAAGAAATGGCTTTGCACGCCTTCTACTATTGTCCCCCTGTCCACCCCTTATGGGACCATATCAGCCAGTTGACGGCTCGTCTTGCCTCTGAAAAGCTCATGCTCGTGGATTGCACTTACGTGTATGACAATGTGTTGCCCTTGTATTCTGGGGTGAAACGAATGGTGTTTCTGACACCGCTGGCCATGGCCTAAATGGTGATTTGGATGATGCAACAGGAGGAAGTCTTGCAAGACAACCGTCTTTTTCATCAGGATCTGATCTGATTCTTTGAGCATCAGCTCAAGATGAAGATTAGAACTGATAGAAAACACTTGCATTTGACAGTCTTCAGTGAAAGGTGGGTGACTGAAGTGAACTTGGTTCGTTTGAACGGGGCTAGCCTTGATTTTCTCTTTTAGGTCAACCTATGTCACATCGGGGTGGTTTCCTGTTGAGCCCTCACCTGGTTAGGTTAGACAAGCTTTGTGTACCTAGTTAATGTGAGTAAGTGTTGTTCCCAGCCTGTTCCCAGCTGCATCTTTGGTTATGATCCAGGTCGAGATTCCCAACCTCCCCAGTTTGTTTTGGCACCGTTTTTATCTCGACTGGATCAGCTTTTTATTTTCCCATGACCATATATTTTTTATCCTTTCCCACTTCCTTAGCAAGAGGGCTTCTTGATTCTGCCAACTGGGCAGAATACAGCAGCCTCTCTTTTTTGAGGGTTGGACAGGCCCTACTAACATCAGTTATGTTTTGTTTATTTTGTGTTCATGCTTATTTTGTTTTGGGGTTCATTCCCTCCCCTCTCATTTTATTCATTCATAAATTTTTAATTATAAATTTTATAATCATCAGATTTTTATGGCATGGGACATGTTTTGTAGGTCCCCATTGAGAGGATGCGGTTTTATGGTGTATGGAGGATTGAGTGGTGACGGACAAGTTTTTATGGTGAATGTGGAAATTGTAACAAGTGAATGGGTTGTGAATCGGATTAGCTAGGTATAAGATAGTGATGACCAGCCTCAGCCCCTCCCCATTTTGGCCACGTGCCATAATTGTATTTAAGATACAATAAATCTTACAAGGAGACAAAAGGAGGCAGCCATGTTAGAAGGTAAGTCATTAGACTTCTACACTGAACTTGCTTCAACTCTTTTCAGCTATAATGAAATTGTTCAGCATTTGACTGTCATAGAGGAGATCAGACAATAAACAGTATTCCAGTTTTTTCTTTGTTTCTAAGGACATTTTTTATCAAGTGATATTTTACTCATTTTTTTTCAAAATATACTTATCTTCCTCAGGTATAGAGCAAATCAACTCTTTGTATACAAGGGAGGAAAAGGACAGAACAGTGCTTTATGAATAAGAATAAAGTTTAGAAAAAGTTCAAAAGACACAGTATAAGACCAACTTTAAGTCTTGCAGATACACTGCTTCTCAGGGTCAGATAAACCTACTTAATTCATTAGTATGTATTATTTACATAAACTGTAAGGAACTAACTCAAGTTTCAAGCTTTCATTGTATGTAAACATTCTTTTCTTTTTATGTGCCATGTCCTTTCAAGGCATAGGTGATCATGGCTCTTCACTTCCCTCTATACCTTGCAGTTCTGCTTCCTCCCCCAGATCACGTCCTGTCATCCACCTGCTCAAGTTCATCATGTCACACACTACTTTCCCTTGTCTCTTTTTCTCTCTATTTGACCTGTAAGTATCAGATTCTCCAGGCCCTCCTTTCTCATTATGTATCCCAGAAACTTCAGCTGCCTCTTTCTGATGTTAAGTATAAGCCTTCTCCTTGTTTATAACCTCTCTAAAGCCTCATCATTGCTCACATGTTCGGTCCATGATATCTTTAGCATCCTTCTGTAGAACCACATCTCTGCCATCTTGAGTTTCTTCTTCATCTTTGAGGAAATCATCCAACATTCGCTGCTGTAAGAACAGATGTCAGGTAACAGCTCAGTATTCTTTCCTTTGTTACCAAAGAAATCCTCCTGTCTCGCAATACTTTGCCCAGCTTTTGGAATGTGTCCTTGGCCATCCCAATACATTTACAGATCTCAGGGTCACACTTACTATCCTCTGTCAAGATGCTTCCCAGATATTTAAACTTCCGCGTCTGCTCGATTCTAGTGTTCCCAACCTGCAAATCGAATTTTGAATTTTTCCTCTTACTGATGATTATGCATTCTGTCTTGTAGTTTATGTTTAGCCCTTTCTTCTCACTCTCCATTGCTACCTTTTGTAGGAGATTTTGTAATTTCTCTTCCAGACCCATTTCCCTCCACTTTTTAAAATGATGGTATAAAAGACCCATTTCCCTCCACTTTTTAAAATGATGGTATAAAAGACCCATTTCCCTCCACTTTTTAAAATGATGGTATAAAAGACCCATTTCCCTCCACTTTTTAAAATGATGGTATAAAAGACCCATTTCCCTCCACTTTTTAAAATGATGGTATAAAAGACCCATTTCCCTCCACTTTTTAAAATGATGGTATAAAAGACCCATTTCCCTCCACTTTTTAAAATGATGGTATAAAAGACCCATTTCCCTCCACTTTTTAAAATGATGGTATAAAAGACCCATTTCCCTCCACTTTTTAAAATGATGGTATAAAAGACCCATTTCCCTCCACTTTTTAAAATGATGGTATAAAAGACCCATTTCCCTCCACTTTTTAAAATGATGGAATAAAAGATCCACATTTCCCTCCTATGATAGCAAATCACCTATCCCACTCAAATGATGGTGCATAAGATCCACATTTACTCTCAGTAAATTATGCCATATAAGACCCACATTTCACACCAATAAATGACAGCATATAAAAGATTCACTCTCCAATTCCTAAATCTATAATAATGCATCATTTTTTGTGGGGAGAGGGGGTGGAAGGAACTGGACCAAAGAGGAAAGACTAATGAAGTAGCATTTAATTTACTATTCAGCAATTGTTTTTTTTACTTATTGAAAAAAAATAAATAAATAAAAAAATAAAACTGGCATAAACCTGTGAGATTTATTTTTTATAAAGCATGCTAGCTGCTGATAAGTCAGAAGATAATATTTCTTTATAATGAGGTTCCATGTGTTCTCTTGTGAAATGTAAGACTTAAAAAAAATATTTGTATAAACTTACCAATAAATGTGAGAAATTATCCAACACTCCAATTTATTTCCTGTATCCTGAAAAGAAAAAAAAAAAAAAAAAAAAACATTTTAGAAAAATATTTTCTATTTTTGATAAATATCAGAATTATGACCATGGTCAAGATAATTCTGTGGGGAATTTGAGTGATCATTTTAAAGTACAGGTTCAGGATTTGCATTTATTAATAGTTTTGTTGTTGATTTTCAAGGAGGAATTTTCCCCATTTCATAAGTTTTGTATTTAGGTTTGTTGATTTTTAATTTATTGGAACTATTTTGGCATTTTTATTGTTATCAAAATTTTGTAATGTTATTTCTCTTCATCTGAATATCACTGATTTTACTTTCATTTTTTTTGGCTATATATTTAAATCTAAATTGAAAACATGGCTTGCAAACCTAAAAACTCACCTGTACTTTTGGCAGTTTAAAGGGTATGATAATTATCACATTATTCTATAACATACAATTCTTCAAAATATGCTATTTATGAGAGAAGTGTGATCCATATCAAAGAAAGATCATTTGAAAACATAAACAGTGTGGACATAGAAATCAACACTACATAGTGACTGTCAGTTCCATAATTGTAGTTATCTTCATACCATCCATTTTGTACATGTGTAGATGTAGAGAGAAATAATTATATTGCATAGGAGGTGGTTTTACAGGAAAATATACAATGTTAAACAAATAATGTTCCACAGAAGTAACTTTGTAAACCTAGAACACATCTACAGATAATTTTTCTTCTCTTTAATTATAAGAGATCAACCAACATATAAATATAGTTGCACCATCTAAACACTTTAGTGTCATGGAATAATGAATAAAGAAAATGGAACTGAACACATAATGTCTATGCTTACAAAGTAAACATGGAGGAGAATGAGAAATTTGAAAAATACCTGGATGCTCAAAAAGTAATGCCTCCTATTTTCACTGAATCTGGGACAATCTGGGAATAGAGAAACTTTTCAACGAGAAAAAAAAACATTCTTCCCAACACATAGCAATTAGCTACACATTTTTGCCAGTGATAAATGAGGTCCTGTAATAGGACAATCAGAATTTAATACATATTACTGTAAAAATTGCATTACTCATTGCCTGACTCTGCTCACATCCACTGTTTGGTCTCTAAATATTCAGCAAGTATGCCAATGGATGCAATTTTATTTTTCAACTAGACAAATAGAATGCTATACCTGTTGGACCTTCTATGGAGACAACCAAATACAGGAGTAGCAGCACAAAATCAAGTTATATATAAGAATTAAATGAAAAATATGACAAGTGAATGAAACATAATCAAGATGGAGAATTATGGAAAAAGGATTGATAATTTCTAGGTTATGCTTGGAGTAAAATTTAACAATAGTAATTTTACAAATACCCCAATTTATTAAACAAAAAATCAGAAATTACAATGAAATGTAGACATGAAAGAAAGTTCCGATTCACACAATGATAACTGGGAATTGGAAATTAAAGGAAAAAGAATCTATCCTAATGTTGAAAATTCAAAAAGAACAAGATGATATGTAAATATTTTGTTTTGGTGACAAAATGAAATGAAATTGGTATATTTAAATATGTAGTGCCATGAAGTACGATAATAAGCAAACCAGTCTGAATATCTGAAAGGTGAAGAAACAGCAGTAGATAAACATTCTTATTGTTCTACAGATTAGATATTGGATCACTTTTTGAAATTGGGTAGCATTTGTCAATTAAAGTTAGTGAATATATATATATTATATATATATATATCTTAGCCAATGCATTTCAGCCTCTGTGGTATTTTATCAAGGCAGCCTTGATAAGGTCCCACAAAAGATGAAATGTGTCAACTAAGTTATCCTTTAGTATTTATATCTCAACCAACATATTTATATCTCAAACAGCATATTTATATCTCAAACAGCATTTATATGCAGCCAAAGGAGTTAAAACTATATCATTTCTTGATAATGACTGGAACATCAAAAGTACTTGCAGAAAAATAAAATGAAAAAAAAAAAAAATATTAACTTTAGACAGTTTATTCACAACTTTGAACATATTACTCAACATCTTATCTGACAGTTGGAAAAGTATAATAAAGAAACTAAACAGACAGACCCTGCTGGTTGTATTTAATCAAACTTGTGGATGAATACTTGCTGCCCCAATATATATATATATATATATATATATAAAATTGCAATATTTTTATCTAAAAGTAATTTACATTTCGACATGGAAATTTCCTTTTTTTGTTACTTAAAATTTTTTATCCTGTCATCAGGCAATGTTCGGTAACTTTTGATGAAAATGATTTACTTTTGAAAACAGAAAACAATACATTTGCTTATTAAAGAGTTAAAGAGGAGGGGGATCCATATTTTTAAAATCTTATGGGTATATCTCTTTTGACTAATCAAAAGACAGGACAAAGCTAAAGCAGAAAAGTTAAAAATATAGGTTAGATGTTGGAGGTTGTGTGGTATTCATATCTTGGGGAACTGTCATATTAAGACAACACCATACTTCTGGTTAAGAATATACTTTTAAGTTAAGAAATAACCTGAGAGATATGGATATCTCAAAAAATAGGTTAATTTTGTTTTTTTTTAAAATTATTTTTATATGTACTTTAGAATTATCTTATCCCGCCCTCCTTAACTCTTTAATAAGCAAACGTATTGTTTTCTGTTTTCAAAAGTAAATCATTTTCTTGAAAAGTTACTGAACATTGCCTGATGATGGAATAAAAAATTTTAAGTACCGAAACATACAAATTTCCATGTTGCAATGGGTGGAAAAAAATGGCATCGAGACGCCACTCATACTTACGCAAACATACATACACACACTCATTGACATATGCAGACACACACACACATACATGCATGCTCACTCACCAAAGCTCACACAAGCGAACATATGTGAACAGTGTGGGACTAGGTATATATGGTCATATACAAGTCATTACGCACATATATACACATTTGGTCACTGTATTCAATGTTGGCAAATATTTTTTTGTTTGTTGCGCTGTCAATGCACAGACCGTTTTTCTATTTTATATATATATATATATATATATATATATATATATATACATTCGAATAGGGGTTGAATAAATTCTAAGTTTTTACTGAACATTCTGCCCAAATGGATTGTTTTAAAGTGGTCACTTGCCTGTGCTCTGCAATATACACACACGCTATCATAGCACCCTCTCCTGTATTCATGCATCACATGTTAGTTGCTGCTATAATCGCAGGTTTTTTGGGATAGGAATTTTCCATCACCAAGTTGCATGCTGTCTGTTGGCTCCTGTAAGAAGCTTATCTGTCCCTTGTTTATCCTTTCCAAACTGGTTTAGATTCAGTGTTTTCTTTCTCTTGGACTGATTGGCACACAAGGCTATGGGGCAGAGTCTCTACTAGTTGCCTATAGATGGGAGAGAAGATATTTTCCAAGGATATTTGCATATAAGTGAATGCAACAAACTCAGCGCTCTGTGTTCTCATTTCAAGCGGTTATCCATTACACCACCCACACATCCAAGCCTGCAGCATCTGGAATTTCCAAACAGTCACTCATCAAGGTACTGACCAGGCTGAACATTGCTTATCTTCAGTGATCATCTGAGAACTGGTGTTCCAATATGATATATGTCTATACACATTATATATTTCAGTTATAGCAATTTTTACTTTTTGTTTTTATTTTACTTTAAAAAGGAATAAAAGAAAATAAAATAGTTTCATTGAAAATTAGTAGGCATAAGTGAAAGAGAATTTCTTGTATGTGTGATTAAGTTCATGTCATTATTTTCTGTTAAAATGATGAACAGGAGCAAATCCAACATCTCCTCTAATTTATGAATAAATCTGTCTGGATATTCATAAAATGTCTGTATGCACCTTGCATTTAAAATAGACTTAAATTACAGATGAAGCAAGCTTAGATCATTGTCAGTGATTTTCCTTAATCTATTTTTTAGCTTTTAAAAGAAATTAATTAAACTTTCCAGCTTTTTTTGCTTTAAAAGAATTCTTTTGATTTGGATAAAAGTTATTTTGAAAAATTCTCTTGATAATTTTTTTTTTTCATTTTGATTTGTTGACATGAATAAATAAACAGGCATATAATCTTTTTTTCTCATTTGTTTGGGTTAACAGAAAATTGCACATTAAATTTATAATTAATTCCTCTCCACTATCTAAAAAAAATTTTAAAAAATAGTGAGAAAAGGTGAGAACATTTTATTTATTAAAGGAAATCTATTTTGCTAAAGTCATAGTTCAGTGGTTAGAACACTTTAATGGAAATTGAGGTTCCATCCTGCAAGCCATTATTATCTATTAGAATCTTTCAAGAAATAAATTTCCCCATTTCATAATAAAATAACAATATATTAAATTGTATAAAAATGTATATAAAAATTATGTCTGAGTTTCAGATGGAGAGAGTCAAGGACAATTATTATTTTTCGGAGAAAAATCTTATTCCAACAACCCATTTATTAAATATTAAAATTAAATTTTTTGCACTAGAATATTCACAACCTAATTATGGTACAATGACCTGAATATTTAATATGGCTGGCTGGAATAAGGATGACCCATGTACGGTAGTAAAAGGCACCAAAACACAAGGGGCTACTGGGTATCGAAGAATTAGGAACAGAAACATTACTAATGAGCAGGAAGAAAAAAAAGAGTAATCAGGCAGATAAGAGATAGCAATTTACATTGCATTTAAATTTTAGCAGATTAAAGTTGGGTGGAAAGCATGGAGCCAGAAGGGAGTTCCACAAGCAAGAAGTGCGAGGAAAGAAACTGTTAGCATAAAACTTATAGCTGCATCTCACCAGCTTAACTGTTAATTGATGAGAACTAGACACCAGTTTAGTACTATGCTTAAATTCAAAAAAGTCTAGGTACCATAGTGAAGAGCTCATCCAAACAATTACTATGAAAGTATTTATAGCAAAGCAACATTATGGTGGTCAGAAAGTGACTGAAGCTGAAC
Organism: Acanthosepion lycidas; assembly: GCA_963932145.1. Lineage (NCBI taxonomy): Eukaryota > Metazoa > Mollusca > Cephalopoda > Sepiida > Sepiidae > Acanthosepion > Acanthosepion lycidas. Next base: position 109,906,495 of record OZ010571.1, read on the forward strand.
CACCAGATCAAGACCAATAATATTGCTGATTCTTCTTTGGATTTTATCAAGGAGCTCAAGATAAATAGCAGGGGCACCGGACCATATGTGACAGCAATATTCTAAGTATGGATGAATGATAGACTTGTAGAAATTTAAGATAGATTCTAAAAAGAAAAATTGTCTCAACATCGCTTCTATGATATCGGGTGGATTTAAAACATCAAAAAAACAATAAAAAAACAAGCATAAAAAAACAAACAAACAAAATTACATAAAAAAATAAACACAAAACAATTATTATGGCCCATGTATTTCAAACTCAAAAGGTCTTATGAGAATTTGACAAATTCAAGTAACTGCATCAAATTTTGTGTGAAGCTTAGCAAATCTGCTTCCAAGATCATTGAAATGGATACATATATGTATGAAAAATACACTTGCATCAGTTCTGTGATTGCAGATCCTGATAGATACACGTTTATTGTTCCAGTAATATACACATACTTTGATATGTGTTACCTTTGTTTCATACTCACTGACATGAGTGACTTCATGACAAACACCAAAGCCTTCAAAGATTACCCATTCCACAAGCATTGAGAGATTGCTAAATTTATATCTATGCTGAGTAGGAGAGGGAAGCATTATATATATATATATATATATATATATATATATATATATATATATATATATGGGAATATAGATTTGTTTTACAGATTTAATAGGGGCTCCTTTGAGCAATAAATATAATTAAACTTTCTTTTTCAGCTATGGTGATCTAGAATTGCAACGCTGTAAAAAGTCAGAATTTTCATTCTCTATTTTTGCTCTTTGAGGATGCTTTCTGAGTGAATCTGAATGCTAGAATTTCAGTGTAAAACAGGCCCTTGATTCTAGATACATTTCAGTTTGATATAAAGTTTGGATAAAAAAATATCATGAAATTGCTAATGTAATAAATTGGATGAGTTCCAAAATCATAAAAAATTTTAAGGTATATCCTTCATGTTTTACAACAAAAAAGCATCATCTAATTTTTTGTTTTATAGACACATTCAAAATATACATAATGAGGGACTCCAAAATTTTATTAGACAAGGGGTCTCTTAAGGTCTAAATCCAGCCCTGTAGAACTATCACTTGTAAGCATTAGAAACTACTAAGATCTGTACATTATCATCACATAGATTTGCTAGTTTTGCCAAGAAGTCATTAATTTGGTTTGTTTTACAGCATATCAACCTCAATGAGTTATTAATGCCAACAAAATTTTCATTGTTGGTAATATTTTTTTTCCAAAACTCTGGTAATGTTTCCCCCACCCCCTTACAAAAATGTATTACTGGTAATTTTTGTTTTTTCACAAATGTATTGCTGGTAATAATTTTTTTTTTTTTTTTTTACAAAGTATTTCTGGTGTCAAAACCTACTTTTACACTTTCATAGTGTTTTGACCCTAGTTTGGGGGTTAACTATTTGCCCATAGCTGGGCCCCTAGCAAGTGCTACTACCCCAGGTCAGGGTGGACCTGGGAACACCAGCTATTAAGAGGTGGTTCCACACTCCTCAAAACCTCCTGATCAGAGGCCTTTCTATTGGATTTAGTTTACCATCTTACCCAGGACGTGGATGTAGTTTATCATCATACCCAGGACACAAGAAATCATTAGAGGGAACTGTTAAGTAACTAAGAAAATGGGACACTTCCTGTCTTTTGTTTTTCCTCCTAGCATACTTTTGCGAGAACACCACTGAAACATTGTTACTTAGTTGTATAAAAAAAAAAAAAAAAAAAAAAAAAAAGTTATATAAATATCACCTTGTTGAAATTGATTCCATTTCCTTACCTTTGTCATTGACATGAACGAAATTGTGTTACCAATGCTGTTAGTCTAAATAGGAGCAGTACCAACAACAGGACTTTTGTTTTCACCCCAAGCAAGGCCAATGTGAAAGAAACATTACTAAGAAATAGGAACAAAGGAAGAGTAATCAGGAGGACAGTAGATAACAATTGACATTGCATTTAGATTTTAGAAGAATAAAGTTGACTGGAAAGCATGGATCTGGAAGAGAGTTTCACAAATGAAAAGTGTGAAAAAAGAAACTGTTAGCATAGAACTTATGGTTCCACCTAGCCAATTCAACTGTAAACTGATGAGACCTTGTTGCCAATCTAGTAGTGTGATTAGATTAATAAAGTCTAGGTACCATAGTGAAGAGCTCATCCAAACAATTACCATGAAAGTATTTAAAGAAAAGGCACAGAATAGCAAATCTATGGTGGTGGGAAATTGATTGAACCAGAGACACCCAGAAATAAACCATAGGAAACAGGGAGAAGAGGCAGTGCATTAAAATGAATTTTTCCTCACTATCTGCTCAACCTCTTGCAGGCCCTGTAGGAAAAACAAAACAAAACAAAAAAAAAAAAAAAAAAACACTTATCCCTCAACAGGACAGCAATAGATACATTATCTCCCTTTGAATTGCTTTTTATATTAGGAAACCACAAGTATATGCGCATATAGAGTTTACAAATGAATAAATTAGTTTGTGCATCTTCTCTAGAAGAAAGGTTAACAACTTGAATGTTTAATGTCATATCAACTTTCATTTAATGCCTAAATTTAATTTTCTGCAGAGGTTTGAAGTAATAAAATATGTTATTCTGCTTTCACAATTGAATACATGGTAGATGATACTCAGCTTTTGTGCATATACATGTTTCTGTGGACATAATTACTAGATATGTGTGATTTATGTCATTTTGTTGAAATCATGTTTTAGAATACAGCTTAATCTCTTTAAGAAAATATATTTAAGATCATATGAACTGATGTCGTGTCCAAAATGTTCTTTTATGTTGGTTGGTTGATTTTGTTTGGTGGCATATCAACACCTCTATAGGTTATTTAATGCTGAAATCTAAATACAATAATTTTATACTTTCAGAGTAAAGTATTGTAGGTAATTTTACTATAAAAATGTATTTTTATATTTTTTAGTGTGGCAATGTCATTTTGCCATAAAAATGTATTGTTGGTCATTTTATTATAAATATGTACTGTTGATTTTTGTTTGGGAGTTTACTATTTGCCCATGACTGGGACACTAACAGGTGCTACCACCCCAGGTGAGGTTGAACCTAGGAACAAGTGCAATTAAGATGTGGTTCCACACTCCTCAAAACCTGCCGGATGTAGTTTATCATCATACCCAGGATGAGATTAACAATTAGTCTGTGAACATTAGTAGTGAAGTGAGTAGTCATCATTAGTTATCAAATTGGTGTAGCCTCATGTAATACTAAGTTTAGCTCATTAAATATCTTTCAAGTGAATAGTCAATAAGGGAAATTGTGATTAATACAGGTAGAAAAACTGAATGGCAAGGTTATGTTAATGTAACATTTATACTACTTACAAATGTAATGTGTGTCATCTAACATATTGCAAAAATGCAATTATAATATATACTAGTTCACCTGTATCACCAAAAAATGATAATACAGGGTGTTCCAGAAGTCTTGAGAAGATTTCAAGTCCTTATATCTGCTGAACTATGAATGGTAGTAAGATGAAACTGGTGCCATTTTAAAGCTAAATTCATTAAGTTTTTTGTAATGCTAAAGATTTTTTCATATTTTTTCAGATCCAGCAATGGCGTTCACTGAACCAGAAAAGGCATTTTGCGTCCTTGAATTTGCAAAAAACTGAATCTTGAACAACATGCATTTCCCAGGTCTCCAGATCTCACAGCCTGCGATTTCTTTTTGTGGGGTATGCTTCCCCTTCCAAAAGATGTGGATGAAATGAAGGCACGAATAATGGAAGCTGTTGCAACCATTGACAACGCAATGCTGGAATGCGTTTGGCATGAATTGGTCTATCAGTTTGATGTGTGCCATGTGACCAACGGTACTCACATTGAACATTCCATGTAAAACTTGAGATTAAATTCTTTCAGAATATGTCAGCAGGCGTGTTTTTTATATCCTTAATAGTTTTTGAGATATTCAATGTCAAAATGTGCCCAAGACTTTTGGAACACCCTGTATATAAGTTATTTTGCAATTGCATTAAATGGTTAAATGTAAATAGATGGTAGAACTGCCAAACAAATAGAATTGACAAAGTCTGTAATAAGCAATAATAATAATAATAATAAAAAAAAAAAGACCAGGTAAAAATAATAATGTAAATCAAGCAACCAAACAATATATGCAAGGCAAACTAACAGTAATAAGGCAAAGCAATATGGAGAAAAGTACATAAACTAAGAATTGGTATTGACACACATGAGCAAAACTGGATGAACAAATATAGCATCCCAACTTCAAGAATAGACATACTGGGACTGAGTCAGGTGAAATCAAGTACTAGTCTATTTTATTGGCTAAAAAGAAATCCCAGCATGCATTTGTTATCTTCTGCCTATAAACTGGAGAGGGGAAAGTGTTTTGCAGTCATTACTGCAAGGATTAGAATCAACAACATTATCCTTTTAAAATATCAATATCAATTTTTTTTTGTAGAACTCTGAAATCTTTACTAACAAGAAAAAAAATAGCATATCATATAAACTGTAAGAAATGTCTACAATGATTAGATGCATGAAATACAAACAACCCACCATCATTATTAATTTTTATGACTTAACCTTTTTACAGGTTATTTAAAGCCAGAAAATATTTATAGATAAGAAGTTTTAGGAGATAATGATTTACTGATACAAGTCCTACTATTAAACCTATAGCTGTAGAGAGAAGATTCATACCATTCTTTGTAATGTATTTTAGCAAATGCTTTTGCATAATCTATAAAACATAGGTATACATCCTTTTGCATTGTAAAAGCATCAATATTACATTCCTTGTTCCAGTGTCTTTAACAAATCTGTACTGGTCTGATTTTTTGGCCTAATTCTGTTGTGTGCTCTATTTGTCAGAAATTATTTGCATGTAAATGAACTTAACAAGCTTGACTGGAGTTTTAATTTTTCTTAGATTTTCAATTCCAAGCCATTATCTATTACACCACCCACACATCCAAACTTAGAGCATCTGGTATTCTTAAACAGCCACCCATCTAGGTACTGTCAAGGCCCAATGTTGTTTAACCTCAGTGATTGTACAAAAACCAGTATTTCAACATGATATGGCAATACACCTTCAGCATCAAAAGTTATCAAATTTAGGAATAGACATAATAAATATATTTCATAACTAAAAAAGAAAACAAAAATGATCCAGGAAAGATATATCTTAAAAAAAATCAGCAAACACTAAACAGACTTTAATAATGATGTAGGGATACAAAAGTTAATTATCTCCCTTTGGTCAAGATATAGTCCCATGTGTCATGTGACAGCTCCTTAGTGACTTCACTTCATAGAGTGATGAAAATGGTCAGTCCATCATTCAGTTTCCAGGAATTAAATGGAGCTGTTGCCTCAACTGGGCTTCTACCCAAGGCAACCAGCTGCTATGTGGTGCAGCTTACAAGCCCCTGTCACAGTTTTCCTATGAAAGTATGTCTTCCCCAGATAGAGAAACTAACTCTGGCTCACAGTCATCAATTTGCCATTTTGTGTTTGATAGAAATATGTCCTCGTTAATGATATTGCTGATAAATTCATCCCACTTGAATCTGGAATTCTAAATATGGCTTCTCCACAAACACAGAAAAATCTCCTGCAGACACAATGCCCATTGGAAATCATTATAAGTAAGACCCTATCTTTTTGATCCCTTTCACTCTGCTTGTTGTTGCATACATATTATAATTTGTCTGCATGGGATAAATGTAAATAATAGATATGTGTATGAATTGGTGGCATAAAACTCTCTCTGTGAACAAAGCATGTTTGTCATTTTTTTCTTCCAGCTATTCTGTGAAATAAGGTGTTATTATATTATGAATATAATAATGGGGAAAATACAAACCTGGAGAATAAATATTTTTTCCATAGCACAGTAATTATCTGGTCATATTCCTGACATTACATCATATTATTTAACCTCTACTAATGGCTTAAAGTTAAAAGTACTCAGATATTGAATAATTTATATTTTAAGAATATAGTCATAATGTCTTATAAGACTATATTTAAATTTTCAGCAGAAATGAAGAAAATTATCTGAAATATATTATAAACAAATTCATAAAGAATTTTCACTAGTTTTTAACCAAATCATGTATAAATATTTAAATTTTTTTTCAAATTCAGTTTATTCTACTATAACATTACAGGTATCTTGGAATGAAGACAACAATAAAAATAAAATAAACAGGAATATATGTGGCAAAAGTAGATTACCTTGGGTAATGTGGTAGGTTTATAAAAAGCAGTAGGTTTTCAAAAATCTTACTCTTTTCCTATTTTTCTGTTCCTTGAACAACTGCTGCTTATGATAAGTAACTCTGAAACAACTGTCAAACACAAACACACACATACATAATCACACTGTCACAAAAAATGTCATTTTTGTGGAAATACATTGTTATTTAACAACAAAGAATTCTGTTCATTTGTTCGGCATTTTAGAATAGTAAGAGCAACAGGAGACATACAGAGAGAAAACTACAGAAATAAGATGAGTTTGCTAACTCCTGTACCATCATAAGGTCCTTAACATGAATTTAACAAACCTTATCTGTTTCTAATACAGAGTTACAAGTATGCGGTGTTCAGGAAGGAACTCATGACAGTAATTCAATTAACCTTAGTACAAAACCAAATTTATCAAGCACCTTGTGTTGTTCAAGTGCTCTGCATTAGTGAACAATATACAAAATGAACTTGCGGTATGTTAGACAACCATTTTAAATATTTCCTAATTCTATCTTAACCAAGCACAAAGTCATAAGAGCAAAATAAATGACAGCCATTTAACAATCTAACTTATTATAAAATGCTGATTGTGTGTGTGAGTGACTGTACATTTATATATTCACAGGACTGCATAAAATTACCTTGCAGTGGTTCTGACAGCGCCAAAAATTGGAAAAAACAATTGTTTTTGCATGAAATAAATTTGAAAACACAATAAAACACAATTCTGTCACCAGAATGAAAGGGGGACAACTCATATCAAGTTATACTTATTATAAAACCCAGGTTGTTTGTGTGTGTGTGTGTGTGAGTTCGTTTATATATGTGATCGGATTTCCTACATTTTTCAACAGATTTCAACAAAACTTCACTTTTTTTTTGGCAGGTAGTGTTACTTATTGTCTTGCACACTTTTTTTCTTTATTTTTACATTCAGAATGCTTTAAAAATTCCATTTACAAGACAATTGTTTATAATAAAATTCTATTCAATCGATAGACTCATAACAATAGAAAACAACGTTTTTGTTTGAGTTTGAACAATTCATAAAAAAAAAATAAAAATAAAACTAATTAAGACATGCGTGTACGTCAACCTTAAACAATAATCTTTATCAATTTTATTTTTCAGTCTTTATTATGGTCAATACTTGATCTATCTCTTACTGTTACATCCCCGGGCAATGCCGGGCTCTCCTGCTAGTACTAAATATTACTCTTAAGCTCCTGACTATACCATCTTTTTTAAAGAAACATAAGTATCTTGATAAAAATGTGTACATATATTAATGGCATTATCTATACCTATGTTTTACTTGTATCCAAGTAAATATGTAGATTTTAGTAAGCCAAGGCTTAAAATTAAACCGATTTAAAATCTTGATATAATTTCCTCAGTTGGATTTCAATGCCACTATTTTTTTTTCTGTAGCCCAGTCATTTTTAGATTAATTAAATTTTGTTTAATCTTAACTCTTAAATTTATATTCTGGCCAAATTCAACCAATGAAACATCTGGTTAAACTAACTTTTAGGTTTATTAAAAACTTTAAAGAGAAAATTTTAATGACAAGTATCAAAAGAGGTTTTACTTTGAGAGGAAGACATAAGGTCTGTACAAGATGTTAAAAATGATAAACCAGTAAAAATCAGTATGATCTAGGAGTTATTTTATTGCTACATATTAACCTTTGATTAGTGTAAGACAAGTAAAGAATACCAAATTAACTCGATGGTGAGGCAACCAGTCATTATATTCATTATTGATATTTAATATTTTGGCATTGGTTCCTGGATTTTAGTATTTCTGACAAGTTGTCTGAAAGCATTCAGTCATGCTTAAAATATCTTTTCTTGAAAAGAAATGACATTCTGTTTAAAATGTCAAGCTTTAATTAATACAGATAAGTGTTTTTGAAATATAAAAGTAGCCTTTTATTAATTAGAATAGCGAGAAAAACTCAATTTTCCACACAAGTAAATTAATTATATAAGCCAAAACAGTGGTAAATTATTCATGACTTGGAACCCTTGTGGCAACAATTTACAGTTTTTTCTATTTGCACTAAATTAGTCTAATGTCACAATGACTATTGAATTGTACTTGTTGCCTTCACTAATTCATGTGTTTGTCATTCTCATTGTAAGCAGATGTTAGCACACTGTGACAAAATGTTGAGAAAGCTTTGATATGTGGCTTGTACATAGCATGCTAAGATTAAGTATTCACTGCATTATCCATTATTGAAGATAATGTAGTCTTAAAAATACATCCTAACATTTTGTAAAAAAAAAAAAAAAAAAAAAAAAAAATTTAAGTAAAATATGTCCTAGCAAGGATCATCCTTTTTTGTTATTCTGTCGCACTAATACACAAGTTTCAAAGAATTGTCCCAAGAAACAGAAATCACATCACTTGGGGATGTTCAATAGCAGCAAAAACTGAAATCAATATCACATGTAAATCAAAGAGAAAATAATGACAGTCAAGATTTTTGCATTGCATCCTTACATCAAACAAAAAGGTAAGAAAGGAACCAGTACTAGAAAGATGAATAACAGTTATTAGACTTGAGCAATATTGATATTTTGGAAAGAATGGAAACAAAAAGGAAACTTATACTTAACATCAAGAAGCAGTTGAAAATTCTGGGGTATGTAATGAGGAAAGAGGGCTTGGAAAATCTGATACTCATGTATGAGATTGAGGAAAAGAGGAACAGAAGAAAGCAATGTGTAACATATAATGAGCTTGAGCATATGGATGGCAGAACAGGTTTTGGGAGAATTAGCAAACTTATTAAGAGGTTAAAGACACAGGAAGATGTGGATTGCCGACACCCTGAAGAGATAAGGTACATAAAAGAAGAATATAAAATGAAAACCTGCTTTGTTCTCAGTTTTACGACACCAATTCATACACAAAATTATATATAGAGATTTACATTTATCCCGAGAAATCATGACATGTATGCAACAAATGAAAAGAATTGATCATGAATTGTTGTTGCATCAAAAATACAAGGAAAAAAAATTCAACAATAAGCTGTAAACTTTATAAGAAATGATGAGTGATGGGGGGGAAAAAAAGGCTTTGATTTTAGACAATTGATACTTTTTAAAAAAAAGGAAGATTCATTTTTTTTTTTTTTTCAATTTTATTTTATTAAACTTCTATTATTGTTGCTAACAAAAAAAAAAAAAAAAAAAAAAAATCACAAATTAGGAATGTCCATCGCAAGGGAAATTCGCACCCTGTGCCGCGCCAGGAAATTTTTCTCCCCGGAATCGATCCTCCAGATCTACAAATCAACAATTTGCTCTTGCATGGAGTATTGCTGCCATATATGGTCTGGTGCCCCTTCTGTTTGCCTCGGGGTTTGTGATAGGCTCCAAAGGTGGATATGCAATGTAGTTGGCCCTGCTCTGGCATCTTGTCTACAGTCACTTTCTCACAGACACGCCGTCGCCTCCCTCTGTCTATTCTACAAATACTTTGATGGAAATTGCTCTGAGGAGCTGCATTCGCTGGTTCCCAGTCATGAGTTTAAGCGCCATATGAGGCTGGCATCCCGCTCTCACCCCTTCACTGTCAAAACTCCTAAATGTAGCCGTCTCTTCTACTCCAATAGCTTCAGGTCTCGCACCTCTCGCCTGTGGAACTACCTTCTCTATTCTTGTTTCCCTGAGAGCTATAATCTCCAGCTATTCAAGTGCAATATCAATCGACATCTCCAGTTGCCTTGATCTATCCACTACCCTCCTCCTCATCCTTTCTTCTATCACTCCTATCTGATCTTGCTCTAAATTTTCTGTAACCCCATTGCGTCCTAGTGGTTTCCCGCCTTGCTTGGGGTGAAATGCTTAAAAAAAAAAAAAAAAAAAAAAAAAATAATAATAATATATTATTTAGGATTCAGTTCACAAAATCACAAAATACCTGGTGGATAATTTTTCTTTGCTATTATGTTTCAGTTTTTCATTGTCACCAAGCCTTCTTGGGCTAACATTCTCTGCAGACATGAAGTGGAAAGACTATACTGAATCCATCACTACGTCTGCTGCTAAGAAAGTTGGTTCACTGTGTTATGCTAGATAATTTATTTTGCCAGAATCTATCCTACATACCTAAGTCTAGCATTCACCCATGCTTAGAATATTGCTGCCACATAAGGTCCAGTGCACCAGCTAAACAGCTTTTCCTATGAACCACTGCTCTGTAAAATCGACTCCTGAGAGGATATTTCCCTGATCACTACAATCTTAACCTGTTCAAGTCTAGGGTTAACTGTTATCTTCTGATCATATCCACATAAACTGCCTCTTACACAGGGTGAACCTCATTATTAAAAAAAAAAAAAAAAAAAAAAAAAAAAAGAAAAAAAAAAAGAAAAAAGGTCCTGCAGTTTTCTTTTTGCTATCATCAGCATCAATTGTATATCCTATCTTGTTAAGATTATGCCCACTGATAATAAATCCTGATAGGATCTCCCGCTCCATTAGGATAACTTCACCATAGAGGTTGAAGAAGTTTGGAGAGAAGATACATCTTTGTGTTAAGCTACTTTTTATTTTTGTGTAGCTACTCAATTCATTTTCTATCTGTATGCAGGTGGTTTGATTGCAGTATAAGTTCTGGATTATTCTAACATCCTTTCCAAATAGATCTACTTTTCCTAACAGTTCAAATAGATCCTTGTGTCATATCTTGTCAAATACTTTTGTGGGATCTATGAAATGTAAGGACATATCCTTGAACATAGATAATGCTCTCTAACATCAGTGTGATCATAAATATCACATTTTTTTGTACCAGTGTCTTTGACAAAGCAGCATGGTTCTTGGCCTATTTCTGATTTAATTCTACTCCATGCTTTATACAGATGAAATATGTATGGGGGTCATATCAACTATGGTGGATGTAAGTCTATTCTGTGAATACTTTGAGAACTGTAATATTGTTGAGGTACATCATCACATTTATTCAGTTCAACTAACATACTGACATACCATTCATAATTGGTCACCTATTGATAGTTTGACTGGCTACAGATAATCTATAATCTTTGATAACTGCTCAACTTGTTAATGGGAACTTTCAGCTTTGTCCATGGGAATTGTCAACTCTATTCATTAGAGATTTGGATCATTAACTTTGTTATGTGGCTCATTAAGCTGATTGTTTGATGGAACTCAATTATTTGCACTTGATTTCTTAGGTAATGCTACAAATATGGATCTACTGAGGTCCTCCAGTATGTTGTCACTGTCATATTTGCTTTATTACTTCTGTTGATGCTGAAACCATCTAAGGCTGACAGCATTTCTCTTACAATATATAATGAATAATTATAATATTCTTTGTCAATTTTCTTCCAGTAGCCTATGATTATATATATATATATATATATATATATATATATATATATATATATATATATATAGATATATATATATATATAGATATATAGATATATATATATATAGATATATATATATAGATATATATATATAGATATATAGATATATAGAGATATATAGATATATAGATATATATATATAGATATATATATATATATATATATATATATAGATAGATAGATAGATAGATAGATATATAGATATATATACAAGATATTTTTGTACAAAATTTAATCACAGAAATAAAAGTGTAAAGCTTCATATTACCAGACATTAAAAACGGGCAAAACAACCAGTTTTGCTCCTGCTCTTCAGGCTTCAATGGGAGATTTAATTTAAATTAAAAACCCAGAAAATGTACAATGAAAGGAAATGTGGAGGAAACAAAAATGAACACAAGGAGCTAGAGACAAATGACAGCAAGCCCCAACGAACACTCATGCTGTTTGCACAGTGAAGGCTTGCTGGACCCGATGTAAAGTGCCTCCAGCACCTTGAGGTGAAATAAAGAGTGTGACTCGGACAACACTGTGAACCAGTCAACACTAAAGTTAGTTGCACACCCTCTGGTATTTAAGAGGTGCTCACATATGGCAGAACCATAGGTATTTGGGACACGTCCATTCAACGGCAAGGTGTGATTCCTGATCTTAGTAGGAACGTGCTGTTTAATTCTCATGTCTAGGTGTTGAGTCGTCCTCCCTATGTAGTCATCACCGCAATTACAAACATATATATATATATATATATATATATATATATGTATGTATGTATGTGAAATCATAAATAGTCTTTAAATGTGTACATGAAATAAGTTTTGAAGTAAAAGTTTTCAAAAATGTCTTTCATAACATCTGCTACATAAATACAGGGCAAGACTCTTGCAACATTTATAATATATAGGAATATATAATTTATACAGGGTAAGACTCTTTTGCCATAAACATAAGCATGGACAAATTTTAACAGTGGAAGTAACCTATTTTCAGAATTTGGTTTGATTTGTTTTGTTTTACGGCATATCAACCTTAATGGGTCATTTAATGCCAACTTCTTTTTTTTTCTTCCTTCCTGGTAATATTTTTCAAAAACATATAGCTGATAATTTTTTTTCAAAAAATGTATAGCCGGTAATATTATTCTTTCAAAAACGTATAGCCGGTAATATTATTCTTTAAAAAAAAAAAAAAAGAAAAAAAAAAGAAAAACGTACAGCTGGCAACATTATTTTTTCAAAAACGTATTATCAGAGGCCTTGCTGTTGGACGTAGGTTATTTCCCTACCTCGGACGCAGATGTAGTTTATCGTCCTTCTCGGGACGCGGATGTACTTTATAGTCATTTCAGAGTTTGGGTATACATAAAAAGAATAAAAAAAACTAAGTACACATGTAGATCAAAATAGGCTACTTTCCTCTTTCCTGTTGGGCTGAAGTTGCAACAGGATACTAAAGTTAGGGCTTTGTGCAATAAACACAACATGTATATCTCACTCACTTGCTAGCCACCAGTAGTGTAAGTTCAACTTTTTCTTCTATTTACAGAGACTCAAGAACATTCCTTGAAATTTTCTATATACAAAAGATGTTCCCAATGGAATACATACTTCTATCTTGTGTTACTTTGCTCTTTTGATTGTTTATTTTCTCAACACTTAGTTTTTGTTCAACATAAAATCCCTGATCTAGTAATTGGTAACAACAGTTTGGTGACTATGAGGTTAGCTATGCGTTTCTTTGTATTAACTTTACATACATAAACCACTTTTGAATAACATGAACTTCATCTCATAGCCATGAATAAATGTAGAAACATATCCATATCAACCATTTATACATCATATGCACTAATGAGAATGTGAAAATATATTTTCCTCTTTACAAGTCACTAAGGAAATGTAATTCCTCACAGTGCCATGTACTTTCAGGATGTTGGCAATCATGACTCACCCCAATTTCCTGACTCTGTAGCACTTATTAAATGTTCTCTTTTGCTATCATATCTAAACCATGTTCTGCTATCCATTTACACAAGCTCATTAAGTAGGTTATGCATTGTTTTCCTCAGTCACTCTTGACAGATGTCTTGTGAGTGTCAGATTTTCCAAACCCTCCTTCCTCATAATGTGTCCTAGAAATTTCAATGTTTTCTTTCTGATGTAAAGTATATGTTCTTTTTGCTCCATCTTTGTTCACATATTCAGTCCATGGTTTTCTGAACATTCTTCTGTAGAACTACATTACTGTTGCTTCAAGTCTCTTCATCTTGTTAATTCAGCTCTGACAATACAATCTTTTCAAGTTGAACTTTAATATAGTGTTGTAATTACTTTCAACTAATATTTCTTTCATGCTAATATTGTGTAAATAAATTCTTGTTAAAATAAAGGGTGTTCCAATAACTTGGACTGATTTTAAATGTGAATTAAGTTTAAGTGTCTAATGATTTTTTCTTTTAGATTTGGTGGACATTTGGGCGATATTATTTTTCATGCCTAATTGCCATGACTTAAATAATATGATCCAATAGAGAAATAAATAATTTTCACCAATAACACTGATTTATCTACTGCTGACTTTGATCCGTCTTAATGAAACACCCATTATTTACTTATTTCATGCTGTCCTCATGCTAAACTTGAGCTGCTCAACAGTAAATTTGAGTCACTTAACAAGATTACACTCAAAAAAGTAATGAGAAATGAGATGTGTGATATGAATAGAAGAGAAAGGAGGAGGAGGAACTGAAAATTATGAAGATAAGGAAATTGACCTTTGACTTGAAAAGTTTAAGATTGAAGTGTTCAAAGAAGCTCCTATACATGTGTTCCAAAAAGTGTCAGTCTTCTGGAAAAAGTGGAACTTTCTTCTTACATTTGGAACACAGGAAATGAGTTCAATTCAACTGCAGACACAGCATTGTGAGTCCTAGCTATAAAGGTCTGAACTGGTAGGACTAATGAGTAGAGCTTCTCTGAACATTTGCCATGGAAATGTCAATAGAGCAGCAACAGGCTTGCAATGTTGTGAGAAAAGGGTTGGAAAGTGGAAAATAAGTTGTCAGTATTCTCCCCAAGGCATCTTTAGCTCTTTTGGGTCTTTGCAAATAATAGATTTTCGATTAGATGATCTTTGATTCAAAGACTTTCAATTAGGTGATCTTTGATTCAAGGATTTTCGATTAGGTGATCTTTGATTCAAGGATATGTTCATCCAGTGCCAAATGTAAAATTAATACTTATCAATAATTTTCTATGCCAAAAATTTTTTTAAAATCCATTAACAGCAGCAGCAGTTACTCTGACCTCACAAAGAACAGTTTGAATTTGGGGGCTCAGAAATCTTCAGTCTTGAAATAAGATTTTAATTTTTAATTAATCCACAACCTTCAGATATAATCCAGAAAATGTTTGCTCTTTTCCATTGGTAATTTAGTACTTCTTTTTTGACCCTTAACCCTAGAAGGAGTCATTGTAGCGTGAACATGCTGAGCTGTCCACCTGTCTTCTCCATCTGTTGTGGTCATGTGCTAGAGCCTGGGACTCCGAGAATGGTTTCTTCATCCATTCTTCGATATTGTCATTCCACTTTTTCATGTCTTCCCCTCCTTCGTTCTAAGTTCCACCAGGGTACCTTGCATCTGGTTGTGTTATGCAGCAATACCATTTCAGCTTCCTTTACTGCAGTGAAGTCTTTGGGCAGGGATGAGGTAAAATGCAGCAGCACATTGGCCCACATGAATTTAGCACTGTGTTTAGTTAAAACCCTTTATAAGGCCTGCATATGATATGGCTGTTATGAGCCTTTCTTATGATTAAGATACGTGCATATCTCCTATCAGTGCCAGATGTTGACATGGCAAAAACTAAAACTTCATATGATGCTAATTTTCAAGGCAAGCAGACTATTTAGTAGACTAGTGCAGCAAAATCTCCGAGCTCTTTTGGCATTGTGCTGGACTAAGCAAAATTTATATTTTATTTTATTGGTATCACTGATGAGCGTTGATAATAAAAACTTTTTATAGGGTTCAGTTTAATTTAAATTGCTGCCATCTCAAACTAATTTTATTATTATTTTGATGATAAATTCCATTTGAACTTGGCATGCAATATGTATGCAACAGACTGGTAAATTTCTCTCATGATATTTAACCTTTCTTCATGGCACTGTGATTCCATGTACAGCCATAAGAGATTTATTTATGTCAGGCTAAAAGAAAGCATGACACCCAATAATATCTGGGCAAAGATTTCACAGATATGAAACATTCTATAATGGCAGCCTTTAGATAGTTTGATGATACCAAGCTGAAGATAACTACAGTTGTAATATTATCATCAATTCTGTGGGTAACTGACTATACATTATCTAGATTTGTATTTTTATTTTTTTTGCTCTGAATTCACCTGATATGGAATAAAATTTCCTTTTTTTTAACTGTTCATGATATCTATCTCATGGAGGTAACGGAATCCTTTATAAATGTTATTAGCGTTAAATAATTCAAGTTATCACTTTTGGATCATAAAACAAATTACTATCTCCAGTGTCTAACATTTTATCTGGAGATCATTTTGCTGTCTGCTTTTGATAATGAAAATATAACAAAGACATTTGTCAGTGATATGAATATTGTGATAGGATTTCTTGTGTTTCTTTCTTTTACAGTTCATAACCCTGGCAAGGAGGACCCCAACTAGTGTCCAGTTGGCAGACAAAAATAAAGTGGGTTGTAGCTCAATACAGTATTATCATTTGCCACTATCAAACTCTACACAGCAAAAATCTAAATTCTATTCCCACCAGAGAGAAAGAAAAAAGAAAGAAAAAAAGAAATCAAAATTAGAATATGTCTTAGAATTTATAAATGCAAAAATTAGTTTCAAAGACTTCAAGCACAATATAGAATGGTAATGTTTTCTGGCAAAAAAGATTAATTTCCATGAAACCTTAGCTGTCAATGATTTTTCTTCAACATGATTGACCTTTTGAGGGTAGGATCTCCTATGCTAATTGAAAACAGATTTTTGACATTAGATTTATATATTTTTTTTCTTCTTTAATGAATAATTGACTTTTCAGTAAAACCTTATCCTTGATTGATTTATGTTCAAACACTTAAGCATCCCATCAGGTTCATATCCTCTCTATTGTATCATTAAAATACTTTAAATAGGAAATCAGTAAAGAGGAAATGACAATATTAGCGCCACCATTTGACTGAATAGATGGAACTACAAAGAGTTTGTGCCAAAGAAAGAACTTAGAAAACTGCATCTATTACTGGCTTGCTTCTGTTATGAAAGAAATTTGGTAATATTAGCTTTTCTGTTGAGTTGTAATGAACAAAAAAAATTGGCGAGACATTTGTCTGTTCAAAAAGTCATTCTATATTGATTTCTTTGAAGAATTACATAAATTTTTCAATGGGTTTTGCAGAAAGAAGAAATAATAGCCACTGTCTATTTCATTTCTAAGAATGTAGAGACAAGAAGGAAAGCATCGTTTTCTTCTTTTTTTTTTTTCCACAATTTTGCTTGAGAGAATCATGGGAAATTCATTTTCACAACATGTGAACCAATATAACAGTAAAGGATAATATTTCAAAGTAAATGATAAATCTGTCTGTGCCAAATCTAAAGGCTCAGTTCATATGTATATTCTTTGTAAAATAAACAAAAATAAAGACTATTAAGCACTATTTAAAATAGAAACAGAAGTGAATACAAATCAGTTGAAAATGTTTCGACCTTTGTACGCTCCAGTCTTCTTCAGGTGACTGGAATTTTGAACCAAACCCTCTATTTCGTCCACCAGAGTAGATTGTTCTAGTTTCACATGCCATGCCTCTTCTGGACGTCTCAGTCATTTCCGTTTAACTCAACTCTCCAAGTTTTTTGTTTCACTGCTGCTGTAGCTTGGTATTGAACTGACAACTAAGTTCAGTCATTGGATCTAACCAACACCTTTATCCACTGGGTCATGTGTCTTTGAATAATGTAAATAATATAAGTAATCATAATACCTCATCTCAGAGATATAGGCAAATCAGTTCAAGTGTTTTTTTTGTTTTTTTTTATTTTAATCATGTCACCTCAGGCACGACAGTAATGCTACTAGAAAGGTTGGTGTTAGTGAAAGAGAATGGAAACTCAATGAAAGACTGAAAATGGGGAGGATTGAGGAAATGAAAAAAAAAAAAAAAGGAACAAGGTTCAAGAAGATAGAAGATAGAAGATGGAGATTGGCCTTGCTTTTAAATTTTTGAAGATTGTAATTATCAAGAAAGCATGGAAACAGGTGTTCCACAGATAGGAAGTACAAGATAAAAATCTGTTAGAGTAGAAGTTGTGGTGGCATTATCTATTCCAACAGTAAAATGGTGAGACCTAGTTGCCAATCTAGTAGAATGCTTAAATTCATGTAGTTGGGGCACCAGGGAAAAAAAGCTCATCAGAGCAGTTGCCATGAAAATATTTGTAGAAAAAAACAGAGGGAAGCCGCATCATGTTAGTGAGAAAGTGACTGAAGTCAAGATGCCAGGTCAGGATCAATTATATTACAAACACTTCTTTGAATTTTGTCAAGAATCTCTATATGTACAGTAGACCAGACATTTTAGCAGTATTCAAATTCATGGAGGATATGGTAGATTTATAAATATGTAAGATGGATTCTGACAATAGTTTTCTGGCACAAGACAGTGACCCAAGTTTCCTTGCAGTAGATGAAGGTCACTCCATTTCATGCCAGTGGTAAATGTGAGGCTAAGAAGGCATAGGGTTTCTCTCTTGCAGTTTAGCATCAGCCATGCTGATGGCTGGCAGAGAGGGTTCTTTGTGCCAATTAAATTAAAGCAGTTTGCAGCCATTTTCAGCTTATCGAATTGTATGCTTGACAAAGTTTGCAAATTTCCAACATTATCACATATATGATTTTTTTTTTTTTTTAGGTATGCTATATTTATGGGTTAAAGTGATCAATATCAGGGATAGAGTGGATGTAAAGATAAAAGTGGAAACAGAGGCCAATACCCAGTGGTGACAGCGTTTCATGCCTGAATGCAATCTTCAATCACATGCCCTTAGTTACAGTTTCTGGGAGGGAGCACATTAACTGGGCTGAACAAAGTCAGTGTGCTCAAACCATTGGACATGATGACTTGTGATTGCATGCTAGCTCAACCACTTACAGCTCTGAAATAATTGTCTACCCAATTTCACTCACAAGCATGAAGAAGTCGACCATGGTGAGATTTGAACCCAGGTTTCATGGTTGGAAAGTGAACATTCTAATCACTGTCACATGCCCATATATCTCTCCAATTGTCTTACTATAATTGTATAACTGTAAAGTAATAAAAAAAAATATTAACCATCAACTGTAAGACAACTGAATTTATGGTTGCCAGCAGGAAGAACATCCCACGATGCAAAGTACAAATTGGAAATGCCAAAATTAAAGAAAGAAAATTAAAAATCTGGGAAGTGTTTTAACAGACAATGGAAAACCTGACACCAAAATATGAAGCTGAATTGAAATAGAAAAAGATGACTTTCCAAAACTAAGCAAGGTACTAAGAAACATGAAAATCTAACTCAAAATAAAAAGAATGCTCAACTGTAATGTAGTATCAATCCTCCTATATAGCAGTGAATTTCAGACAATTTCCTCATAGACAACAGAGATATGGTTCTACAGAAGAGTGTTGCGAATACCATAGACTGAACACATGAGTAATAAGGAAGTTGTAAAGAAAATGGAAATAAAAAGATTACTTATACTTAAACTCAGAAAGTTGAAACTTCTGGGACACATAATGAGGAAATAGTGCTCAGAGAATTCGATATCCACAGGATATTGAAAGCAAGGGGAGAGAGGAAATAGCATGGACGCAATTGTAGAAATGTGATAATGATGGGGACAATAGTCAAAAAATAAAAAAAATTAAATAAGATAAAAACCTATAATTAATACCAGATTTTTTAAAGTACCCTATAATTAATACCAGTTTTTTTTTTTTTTTTTTTTTTTAAGAACCCTATAATTAATGCCCATTTTTTAATTTTTATAATACTGGATTTTGTGATGGACATTGATGGAATAACTGAGTTTGTTCTTCAGTCATAGTATAAGCAAAACAAATCTTCATAGATCTGTTCAGTAGCTTCAAAGGTAACAATTGCGCTATCAGTAAAGCCTAGAATATGACAAGGGCATCCTATACAGAAGGGTTAGTCCCATCCTCTAAAAGGGGTTATCTTCTGTGTGAATGCTTGCAGACTAAAGTATAAACCTAACCCCCACCCCAATCTTTACCAATGGACTTCTCAATAATAAAGCACATTTAGACATGAGAAACCCAACAAAGTTTGAAGTGTCATAAAATATGTAAATCCAACTCAACAGTAACGAGTTTAGTTGTGCATAAATTTTACATGCAAGAAAAAAACTGAAATTCTCTTATTGTATTTCAAACATTCTTTTAACCAGTTACATAAATTACTATTTCGACAGAAAATTCACAAACAAAATATAGAACTTATTTTTCCAGGAACAAGGCTTCTATTAAAAATGATTGCATATGACCAATCCTGACCACAAAACAATCACTTCTAATTTACAGTTTTCAAAGAATTTTCTGATAAATTACATACTTGTTTGAATTTGCTTTTTGCATAGCTAAATTCATTATTTACATTTTTTACACTTGGACTATAGTCGTCCTCTTTGTTATCAACAATGTTTCAGCTATTGTGCCTTCCAGCCTTCTTCAGGTGCTTGTCAATCCAAGTAACCTTCAGGGAATTTGAAATTGAGCCCTTTGTTTAATCTTATATGTTAGATTGTTTTTATTCCACCATCCATGTCTTGGGATAATTTGTCTCATTTTTATTTAGTACTGCTCATTTATTGCTTTCCCTGTTTCCACTGAGCCTAAGCCTACACTACTTAGCTGAGGGATTGAACTCACAGTTACTATTGTAGCGACCTTAAAGATAGTAGTAGAAGCAGTTCTACAGTAAAACTTAGCAGTAGTAGCTTAAATAAACTTTGTATTATCAGCAGCTTGAATATAAAAACATAGGAATCCTAAAGTAACTTTCTTCCTGATTCTCTTTTGATGTGCTGACATGAACTTTCCACACTGAAGATACAAGGGCTGCAAATGCTTCACATAAAACACGCCAACAAAGTAAGTTCCCACTATAACATTCATAAACATTTCATTGTGTATATAATTTATGCCTAACAAAAGAAACTCTTGTTTTAAACTTTCTTTTTGTTAAATTTGTTTTAATAAATGTTATCTTTGTATTGCAAATCAATTTTGTCTGATTTTGTGCATGTACACTCTTTACACCACCATTATTCTATGTGCTACAAAATGTTCCTGTAAAAAAACCCTACACATTTAATTAATGAAGTAGCTAATCACTAAAATACGACACCAAATTCCTGTACCAACATTTTACTCTACTGGGTTATTGTCCCATGTCTAGAACCTGGAACCTTAACACTAGCTTGTTTGTCATACTTGAACACATTAATTCATAGTAAATTTCTGGAATTGTAATTTTTTAAAAATATATATGTAAGTTTTTTAAATTTGTCTTTCTACATTTTTGGACGGTTAAATTATAGGTGCAATAGAGTTTGGATATTTGGAATGGATAAATATGAATTTACTGTTTAAATTCATAGTTTAAATCAACTATGAATTTCTATTATCACTTCACTAGTTTGCATAATAAATTCTATGTTGTATTCACAAAACCCAACATTTATTCTATCTTTGAAAATAGAAATTTAAAAAAAAAAAAACAAAAAAAAAATTATATTCATTGAGCTAGAATTTGTTCTTAACAAGTTGAATTAAAATTTAGATAAATATTTCAAAGTTATGGCAAAATCAAACCATGTAAGTTAGAATTTAATAAGAATGTTTCAATTTCAGAAAGGAAAATGGTTTCAGATCATATTATTCCAAAGAAAATTTTTATTACAAAACGAAAACATAATATTGTATAATCTATCCAGTTTCAATGCTCACAGCAAAGGATATAAAACTATAATATTGTATAATCTATCCAGTTTCAATGCTCACAGCAAAGGATATAAAACTATAATATTGTATAATCTATCCAGTTTCAATGCTCACAGCAAAGGATATAAAACTATAATATTGTATAATCTATCCAGTTTCAATGCTCACAGCAAAGGATATAAAACTATAATATTGTATAATCTATCCAGTTTCAATGCTCACAGCAAAGGATATAAAACTATAATATTGTATAATCTATCCAGTTTCAATGCTCACAGCAAAGGATATAAAACTATAATATTGTATAATCTATCCAGTTTCAATGCTCACAGCAAAGGATATAAAACTATAATATTGTATAATCTATCCAGTTTCAATGCTCACAGCAAAGGATATAAAACTATAATATTGTATAATCTATCCAGTTTCAATGCTCACAGCAAAGGATATAAAACTATAATATTGTATAATCTATCCAGTTTCAATGCTCACAGCAAAGGATATAAAACTATAATATTGTATAATCTATCCAGTTTCAATGCTCACAGCAAAGGATATAAAACTATAATATTGTATAATCTATCCAGTTTCAATGCTCACAGCAAAGGATATAAAACTATAATATTGTATAATCTATCCAGTTTCAATGCTCACAGCAAAGGATATAAAACTATAATATTGTATAATCTATCCAGTTTCAATGCTCACAGCAAAGGATATAAAACTATAAATGTGCCGACTTTCTATACTACCTTAAAAGTTCACAAGGGGAACTCGCCTCAATGTTAGAAAGAGTGGTAAGAAGTCAATTGGTTTGAAAAGCCTATTTTTCTGAAAAACTATTTCAAAAATGGGGTTCAGTTAATGAATGCTGAATGTTTTCTAATTGGAAACTGTTAATCATCAAAGACCACATAATTATTAAATTGGATTGCTTCCCTTTCCCTGCTCATTCAAATTCACTTCTAGATATTAGGTTGGTGCAAAAATAATGTCGTTTTCTCATATATGTTACTATGTGAGAAAACGATATTATTTTTGCACCAACCTAATACAGTATTTTAAAAAGCAGTCTATATATTTTAACAATCATAAAATAACAAAATAGTGTCCAAAGAATGATCCAGAAAGTGAGCATCTTTTGATAGCATAGATCACCGAGAAAGAAAATAATTGTGTAAAAGGTCAGTCCTGTACTTGCCAAGTCTGCCCCAAAACAACATTTTATGAGAAATCAAATGGATGAGTGCATTCTAACAAAGATAATTGATGATTATGAGAACATTATAACAGGCTCCTCAAGTAAACAATAATTGAATCAATTACATAATACAACTGATTGCTCCAATGGAATTTTAACAGAACTATGACCTTATGAAAATTTTTGCTGTAAAATAAAGGCCTATATAAAATAAATTTGAAAGGAAGGGTATCCCTTGCAAGATAAAAAAAGCCATCAATTAGCCAGAAAAACAAGTTACCACTCTTGGATGTTTAACAAATTATTTATAAATTAGAAACATAATTAAGTTTGACATACCTTCTTGGTCAAATTTAATGAAACTTGTATAAATGTTTTATCTATCTCTCTCATATATAAAATAAAGAAGTAAATATAGAAAGAATTAATTCTTTATGGTTTGTGTGTGTGTATATATATATATATATATATATATATATTAAGAAATGGACAAAGTCCGACAATTTATTTATTAAAGACATTTTTATGTTTAACGTTCTTTTTATAGATACAAGTATAACTAAAACAAAAAACAAAAAAATGCTAAAAACAAAAAAAAAAAAATTCTCACTTGAATCATTTAAACAACTCTAGCATATTTTTTACAAACGTCTTTTGGTCTACTCTACATTTATTTCACCTTGGTATTTATCTGTAAATGGAAATATGCCCTGAAGATGACAATCTGAAACTTTCAAAAGTACTAGGCACAGGATCATTAATTCCATCTAACAACAATTCAACTATAAGGATTGTGTTATTCAAAGAATTGATAGTAAGTTAATGTCTCATTAAGTCTTGTTAGTGATGTGATTTCACCATTAATTACATTAACATTGTGAATTAATTCTTTGTGTAATTACTTTTTTATTATATATATATATATATATATATATATATATATATATATATATATACACACACACACAGTGATTCAAAAATACTTTTACAAACATTTGGGGTGGGTTCCTGCCACCAAAAGAAGGTAAAATGTTAATACAAACACATGTCTAAAAGGCCATTGTTGTAGTTCAACACATCAACTCATAACAAATGTTCAAAATGTCCTCTACTTCTACACATGCATACACCTGTTGGATCAGTGACTGACAGACCCATTCAAATACTCCCATACAGTTTTGAATGGTTTCACATGTCCCCATGACACGTTGATGAAGCGTCTCTGCATTATTAATGTCTGCTGCATAAACCAATTGTTTCAGGTGGTCCCACAGATAAAAATCCAAAGGAGTGAGGACAGAGGAACTTGCCAGCCATTGAACCAGTCTCCCCTACCTATCCATCTTTCATGGTCGATGTCAGCTATTGCATCACAATATGTCTAAAATGTGCTGGAGCCAAATCATGTACGAATCATGTGTTTTCATATCAGCAGGGGTACTTCTAGTAGGTCTGGAATTGTGTTTGAAATAAAGTCCCTGTAGACAGCTCCTGTAAGATGTGCTGGGAGAACATATGGACCTACCAGACAGTCACCTATAATTCCAGCCCATACATTAATTGTAAACTGATGCTGGTGTCTAGCCAGTATTTTACCATGGAGATTCTGATCTGCCCACAAATGTTGGTTAGGCAAATTTGTTATTCCATCTCTTCTAAATGTTGCTTCATCCATAAACAAAACTGAAGAGACAAACAACAGATTGGCAGTTTGTGCAATAAACCATCAGAAAAAGTTTTCCTATAGTGAGTGATCAGAGGGCAAGAGACCCTGCACACGTTGCAAATGATATGGATACAGGAGATGCTCTTGAAGTACACTCCATGTGGCAATATGAGATGTACATGTTAGGGTTACTTGATGTGTGCTGATACCTGGATTATCACTGACAGCTTGTAGAATGTCATGGTTAGGCATATGAGTGGATCTAAGTCTTCCTCGATCCATAGTTTGTGGTCTCATGGATCCTGTCACAACAATAAGATTATAAACAGCAGCAAAGTTTGGATGTAACTCAGCTGCCTTCAGTCAGGAAATGCAATCTGGTACAGCCTTGTGTCCATCACCATTTGCATGGCCATATGTAAAAATCACATCCTCCTGCTCGTAATATGAATATCCTGCCATTGTTAAATGGAACACAACTCACTACTACACACATTTAACATTGAAGACAGACCAGCCACAGATATATGTGAATGGCAAAGATAACCATCTACATGGCAACACAGGGTATTCTACTGTAAATTTTCTTTAAACTCAAAAACAAAGGATTTGCAGACATGTTTATATGAACTTTTGACTTGTTTTGGTGACCACCCCCAAAGTTTTTATAAGTATTTTTGATACACCAAATATATATATGTTTCACCCAATGCATGGCAGAAAAGCCACAAGAGGTCACCGAGTGCTGAAGAATTAGAAACAGAAACATTATTAATGAGCAGGAAGAGAAAAAGAGTAATCAAGAGGAAAGTAGATAGCAATTGACACTGCATTTAATTTTTTGCAGATTAAAGTTGGCTGGAAAGAATGCAGTCAAAATTTATGGTTACATTTTGACAGATCAACTGTAAATTGATGAGATCTTGATGCTAGTCTAAGAATTTAGATACTATAAGGTTGGCTCATTTGAACAATTACCATGAAAGTATTTATAGGAAAGACACAGAGAGGCAACCTTACTATGGATGGAAAGTCACTGAAGCTGAGCAACCAGATCAGGACCAGTAATATTGCAGATTCTTCAATGGATTGCATCAAGAAGCTCAAGGTAAATAGCAGGAGCACTGCATCATATGTGACAGCAATATTCTAAGCTTGGGTAAATGGTAAACTTATAGATATGCAAGATAGATTCTGGAGAGAAAAATTGTCTTGCATGACAGTTAACCAACTTTCTTAGCAGTTGACCTAGCAATGGATTCAGTATAGTCTTTCTGCTTCATGCTAGAAGAGAACATTAGCCCAAGAAAGCACACCTAGCCACTTTCCTGGAGGTTAGCATCAGTCATGCTGATGAAAGGCAAAGAATGGAGAGAAGTTTAGTTTTGGAGTCATTAAAATTAACAAGCCCTATTTTGCCCCAGTTAATGACAGGCTTGGTCATTTTGGACATCAGCTGCCATTATGATTATGATGTTTGACTGATCAGCCTTACTACCATGACAGGAGTAAATGGTTGTGTTATCAGCATAGATACCAAGTTGAGAGCTGATGTCATTGGTAAGTTCATTAACAAAAATTAAAAACAGAATAGGACCAAGGATGGAGCCTTGGGAGACACCTGTGTTAGTGCTAAAGCATCTATAGTGGCTGTTCAGGATAAGATTCATTTCATAATTTAATAGGAAAGACTGGATCAATTCAAAAATGTGTCTGGAGACACTGTAATGTTTCATGTTGCGGAGAAGACCTATATGCCAAACCGTGTCAAAGGCTTTCAAGATATCCAAAGCTACAACTCTGGCATCACCATTTTTATCTAGAGTATGATGTACTGATGATTATAGTGGAAATAGTCTATCAGCAGTTCACCTGGAGAAATTAAATATATTGCTTGTCTGAAAAAAGGCCCTGTGATGAAAAATGATGAACTAATTCAACATTGATTAAGGCTTCTAAGAGTTTTCCCAAAAGAGGTAGAAGGCTAATAAGCTGATAGGTGAGAGGGTCAGACAATTCACAAAGGTTCTTAAAAACTGGAACAACAGATATTGACTTCCAGCAGGAAGGAATGCAGGAAGCAGCAATGCATTTATTATACAGCTCAGAGATAACAGGAGCCAGTTCAGGAGCACACTTCTTAATGACAGGGGCTACCATTGGGTTCATACACTTTGTAGGGATCTAGGTTAGAGATAATAGAAGAAACCATGAAAGGGGTTAAATGTATATCACACAACAGACACTCACTCACTTACATTATTCGGAGTGTTATTATCTTCATTGCCATATTCATGTTTCGGCCGTTGTACACTCAGGCCTTCTTCAGGTGACTGGAATTTCGAACCAAACTCTTTATTTAGTCTACAGGTATAGATTCTTCTAGTTCCACATGCCATGCCTCTTGTGGATGTTTCAGTCATTTTCCTTCAACTCAAATTTCCAAGTTTGGTTCACCACTGCTGTGGCCTGGTATTGAACTCACAACTCTTTGGGTCTAGTCACTAGATCTAACCAACATCTTTATCCACTGGGCCATGTGTCCTTGATGTTGGTTAGATTCAGTGACTAGACTCAGAGTTGCAAGTTCAATACCAGGCCACAGCAGTGGTGAACCAAACTTGCAAAGTTGAGTTAAAGGGCAATAACTGAGAAAACTGGAAGAGGCATGGCATATAGAACTAGTTCAGTCTACCTCTGTAGACTAAATAAAGAGCTTGGTTCAAAATTCCAATCACCTGAAGAAGGCCAGAGCATAAAACAGTTGAAACATTGTGAATATGGCAATGAAAATGAGGATAACAGTCCAAATAATGTAAATAATTTAAGTAACCATGATACCTCATCTCAGAGTTACAGACAGGTAGAGCCTCAGTTCTAAGTGGGAAGTTAGGCAGTGATACTCCAGATGAGTCAAGAAGAATTTCAGGAGAACTTACAGGCATTCAGCTTTATCAGAAGAGGATGTTAACACCTCAAATTGATTGAAGAGGGGAGGAATAGAGAACTTACATTTATTTAATATCCTATTACAGAGCTGCCAGTAATCATAAGAGCCAAAAGTTGTTAGATGCAATGTTGTGTCTCGTTCTCTCAGCAAACAGGGACTTAGCTACTTTGATGACTCCTTTACATTTATTATGAGCAGCAATGAATATGGGCCTGTTTTGACGGAAACTGTCATACTGGTATAGAGGAAAATAATGGTCCCTGCTCTAGTGGGCAAGCATGCTGGTGTGAACAATGAAGAGGATTAAGGTTTTACATGGTATTTGTGAAAAGAGGTGAATGATTCCTTGCTGGCTTTGATCCAAGAAGAAACTTTGATGGTGCAATTCTCAATTGGAAGGTTAAAGATATTAATCCTAGGAACGTCATGAAGAAAGTCACTGAGTGAGTCCCAATCAGCATGCTGATAATGGAAAGAGGTCTTATGAATAAGATGTTCTTGTTTAATAGATGACTGGAATGAAATATCAAGATATGACAGAGAGGTCTGAGTTACCAGGTGGGCAGTGTTGCAAAGCTTGGCAAGTGCAAGGGGAGTAGGTAAGAAATAAGTCAACTAGAGATGCCTGTTGCTTGGTTTTGCTAGGCAGATGAGTAGGAAAATCCATGATTTGAATAAGGGATTGGGTAATGAAAAAAAATTATGTCTGAATACTGGCAACATCAGTACCTTTAGAATGTTTAAGCCATGTATCATGTCATGGTCAGCATTAAATCACAAAGACAAATATGTTCCTAGATAGATGGAGAGAAAGTGTCTTTTCTATACTGTAGTCCTGGGAAGAGGGGGAGTGAAAGAAAAAAGTGAGAGTTTAGTAACAAAAGACAGAAGCACATGAAAGAGTTGTCTGGGGACTAGAGACAATTCCCTGGCC
Organism: Acanthosepion lycidas; assembly: GCA_963932145.1. NCBI lineage: Eukaryota > Metazoa > Mollusca > Cephalopoda > Sepiida > Sepiidae > Acanthosepion > Acanthosepion lycidas. Next base: position 109,935,037 of record OZ010571.1, read on the forward strand.
ATTAGAAGATTATCCCATATGTAAACACTGAGGCCATGCATGTGAATACTGAAATCTCTTTGGCAAAGGGAAAGATAGCAATGGAAGAATTTAAATTGGTTTCACAAAAGGCAGATATCTAGCAACCATTCCAAGAGAGAAGATTCTATGCTGTAGAAGTAGAAATGGATACTACGAATATCAGAGAAAGAAAGGTTGATTGGGGTAGATGCTTTTTTGTTTACTAGTTTAGTTTCATTTCTTTTTGTTGTGCTTTGTTTTGAGGAGAAAGAGAAAAGGATACATAATTATCACTATTTGTCATCCATGGCAATACAGAGTATGGCTGAGAACCGAGTATAATGCGAGGTTCCAAAACTGACAATATCTAAACAATTTCTTTAAATCTCTTCCTGCTCAAGCCGAAAATTTTTCAGCACCCCCTTGTATAATAATGTTAAATCAGAAAAACATGGCTGTATCTGGATCCTTTTTTAAGCTTAGCTTTGTCTTACCATTGATTGTTTCTGTCAGAGCTTTGCTCCTCTGTAAGTGGTTAAAACTTGTGACCTTAGGGACTAAGCCAAACTTAGTAAATACCAATAGAAGACTATAAAATATTAAGTGACAGAAAAAGAGTGTTGAACTACAATTTGATATCAAATAAATCTATACTGCAATGGATGCTGGGAAATCACTTCACAGATGGAGAGACTTGAAGTGACAGATGGGGTTCAACCAACACTATGAACAATAAGTTTTAATTGTAATGGTAGTGTTAGCAGTTTCCCTATAAGGAAAAATTCTACAATCATTGACTGCTGTTCATTGAAATCTTCAAATATTTCTATTAAAACAATTTTTTCAACAAAATAGACTTCTCAAGTCCAGTAGCTGTTATTACTCTTTCTATTACTGATGGGGGCTTCTTCACTTGCCTTTTGTTTCAAGTAACATGCAATGTGAACAACTTTGTCATGTTATTTTCTTTGATTTACATGTCCTATCTATTTTAGCTGTTGCTGCTGTTGAATGTCCTCAGATCATGTAGCTTTTGTTATCTGGTAGAGTTCTTTATAATTCTGTAGTGCCAGTCCACAAAATTTGAAAGATTGGCCTTGTTAAGACCTACACACTTCACTTTCACAAATCCATTTTTAACCATTGATCTCAGAAAGTTGTTTAGATATTTCTAAATTAGACTTGGCACAATGGATGACATAAATGAAAGTCCAAATCTGACTAAGTACAAAACTCAAGTTTTTAGTTTAATGCTTTGGTTTTATACAACTTGCAGTGTTAGTGAAACTACCCCTAGTGTAAGAATACCTGGAATTAGTATCACGGATTTATGGTATGTGACATCAGTGCTTTCATTCCAAATCATAGTTTCTTTTTTGGAATGGTTTTTCTTAAGTTTTATTTATCGCAACTCTTAGCAGAACAGGTTGATTTTTTTTTCTTAAAGATCATTCTTATCCCAACTATGAACACCTATGTCATCAGAATAGCTCTTCTCATCCTCTATATATTGGCCTCAGGAAGGGAAGCAGGAATACAGTTTCCTATTAGTAGATTCATTTGGGATGTGGTATGAAATGCTTAAATGATCAGTACCCACCTCTTAACATCTGTGCTTGTATATGTATAGATCATAGCCTAGGAAGAGTATACATAGATTGGTGTACTCCTGATGAGGCTTGCAATGTTTTGATATTGGCGTTCACACCTGACATGCAAAACTTTCTGGATTCATATAGTTGAAAATTTTGAAAATTTGAATGAACAACAGGAATAACTGTTCAGTCAATGACTGTAGAATGTTTCCTTATAAGGAAACCACTAATATTAGCATTACAATTAAAACTTATTATACATAGTGTTTTTTTTTAGTTTTAAAAAACTAAGAACTACAAAGAAGCTTATACTTACGATCAGAAAGAGTTAAAATTTCTGGGACATATAAGGAAAAAGAAGACCTAGAGAATTTAACAATCTAAATATATTGGAGACATGAATATGGTTGGGAATAAAAGCATTTATGGACATTAAATTAGATAACATTTATATAATGGTTCTCTCATCATTGAAGGTTATCATCTGGTACAAACTCCCCGTTCTTTTGAACAGGAGCAGAGGTTTATCCCTTGTTTCCTCTTTAAGACTGGGTTTCCTGTTCCTTCTAAAATCTTTTCATTCTCTTTCACTCCCAGTATCCCCTTGCGTCTTAGTGGCTTCATTACCTTTTTTTGGAGTGAATTGATTAAAAATATAAAAACTATAGCTTTTTAATAGATCAATAAAATGTCCCAATGTATGATGAAATGTATAAATTTTAATTTTTGCAAGTGAAGTAAAATATTATGCATGTGTTTTCGTATTTTATAGTTTACTATATTGCACCAACATGGCTATTGATAATAATGTCATAGATTGATCAATCAAATTCATAAAACTTCTCCTCCTACTGAATTAAGAAACAGTTTTCACTATCTTTTTTGACTTTTGGCATTTACTACTTGTCGGCCTTAATATAGCTATCCAATAGCCAGTATACTTAGTTTATTTAATAAATCATTTTTTGTTATAACACTAGAAAACTACTTTCTTCTATGGACTGATTCCTGAAGGGAAATTTTTCCTCTGTAGAATATAAAAATCAATATTTGGGATAGGGAGACTTGGATTACAAGGAAAAATAAATCTGTAAATAAGAAAAATTTTTTTTTTTTTTTAAATATCGGAACAATGTATGAAGAGATTTCCACAAGTGGGTAGGTGGATCATTATACGATCACACCTCTGATGACTGGGTTAACCAGGAAAAGAGATCTCCTGTTACTGACTGTTTTGTTTTCTATGGCTTATCAACCTTTTTCATGTTATTTAAAGCCAGAAAATATTTTCAGAATGTAAGAATTTTTTGAAGATAATTACTTTTACCGATACAAGTCTTACTAATTAGCTCATAGCTGGAGTGCAGGAGAAGAGGTAGGTTCATACCTTTCCTAACGGTATTTGTTAGTAAGTGAATATAATGGAATTAGAACTTGGTTCTCAGATTTACAATTCAGAGTCATTATCCACTATATCACTAGCACATACAAGCTTACAACACTTGATATTCCTAAGCAGTCATCCATCTAGGTATTATTGACCAGCTTTGATATTGTTTAACTTTGATGATCATACAAGAACTCGTATTAAAAGATGCAAAACATCCAATGATTCTAGTTATAAAACATCACTGACGACATTACTTCCTGTACATTGCAAAGACATTTTGCAAAGATAAAAAAGGTTCTATTTATGCCTAATTGTTCAACAAGTGATTACTCTAAATATTTTCAAATCAAACTAAAATAAAGTAAATTAGAAATTCATTTACTTCAATTCAGTTGATGTCTATTAGACCTGTGTGTAATGAATTTTGCAGTGAATGGGTTTGCAAGTCGAACATCTGTTTCAAAATTTTACAACTCGGTGGATAATCAGCTACTTTAAGTACATGTACACGCATTAAATTTTCCTTAGTTTAAATTATTCAGTTAAAACTGTCTTTTACTTGTCATGATTTTATTATGTGTGGAAAAAATTTTGATTCACAATTACTGTAAGTTCAATTTGCCCATAAATTACAATAATCTTCCAGTCATAAAGTAATTTTAGCCATATGAATGACTGACAGTGTCTGGAAAAGTTCTACTTGTCAATAAAATACTGGATCTCTTCATAAATACATTTCCATTTTTGATTCAGGTTTTAGATTAGAATATTTTCAGTATCTGGCTTTTTTTTATTTTAAGTGAAAATAAAGAAATAAAAATACTGAAAATAGGAGAAAGAAATATAAAGCTAAAATCAAGAGCGGACAGAAGATTCAAGTTGAAAGAATGCTTTTTTTTTTTGCTTTTTTTCTTTTTCATATACAGAAATCTTCAGTGAAATGTAACAGACAGGAGATAGAAAATGATGAATAACTCAGAAAAGTTAATCTAACAAATTAATTTAATTTGATTTTTTTTAATTGTGTCATTAGAGTGTTGACTTGTTTCTTCCGATTTGCTATTGTCTATTGTAATAGACTAATACCTTCATGTATTTCCACACAGAAAATTATAATATCTATAAATAAACGGTGCTCGTAATGGCAAAAACTAAAATCCTTAATATTAGATAAAGTCAATGGTTATGATGATTTTAGAAGTTCTAAAAATTTAAAAAAAAGATTATCATTTTCCAAATTTAACTTTAAATTATTTAATAGAGTAATAACTATAAAGAAAGAAATCCGTAGTATTGTTAATTTTGAATTTTCAAATTTAAAATCAGTTCATGTGTAATTTAATGTTTCAACCACACTTTCATCTTATGAAACACATGTTATCTCAATGAATCACCACAATATTGAAACAAACAATGAAGAAGCCAGCTTGATTAGTTCGTGTGAAGTTAAACTCAGTCTTACATTCAAACATAAGCCAAAATTCTTTTGAATAGAATTGCGATCAAAATTTAAGCGAATATAAGCAAACTGATTACTAAAATGTAATTTTGGTGTTTACAGTGGAACTAAAAAAAAGTTAAATCTGAATTGTTTTCATTGAATTTTTACAATAGGAACACACACACACACACACACTTGTTCAAATTTTAGCTGACTAACTAGATCTTAAAATTAGTGAAGTGCAAACAATAATTCAAAATGATTCTATAAAATCTTTTGTTAAATATAAAAATGAATGCATAACATGAAAATGCACACTGTATTTTGACTTGAGAATCCATCTCTTTCACACACACACACACATATATATATATATATATATATATATATATATATATATATATATATATATATATATAATGAGAGAGAGTACTATATATTTAGTCAGTAATTCCTCATTTAAAAATGTTTTTCTTTGCATTTTAGTAAGTTTCTCCCGATATTGAATGAGTCTTTTGATGTCAGGTATAAATGTGTAAAGGAACTTAAAAAAGGTGTTATGTTCCAAATTCTTTTTACCATCATTGGTCATTTTCAAGAAAGGAAGGCTAGAATGTCAAGAGATAACCAATGTATCATTCATGCTGCTAATGGAAATCAGCTTGAAGTGAAAGTGAGTTCACATGTGATGACTGTGGAATAGATCTTACCATAACATAGCTAAATGACCTTACAGTTCAAAGCCATTTTAAGACGTGCACAACTAGATTGAAGAAAAAGAAAAAATTGACATGTTGCTTCACTTGTGTGAAGGGTTTCCAGAAATTTTAATCATTTTTGCAGTTGGATTGGAAGAATATTTTTGTATTGTCAACTAAAATCTGACAGAAATTAGAAGGGGCATTGTCTATTTCTGTTAAAAAACGAAAAAGGTCAAGAAAGTCAAAACAGAACTAGAAACTTCAACTAAGAGAGAAAGAAAAAAGCCTATAAGATCCAGTCTGTTCTGCCATTTAAACCATAACTGGTGGGTAGGGAAAAGAGATAGATTCCTGCAATTCCCAAGGGTATTGGTACATAGGTGAATGTAATGAACTTGACTGGAAACCGAACTCAGCTTGCCAATTTCTCATTCAGAGCTGTTATCAATCACCCGTACATCCAAGCTAACATCTAAGTAGTACAATTTGAAAAATACTTATTTAGATACAAGACATAAATTTGATTTCAGCATAGAAATCATCTAAGCAGATTGAAGTTAAATGTAGCGTCAACAAATGAAAGAAAATAAACATTGGATCCCAAATTAATTCTTGTTTGTTTCAAGGGAATCATCATTCAGTAATGAGAATTCTGAGCTAGCCAATAGTTATGAAGACATATCACTCAACTCTAGGTCTATTCTGGAATAAAGACAAAATCAAGCTGTGAAGTGAGCATTGTTTTGTTCCTGAGGGACTCATGGCTTTAGTGCTTGTGCTGGATATCGGTTGAGGGAAGACCTTACTTTCACTGCATCAGTGTGAGCAGAAATTGGAAATTGGTGATAGCATAAAAAGGAAATGCATCCAGTGGCTAAAATAAACAGGATATACAGGTGATCTGAGCCTTGAATAAATAGGGTGTCCTGAGTGAAAGGAAATGCATGCATGTGCGAGTGCATACCGGAAGAAGGCGTGGCCACGTGAAGTTGCGTAGGCGGCATACCAGAAAAAGGCGTGGCCACAAGAAGTTGCATACCGGAAGAAGGTGTGGCCATGTGAAGTTGCATAGGTGTCCAAATGTTATATAACCAGTTCGATTCTTGATCCAGACAGAGAGGCTGGATAGAGGTTCACCAAAGATTTGTCTATCAATTCCTGTGTGTGCATTCCTCATCTTGTTGATTCTCCCTTACTCTCCTTATTTGCTGCAACTCAAACAATAATGATATTTATATATTTTTATATATATAAGGGTTCATTGGCTTATTTGATCCCAGCGGCAATATACTACACTTGCTTTTTGCCAATTTCTGTCCCTCAAATACTCACTTTTCATTTGAATGAAATCAAACAAACATACTTGCCTTTCATTGCATTTTTCTTTTCTGCTTCCTTATGATAAATGTTAGGGAGAGTGATCTGTAGCAAGTTGGTTGTAAGAAGTAGGCTATCAAGTCAGTTGATGATGCAGGTGTGGTTTCTTTCAGAGGGTCATTGTTATTGGGAGTTAATTAGGCTGACATTTTGTTCAGTGGAAGAATGTTTTGATAGGAAGTCAGTTTTTCTACTCTGCAGATTATTTTGGGGGTTTTGAACTTAATCACCATCTCATTTGTAAGATCCACATTCAAGTTATCACTGCCCGAGATACTGAGCAGGTTAACTTTCCTGAGGGAAGCCATTAGATTCAGATTGACAAATTCTGTTCGACACAACCATTCTAAAATGAAGAGGCATATCAGTTGGGAATGCTTTGGTGCATCTGTTTGTAAATGGTGGTTAATCAATTTGATAATTTTATCACAGTTAAGAGAGCTGCATTTCGTGTTGAATGTTTCTAGATCAGTTCACAAAAGGATCTGATGAGGATTCTGCATCATCTAAGCAATTGATTCTCTTCAATACAGTCAGGCAAAATGTAGTCTTCAGAATCAGACCCTCTCATCTACAAACTCTGTACTGCTGCGATTATTTTTATTGGATGATATAAGCAATGAAAATAAATAATGTAATCAAACTTCATTATTCCATCTACCTTCTGCTTTGCCAAGAAACATGTGACACTGTCACATATGGAAGAGAATCTATGAACTTTCGTGCTAACATATCAATCTGTTTTCTGATCAAGTTTTACAGAGATAAAATTGTTGGTTAGTTTGTGTAGATTAGTTAGAAATGTTTGGTTGAACTTTGGAGTTACTGTGTCCAAAAAAAATTCCCAAGACTGTCCTTGGCCTGTTTTTGGCTGGTGCTCATGAGAATTTTCAAAGCCTTTCATTTTTTCTTTCCCCTGAATATTACCTACCCCTGTTGAAGCCAAATTTGAGGAATATTTCTTTTGGTTAGTTCGGGATTCCATTTCATGTTCAGCATCAAAGACCCGGTCTGAAATCTTGATGACCTTTTTCTACAACATATGTCATCAATCTTAAAACCTTGAGTTTTGTATGGTAGTATGTTTTCTCCAACTGACTGACCAGAAATTCAAGCAAACTGATGCAGTATTCAGGGCATTCATAGCTGATTTTGTTATCATAATAAAGGTATCCTGGAATTTGGTCATCATTAGATGTGACATTCACCAACATCCTAATTTTGTTGACAAAAGACCTTATCCATAAAATCCATGTTAGTAAAATGGTACAAAATAAACTGTTTAGTGTTTTTAATTCACATGATTACTGCCATTTTGAAACACCACCATTATTCAGTCAGCTGTTCAGATAGAGAACAAACATTGGGCAAAATACCTGTGAAAATTGAATGACCTTGAATGATCAGGCAATCAGTGCCATATTGATTGCTCTTTCATCAGAGACTACAGCAAATGATTTGAAAATGAAGTTAATGATCAGTGTTGTAGAAACAACCATTCTGCAAGTTCTCATACAAGCAATCCTTTTAAAAGGACATTCTTCATCTTCAAAGTCCAAAGATGGTCATAGTTCTAAGCATTCCTCCAGTTCAAACAAGCATACAGAGAGACATTATGATAAACATAAGTTATCCACCTCTATCTCAGACAAGCAGATGAGTGAACACTCAAACTCATGGATGGACACTTGGTTAAGCATAAGGTTGGGAATTCAGACAAGAATAAAGACTCATGCTTTCACAGGAATATTCCAAACATAGCTCATCAGATAAACCAGCGCATCATCGGACAAACACAATGATTGGCACAAAAAGAAAAGCTCAATGAGTGACAAACACTGTGAAAAATCAAGTTAGCCATAAACACAAAGAAGGCAGTAGCAGCTTACATCAGGAGATCAAGCCTCTTGTTTGTTGATAGAAAAATCTGAACAGTGAGGAGCAAAGAAAAGAAAAGCATGAACAGTGAAAAAAATGAAAAAGTCTAGGCACAAGGAGGCCAAACCCATTATGGTTAATTCAGAGAGTGCCTATCAAGCAAGAGCAACCCCCAAATCACTCCTGTCTTAATAGCAAGTCTGATTGGTTCAATAAAGTCAAAATGGCAGCTGATGTAAAAATGACCTAGAAACTATTACTAAATGGAGCAAGGAGTGCCTTGTTAATTTTAACACCACAAAAAGAAAATGCTCTTTTTTAATCATCTGAGAGAATCCTTTTTACCTTCCATCAGTATGGCTGATGCTAACCTCCGAGAGATTGACTTATAGTTCCTTCTCAGAATAAAATTTTCAGCTGATATGAAGTGAAAAGAAAATATTGAATCAATTACTAAGTCTGCAGCTAAGAAAGCTGATTCACTATATCATACTAGACAATTTTTCTTGCCCAAATCTATCTTAAATATTTATAAGTCTACCATATCTGTGCTGGTTCTCCTGCTATGTATTTGGCGATTCTTGATAAAATCCAAAGAAATATCTACAATGGTACAGTCCTGAGGTGGCATCTTGGTTACAGTCCTGAGGTGGCATCTTGGTTTCAGTCCCTTTCCTGTGCCTTTATAAATACTTTCATGGTAATTGTACCAATGAACTTTCTGCTACAGTACTAAATTGGTAGCAAGATCTAATAATTTAACATGTAACCATAAGTTCTATGCAAACAGTTTCTTCTATTGTATTTCTCACTAGTGAAACTCTTTCAGCTTCTTCCTTCTGTCAACTTCGAGCTTCAAAAATTTAAATGCAATATCAAGCATTATTTTTTGTCTTAATTCTTTCATTGTCCTTTCTTATTAATAGTAGTTTTTGCTATATTCTCTAACACTCAGTAACTTCTTGCATCCTAGTGGCTTTATTGCTTTGTTTAGGGTGAAATGAAAAAAAAAAAAAAAAAAAAATTGAACATGCTATCACTAATAAAAACACCTGTAAAAGTGAAATGTGAACCAGAGAATGATAATGTTACTTTGATAAAAAAATGAAACCCTTGAAAAACCCATAATTGCAAATGAAGACAGAACTTTACAAGAAAAACCTGACAAATTTAAATTAAGATCAAACACGAAGGAAGTGATCAAGAACCATCCAAGTAAATGAAAAGCAGAAGAAATGACAGAACCAGTTTGGAAAAAAGAAAAAAAAAAAAATTATGAAAATCCAAACAGAACCAGAAACTCCAGCTAAAAGAAAGACTTTGCTCAAAAAAATGAGTCAGTTTTTTTGAGAGAAATGTAGTATGACCAATATATATATATATATATATATATATATATATAATGTGTGTGTGAAGATTTTTTTTTTTAAGAGACATTATCTCAAAGGCTAAGAGAATTGATATACTGATTAAGAGTATAGTGTTTGTGAACTTAAAAAAATAAAAAATAAAAAAAAATGGGCATATAAATTAAGATTTGATAAACCAAGATAGATTCAAATTATAGCAGAACCATTATTTGAATATATTCTATTAATCAGTTTTAGATAAAATAAAACCCTTTTTATTGGAAATTATCAATAAGATCTATCCCTACAGAGTAGATACCAACTTAAAATTTAATTAATGAAATTTATGGAGAAAAAAAAAACACAGCATATAAAACATTAAATTATTAATCTGCAAAGTTTAAGCTTTTAATTATCTATAGTTCTTAGAAATTAGACTCTCTTTAAGTAACACACATTCAAATTGAGCTGAGCATTTTTGTTAAATATTCATGCATATTTTTGTTTAATATGCTATGTATAAGTAAAAAACAGCATATCAGTTCAAGGAACAATTGGAATTGAATAAGTAAGAGGAATCATTAAGAAATCTTCCTGTGTCTTGTCTATTTCCCTGTTGAACACAAATTGACTTCCTAAGAAAATGACTCAAGTTATATTATTATAAGAATATCTGGAATCTAAAAGAACAATTATATTTGCACTTTATCTGCTTTCTTTTTTCTTTGTGGAGGAGTCAAATACTTTTTCCAGGGTCACATTTTCACCCCCTCAGCCTTCTACAAGAGAAAATATATATCTATGGATTATGTTTTTACGAGTTTTTCCTCGTTAATATAATTTGAGCACATCTGCTTACTGTAAAATAAGTTAGTATTTTTTTTTTGTCTGTATTCTGTGATATTACAATTAAATGTCCATAAAATTATTATTTTTTTTTGCTTATCACAGATGTGGTTACGAAAAGCTAAGTTTTTGTTTTAAATGGGTTAACACTATAGAATATTGATGGAGAGGAAGATATTAATTGTGCATGGTTGACAAGGTATTTTTTTATGATTGCTATCTTGTGTCAGTAAACACATTGGCTCTGCTAAACAATAGGGTGAACAGAGGTTTTTTTTGTATAGTAAAACTAAAATAATAACCTTCTGATTATTATCAGTAAGTACATTGAGAAAATAGTTTTTTTTTATTGATACTGTGTTCATATTGAAAACTAAGTAAGAAATTACTTTCATTAGTTTGCTTTAATTTTCTTTTTTATCTCATCAAGATCTTTTGTAAAAAGAAATAGGTCATCAATGTACTGGACCATTAACAATATAAACGCTACATTGGACATGACTACCTTCGTCAAAAATGATTAATAGCCAAAAGTCATCAGAAAACAGTTACAAATACACACACACACATATATATATATATATATATATATATATATATATATATATATATATATATACTACCCCATATTTGATGGAGTCAACAAAGCATTTTTTTTACTGAAATAAGTCTTGAAAACTTTTAAAACATGCAGGAATTCAGTTTGCTGTCTGTTGTAGATAAACATCCTCTGGGATTACCATAGTCCTATGAAAACTGTAAGCTTCAATTGTCAAATTTTCAGGAAAAAAAAAACAAAACAAACTAACCTTGATGATGGGAAATATAATGTGTGTGTGTGTGTGTGTGTGTGTGTGTGTGTGTGTGTGTGTATGTATGTATGTATATATATATATATATATATATATATATATATAGTGTAACCCGGATATAAGAGAGTTGTCGGGACCGGAGAAGAAGTCTCTTATATCCGGGTTTGGTCTATTTTGTTTAGGTAAGTATGGCTCTAATTTGGAGCCAGAGAGAATCTCTCTTATATCCGGGTTACACTATATATATATATATATATATATAGAAAAAAAATAGAGAGACATGTCTTATTAAATAATTTAGACAAGTTTTGTCTACTTATTTTTAATAGGATCCTCTTAATTCTTAATGAAAAGATGCTGGAAATATATATTATATATATATATATTAGTGTGTGTTTGTAGGATGTATAATAGTATCTGAAACAAGAGTGGAAAGTATTATTTTTGCACCAACCTAATAGAAAAGCAATAACAATGCATTTTGTTGACATCTGTTGGTTTGGCTTCAAGAATCTCAAGTCAACAGTCTGCAAAACACATTTACAGCTTTTCCACTTTGTTGCATATTATATATATATATATATATATATATATAATATGCAACAAACACAGAAAAACACTTCAATACAAATCATAACTTAGTTTCATGCTAAGCTGATCATCAGACATGATGATCGTCTTAGCATGAAACTCAGTTACAATTTGGATCAGAGTCCTTGAGCGCTTTTTGGTGTTATTGTTACAGCTCTGTTTTTGTTTGATTTCTACAGGCATTGATCACTGCTGGTTTTTGTGTAGGTTGATGTCTTTTTTTTTTCTTTTAAGATTTCCTTTTTGGCAGACTTGGTAAGTTTGATACTTTGCCAATTACTTGGTTTATTCTATATATACACAATTTAAATTCGGACACATTTGAAGTAAAATCAAGTGTTCATATAATTAATGTGAATCACAGTTGTCCCTCTAAAGGTGCATTTAAATAAAAATCCAATTTTCTAATGACACTGCTTGATTGGCAAAACAGGATTTTTTCCCCCAAATTGTCTTGAATATTTGCCATGTACACGCCCCCACCCAGATAGAAGTACATATTGTCTTGGATGAGGTCCAAATAATAGATAGGGAACAAGAGAAAACTGAATAATGCAGCATCCATTGGATTGATGCAGAAATTAGATAAAAATGAATTTCAGTCTGTTTTGACTTTCTTTGTTTAACAGGGAGAGAAATGAAGAGCAATTCAGTATATAGACTAAAATAACTGTTATATAGTTTGAGAATTTTGTGATCCTGTTGCTGAGAATAAATGAAGTTATTTAGTGCATAAGTTCATCATTTTATGCATTTTTTTTTCCTCTGGAAGACACACATCTTTGAGATGTTTCTCCTGAAGAATGGAAAAATATTGAATACTATAATAGCAAAAAAATTCAAACAATTTGAAAATGACTTTCCAATATTACAGACTGTATATTTACATATATTTTAGTTAGAGGAACAGAACATACAAAAAATAAAATAGTTAATAGAAAAGTGTGTGTGTGTGTGTGTGTGTATACTAGACATGTTACTCACTTTATCAGAGTACACAATCTACCACTATGTTCACGTAAAACTGTTTTTTTTTTTTTTTTTAAATGATTGTGACTAGTTTTCAATAGAAGAATTTTAAGAAAGTGATAAATCAAATATAATTGTTTCTGTTTTTATAATAGAACAGCTGGAAACAGATGTCAAAATGTTCATTTAGGCTTTGAGTGTCAAGCAAAGATTTAAATTTTATTTATATTTCAAATGAAATTTTAAGTGCTGACTTTAAATACTCTAGAATATTTTAAAGTCATTATCAACTATAAACTCATCAGATTTTAGTTTTAACATAAAAATTGATGTCTTATTTGTTTTATCAGTTTTGTTCTTACTCAAAAAATTCATAAAAAGGTGAATATTTTTTTTTAAATCTATTGTAGTAGAAGCTGCTTATAAAATTATTATTTTTTTTAGAGTTAAAATAAAAGGAAAAAGTCAAAATAATTTACCATTTCAGTTTTCTTTTAGTCTTTTGGGTTAACTTGTAACTTTCAAAACCACTACTAGAGGTACACTCTCTGGACTATAAATACTCTGCGATATTTTTTCTCACTTTTCTTAACTTATCTGCTTATTTGTCAATATGAAAATCTCTCACAGAGAACGTGCTTCCCTTTGAGGAATGCATGGCAAAATATGTATGTACTCATATTCACTCATAACACATACTTTGGACCAAAAAGATTTTCACATACATCTTTGTCACAAGTATACTGTTATTTTTAACATTATCATTTATTTGTACATATATATTGGTTCTTGTTTCTTTACTTTGCATTTTTCAGGTGGATTCACATCCCAAGTGTGTCATTTAGTTGTGGGTATTTCAGGAGACACTGAAACACCAACATTACTAAAATATATATATATATATATATATATATATATATATATATATATGCTCAAAATAATTCTTTCCACGAACCCTTATGTCACATAAAAATTTGACAAAAACTCAGTAATTTAAATGTAAAATTAATACACTTTTTGCACCCCAGAATAACCAGTGCATTGTTATTTTGATATATAGATACATAGAATGTGTATTTAAAGAGTGAAGATTTTAGAATTTTAACGCAGTTGTTTCTTAACCTAAATGCTCCTGTTGTCCATTTAAACGCTGTTATTTTTTTTTCCATATATTGTGATAATGTTGCTTTGAGTTTTTATGGTCTCTATTTTTTTTTTTTTACTTTCCAAAATTATAGCTTATAAATAAATTTTATATATCTGGAAAAAAGAAGGCATCAGTCTAAACTGCCTTCAAGAGGATGTGTGTTAAAAAAAAAAAAAAAAAAAAAGTTTCATCATCTGCTTTACTTGTCCCGTTTCGTTATTGTTAATTCTGTGTAAATTAGATTGTAGATTTAAGGTTTTTGTCATCCTACAATTTAATCCATTTGATTGCATACAGAAGTCATGTGATCTCTGGAAATGAACAAAAACCTCTAAAGTTTGCATAAATTCTTCCATGTAAGAATGATTGCTTTTAAACGCAAACTGTTACATTCATGTATCCCTGGCTATAAAAGTAGAAAAAAATCCTTATCTGTATGCTTTTAAATTCAGAAATATTGAAATATATACAATATTTTGATTTCTATACATATATGGTTCAATGCCATTATCTATGTGTGTGTGTGTGTGTATATATATATATATATATATATATATATATATATATATATATATATATATATATATAGAGAGAGAGAGAGAGAGAGAGAGAGAGAGAGAGAGATAGATAGATAATATATAAATAGAGATATAGAGAGATATATATATATATATAGAGAGAGAGAGATAGAGAGAGATATAGGTAGGTAGACAGAGATAGAGAGAGAGAGAGATAGAGAGGCGAATATGAAATTATTCAGTTTGTGAATGTGAATAATCATGATGGATTTGTGTGTGTCTATCCATAACACCACCTGGACATTTTCATGCACACACACACACACACTCATTATATATGGCATGATAATATAGATGCTCAGATTGAGGAATCTGGTGGTTGAGTTTGTTACATTCCATTACATGCAATTACACTTTGTAAAGGTATGAATCCAGCTCATCTCCCCGACGGCTATGGGTAAATAGCAGAATAGACTGGCACCCATAGCCTTACATAGTAACTGGTCCAGGAGAATGACAATTCAAAACCTGATGAGTTAGTTGTGGACATTGTGGCACACTGCACACCAGTTCTCTGTATTTGGCTCTTCCAAATCATGTGGTTTGTTCTGCAAAAGCCTTTACCACTATAATCAAAGTATGTATGCTTGTAGTCTGGCTTTTTGGTTCTAAGAAAAGAGTTGCTTTACCCTCAATTTCACTCTGGTCACCTTCACTTCATGGATGACCTCACTCTTCTCTCTGGGTTGCCTATACAATCATTGGCCAATAATAATCTGATAACTGTTCCCATGCAAATAACTCAGCAGTGCTACTTGCATAGATCTGTTTTCCAATTCCGTTTTTCCAAAGGGAATTAACTCAACAGGCATTTCTTAGAGATAAAAAAAAATTGTAGAGAGCCGTGATTGCCTAAGACACAAGACATTTAAAAAACGTGAGGGATGATAAAAGTTTCAACTGTGGAGCACAATGTTTTCAACTACAAGCTTATTTTCCCCTCAGCTGCATATATTCTCATCAGAAGTTTAGTGAATAGTTTCCATGAACATGATGAACTCTCCAAGAAGAAGCTTCTGTAAACAGAAATAGTAATCATGACAGATTAAGAGACTGAAAATTAAATTCTTGGGATTTTGACTTGGGTTGGGTTGGGTTTTGTTTTACAGCATATCAACACCTCAATGGGTTATTTCATGGTAACAAGATTTTTATTGCTGGTAATTTTTTTTTTTTTTTTCTAAAATGTATTGCTGGTAATAATTTTTTTTTACAAAGTATTCCTGGTATTAAAACCTATTTTTACACTTTCCTAGTGTTTTGACCCCAGTTTGAGGGTCAACTATTTACCAATAGCTGTGAGTATAACAGGTGATACCACCCCGGGTCAGAGTGAACCTGGGAACACCAGTAATTAAGAGGTGGTTCCACACTCATCAAAACCTCCTGATTAGAGGCCTGGCTGTTGGACGTAGTTTATCGTCTTACCCAAGACACGGATGTAGTTTATCATCAAATCCAGGACGCAGATTTTGACTTGAGAAAAATCTTATGAAAAAGTCTTATTCAAATATGATGTAGGCTTTTGAAGCCTGTTTGTCTGAAAATTATCCTATCTTTGGCCTCAGTCATTTCATTTCCATTTTCCTCCATATCTTTCAGTCTCATTTGACTCATTGTTGCTCAGTTGGTTCTTAGATTTTTCTGGTTTTTAATTCATGCTGAGATTGCCTCCATGGTGACAGAGAGCATAAAAGTAGATTTTATTTTATTGAAAAGCAGGGAA
The DNA here is from genome assembly GCA_963932145.1 of Acanthosepion lycidas. Classification (NCBI taxonomy): domain Eukaryota; kingdom Metazoa; phylum Mollusca; class Cephalopoda; order Sepiida; family Sepiidae; genus Acanthosepion; species Acanthosepion lycidas. The sequence continues at coordinate 109,951,437 of OZ010571.1, forward strand.
AGAGGATTAGACAAAGTAGGAAGGCTTAGTTGCTTGTCGGGCATGAGCGAAGTGGTTGGGAATGACTGAGAATTCTTTGGAGACTAAAAGAATAAACCTGTACAGATAAATGAATGTAGGGGAAGTATTTATGCATTAGTGAATAAGAGGAGAAAGCATTGGCATGTATTTGCATGATTTCTTCTGTACATTGTCATGCAATGGTGGTTATTTTTAGCTGTCTCAAGTGTGCACATCACCGTGGATAAAGAAAGCAATTCTTTGTGGGCTGAGTCTTATTGGCCTAATTCATATGAACATGAATAGTTACATTCATATTACACTCATATATATATATATATATATATATATATATAAAACAGTTATTGATCAGAGTTTTAATAAACCAAGAAGCAGTTGTATAAAATAAGTGCTCAATGCACATACAGTGTAACCCGGATATAAGAGTTGTCAGGACCGGATAATGAGTCTTATATCCGGATTTGGTCTATTATATATACATTAACGCAGGCTCTAATTTAGGAGCAGAGAAAATCTCTTATATCCGGGTTTCTCTGTATAAAGAAAATAAAAATTTAACATACACAGCTTTTAAATTAAAAAAAAAAAAAAAAAAAAAAAACTAGATCAGGCAATCAGATTACCTTGTTTTTGACCTTTGTGTGTCCTCAGGCAGTTTGTGACAAATGATTTCCTAACACTTTATTATTTATATATAAATGCACAATGCTATGTGTAATAGAAGAGGAGGAGAAAAGCAAGAGTATTGAAATTCTATTGGAAAGGGAGTAAATAAACTGTACATACTTTCATCCTGGTTTGTATGAACTCAAAAAATACTTTTAGTGTGGACTCATAGTGACATCATTTCCAATCTTTCATTCAGGATATTTTGGGGATCTAAAAATGTTATTATTGTTATCTTTTTCTCTTGGTACAATATGTACATATCATTATTGACTACTTCAAGTTTTTTTTTTTTTTTTTAATATTTTCCAGTTTAAAATCAGATGTTTGTTATTTTTTCTTTTAAATCACACACAATGCTGGCTAGTATGATAGAATCCCTAAGGCTTTCCAGCTTGAATGATGACATGATTACACCATATCTTTTTGAGGATAAGGTAACATGATTGGCTGATCTCCTTATATATATATATATATATATATATATATATATATATATATATATAGATATTATATTATATATATATGTGTGTGTGTGTGTGTGTGTGTGTGTGCGCACCATTGCTGTTCATTCATTAAAGAATATGACTATCACCGACAAGTCTGATACATTGTTTTAGTTCTTGTGAGAATAGCAATGGCTCTTGAAGCCGGAAAGTAAGTTGAAATTCTTATTACAGACATGGCAAACTAAATTGTTCAGTAAATGACCTGGCCAATTTTTTTAAAAATTCTGTTCTGGTTGATTACGGGTTTTCCTGTAATGAATTTGTGAGACTGGTTTTCTGACACACCCCACATGTTAAGTTATTTCCTGCACAGTATTGACCATATTTTGTCAAAGATATAATGTGATACACACACAATATGTGTGTGTGTAAAAATTTCAGAGTATATCTGTAAAAGAACAATATAAAAAGAGATAAAAGGAAAAATTATCTTAGCTGACATGTTTTATCCACTGAGTGACTTTATCAAGGCAAAGATTTTATTTTGTGACATATAATCCTTACATTTACCTTGATAAAGTCCCTCAGTAGATAAAACATGTCAGCTAAGTTTTGCTTTCGTCTCTTTCAAATTGGCCTTTTATAGATATACTCTATCTGAAATTATATATATATATATATATATATATATATATATATATATATATATACACACACACGTAAAAATTTCAGAGAGTATCTTTAAAAGGACAATACAAAAAAAAGGAAAACTTAACTCACATATTTTATCTACTGAAGGACTTTATCAAGGCAAATGTAAGGAATATATGTCACAAAATAAAATCTTTGGCTTGATAAAGTCACTCAGTGGATGAAACATTTGCTAAGGTAATTTTTCCATTATATATATATATATATATATATATATATATATATATATATATATATAATGCCATTCTTCATTTACGTATTTTTTAAAGATCTTATTTTATATACAGTGTAACCCGTATATAAGAGAAACCCGGATATAAGAGAGGTTTTCTCTGGTCCCAAAGTAGAGCCTGTGTTAATGTATATATAATAGACCAAATCCGGATATAAGAGAAACCCGGATATAAGAGACTTCTTCTCCTGTCCCGACAACTCTCTTATATACGGGTTACACTGTAGTCTGATTTTTCAGGATGTGGGTGATCATGGCTCTTCACAACATCCTGTTTCTTTACTGTTACTCTTTGCTCCCACTCAGCCATCCATTCACCTAAACTCTTTAGTTTGGTTACTCAAGGTTCCCCCCCCCACTGACACTCCTGCTTTCAAAATATCTTGTGTTAAATTCTACTCTTTCCTTATGCATCGAGGAATTTCAATTGTGTCTTTCTGCTTTTAAGTATAAGTATCCTTTACTCCCCATTTTCTTTAAAAATTTAGGAATGATAGAGTAAGGTTTTTCAGGGAGTTGGTTCTTACATGTCAAACAATGTAGGCATGTTCTGTCATATCTGGAAACTGAGAGCAGCCCCACTGGTTAGTTAGAAATGTACACTTTGGCATGTTTACTAAAAGAGCTAAGTTCAAATTCACCTTGTTTATGTCTTTATCTCAGATTAAAAAAAAACAACTAAAGATCAACGTCCGAGAGAGAAGACAGGAGAGAGAAGATAAAGCATTATATTAATTGGTGCAGTGACCAAGAGAATCCCAGAATGAGGCAACACTACACCTGTAATGAATGCAGAAAAAAAAAAGAAAAAAGAAACTGGTTTTTATAGTTTAACAGTTTCACTGATGCACTGTTGCCTAGATGTACTCTGCTCTGTTTATGAAAACAATGAGAACTTACCATTTACTGGAAATGTCTGAAGATGCTAATAGTAATTCCTCATGGGTGCTGCCATTTTTGTTTTGATAGGTTAATTTACAACATGGACTAAGTTAATCAACATCCCAACACACATTCTATATAGCTATATGTCTACATTGGTTTGGAAATAGCACTAACTTTAAAACACAAGCATAGGGACTGATATTACATGGTGATTGTTGAAAACATATGTAGACAGCAAGTTTCATAAGGGCATATGAGAACGTTTTGAAAACGACAGAAACGGATGAGCTTGCAATAGAGAGACTGAAAGTCTTAGACAATTCTGAGATCAATAGAGTTACCAAAATGGTAACTGAAATATATGACAGTGGAGAAATACTGGAAGACTTAAAAATATCTATATTCATAAAATTTACAAATAAAACAAGATTCACATCAACACAATCTCGACAATCAGATTGATAAACCAGATAATATATTATTCAGACTATAATGAATAGAACCGATAGCAAAATTATATTGGAAATAGGGTATTAACACTCATGTTTTGTTCAAGACTGGAGCAAGAAATATTATTTTTATGCCCAGAATAAACTGTAAGAAGACAGAATACATGTTTGTTAGCAAATCTGAAGCCACATGGTAATATGAAAAGATACTGGTCAGAAAAAAAAAAGGTAAGTATTAAAAGATAGACAATATGTTCTTAGAAAACTGCGATACAATATCTAATCTATAAATAGTGAAAAAGAAACTTTAAGGGACAGAGACATGACTACTAACAAATTCTGAGAATACCATAGATGGAACATGTGAGCAACAAGGAAGTTTTAATTAAAATAACTACAAGGAAACTGATACTTATAATCAGAAAGATACAATTAAAGATTTTGTGACACATGAAGACAGAGGAGCTGAAAATTAAACACTCACAGGACGTACTGAAGGCAAACATAAACAGAAGGAAACATAATGAGTTTGGATGGATCATAAGGACAAAGATGTCAAAAGATAATTAGAGCAAGAAAATAAAATTGTGGAAAGCCATGATCGTCAATTTAATGAAGGTTTTATGGCATAAAATAGAAGTATTTTTTAATTAATTAATTCATTTTCTACGGTTTATCAATCCGTTGCAGGTTATTTAAAGCCAGAAAATATTTTTTTATATTTTAAGAATTCTTTTTTAGAGATAATAGTTTAGGGATACAATTCTTACTAATTAACCCATAGCTGGAGAGAGAAGAGGTGGATTCATAACTTTCCCAAGTGTACTCTCGCACAAGTGAATATAACAAATCTAACAAGAATTGAAACTCGGTTCTCCGATTAAAAATTCCGAGTTGCTATCCATCACAATAGCCACATCCAAACTTACAGCACCTGGTATTCCCAAGCGCTCACCCATCTACTTACTGACCAGGTTCGACGTTGCTTAAAAGTAGTGATCGTACGAGAAACGATGTTTCAATGTGATGTGGCCGTAAGTATTTTTGAATTTAGCAATACATATTTATATAACCTAGTTTAAGTATAGAACAAAGATCATCATTATAATGATCTTGTCCATCTATAGAAGTATTTTTGAAAAAGAAATTAATTACTTAAATTCATACAATTGCCTCCGGGGTAAGTAACAGTCTAACTCTCTGCTTTCGGACGGAGAGGAACCCGGACGAGGCTCCGCCGAAGGGCAGAGTCTCGTTTGGGGTGGTTGACTGCCCCTGAATCCGTTTATGCGGGTTCACAGAGGGAATATTTTTGGCCGAGCCTATGGGCTCGGAAATCCCACGTTAAACTCGGCCTTGTGCCATATGTAAGCCTCGTGGTTGGGTGGCTAAATATTACATAAATTCATACACAAACACGCACCATCAGTCCCATAGTCGGCTGTGGTCGTTTTGCAACAAAGGACTTGACAATTACTCTTCATATATCTGTTAAAAGACGGAGATGTATTCATTTATGTGGAGAGAGTCTGGGGAAACGTATCCCTCTTCAGATTAAACCATAGCCAATATCCTCTAACTCGAAAGCTCGCCTTGGTCCAGGACACGTAGTCGTTAATTCTATCAGTAGGGGGGGGACTTTCGCCCTGACCAGCAACTTCAGTCTAAGAACCCCTCCGCCCAGTAATGTTGCGCCATCACCGCACTGGTTACATATATAACCATGGAGCCAAGTACACCCCATTATTCTAGAAGATTCATCCGCCGTTTGATTTTTTGTTTTAATCCTGTTGGGTGTCTAGCCACCAGTCTCTCTCTCAAACACATCAACACATACAAGCACACAACATAAATATGCGGATTGTTAGGATTCTTAAAATGAACAAATAAAACTCTTTATCAATTAAACTTGACAAATATTTTAATAGAACTTCTGATATATTGAATGGAGCCACCAATAATTTATAGAACCTCAAAGTGATTCTTTATAGTGGTATCGCACAATAGAGCCAAGCGTATGTTTGAAGGTTTTGAGAACTTTGAGTGATTTTCTGTCCAATTATTGAACCCTATTAATGTTATCAATAATTAAAATGAAAATTAAATAAAAACTTTCACATTTTTAATTTAAAAAAAAAAAAAAAAAAAAAATAATGGTTTAGTTTCAGAAACAGATTGTAGTGAAGAGTCAGAATTCCCGAAAAGTGCTTAAATTTGTCATTCAAACTATTTTTTTCATGATTTTCAGTACTCAAAGTAGATTCAGCACCCACCCTAAAAAGAAATATATATAGTAAAATAGGTCTAGGTCATGATTTTCTGATAAATCTAGGTTGTCCAAAAATTGATAATTGCCACCCGGCATATAATGTCAAAAGCGATTAATGATCAATTTATTTAATGAATGTATGAAAAAAATCTGGGTACGCCTTATCTTCCCAAGAACAATTTTCTAACATTTTGCAGATTTAAATTGTTTCAATATTTGGGAATTTACACTAAAAAGAAAAAAAAATGTCTCGTTATTCGAAGATTGGTATCAGAAACAAAAAAAAAGCAGACAAAATATCAAGAAATGTTTTTAATTTGATTGAATTTCAAGTTGCAGAATCCCCAAATTCTATTGATATACTGAAAAAGACTGTCAAGTTAAACCTGTCTGTCTCTTATAACATTTATTTCAACATGATCGTAATGACTTTCCTATCAAAAAGAGACATAAAAAATATCCAGAATCGATTATATAAAAATAAATGATTAAATATGTAGGAGTTCTGATTAAATTCAACGATCATAACTTGACAAATGCTTTTTAGGAAAAAGTTAAGCCAGTTCTGAAATGCAGATAGTACTGTCTACTTTTAAAATAGAACATATCACATGCGAAATATCTGTTTGAAAGCCGACTGCGTTTTTTATATGAAAAAATATTTTCACCCAATGTGATTTTTTGTATACATTATTTTAGTAAGTAACACATTATATATTCCCCATAGTTGCGTGAAAGAAATATTAATTTTTATTAAATCCTAAGTGATAAACAGAAAAGTAACCTTTTGACAATAGATGGCTAGATATTTACAATAAGAAAATATAGCATTTTTGTAGAAACGAGATCTATGCTTCTATCCAATGAAACACTAAAGTATTTCATTTGGTGTTTTTATTTAATAATATTAGTGGAAAATAATCATTGTTAATCGATGAACATAAATTAATTGAAATTAAAAATATATTACAAAGGATATTCCGACACTTCCCGCCAAATTTTAAGAAAGATGGCGAGAGGCACTTTGTTTAAGCAAGTTATAATTACAAGAACGATAATATTTGCTTGAAACCATTTTTAATCAATGATCTAGAAAAACGGTTATATAACAGTGATAAAAATGAATACTATGCAATATTTATGAACAAGCAATGTCTTCATCAATGGTAACATCCAAACGAATAACATGAGAGAAAATTAGGAGGAAATATACACCGAAGCATACACAGGATTTTTTTTTATATAAGCAACTGAAATTCAGCAATATTACGCAAAAAAAAAAAAAGTATTACTGTTGTACGCTGTATTTCAAAATTCTATTAATTCTGCGAGTTTAGTTATATCGAAATGTCTTTATTTTCTATTTATTATAGGCATAAAAATGTAAGCAATTCGAGTACTAATTCTTGCTCAATAATTAAACCAACCCTCGCACTGGTCAAAATCTAAAGATGTTTATAAAAACTGTGTAGTAAAATTACTAAGAATGTAACGTACCAATTGGTTAAAAAAAAGGAAAAGAAATGGAACTGTAACGGATAATTTAAAAAGGTTCATTAGTAAGAAAAATTGAAATATTGTTTAAGTGCAATCAGATGTTTAAAGTTCATAGTTACAAATTTTAAAAAATGAAGAATTTTGTATTCTTAGCTGATATACAATACATTTTCTTTTGTTTTGCAAACGAATTATTCAGCTAGGTATATGTGTGAAGATGTGAAAAGTTCTTACGTAGTCACAACGAATTCGAAATGATTGATCTCCGATGAAGATCTCCCGGCAGATCTTAGTCAGTGAGAGAATACCTTTACCAACATACCGTCGATTTAGATGGTGGAAAATTTAGCGCGTGCGCTGTGATTTAAATACTGACGTCATTGTTTCCAATAGGAACACTGGTCATAAAACAAGGGAATTAATTTATTTGTTACTTTCGGTGTTTTGGAGATGATTAGTACGTAGTATTTGGTACTCTTATTAATGGAGAAAACGTCTGGTCTAGGAGATTCCAATCCTGCGGAAGCACCCCCTCCATGGGGGGGGGGGGGGGAGAAATATCAACAAATTTTGGACTGGTCAAAGGCTGCCCCCATTTTAAAATAACCTTGTATCAAATCTTGCCACCGTGGGCAGGCGACTAAATAACCTCGGCAATTTGACCGAGATCAATGCCTGTACATGTTCCTCATTAAACAATGGCGAAGTTCTGCGGCACTCTTGCTCGTTGTATTAAAAAGGGGGAGTTGGTGGATACCGATATCAGCGTGACAGTGGTTACGGAGACTAGGTCGTTTTTGTCCTTCCCTTATGTACTTTATGGGCACCCTACATTACAAAAGACGATCTACCACATCCTGCTACCGTGGGAAAGCGATTAAATAAATCTCGACTTTTTGGCTTTGAATCACAAAATGTAGTCCCAGAGGGCTTATCTCTACAAGCATTACGTTTCCCTAGGGAGAGATTTAGGGTTAATTCCTAGTATCTCTAATAGGGGAAAGTGCCGGGAATCCTTGACTATTTTTGGCCTTTGGTTCCATATATGTATGAGACGATGCTTTAAACTTGTTTTTTTTGTGTCACATTCCTTTTGAATGGGAGTTCAGTTCAATACACTTATTATTTTGGAACTCTACAGACATTGAATTGTTGAAGCACGACAAAATGTGAAATTATTATAAAATTCCTACCTGTTTTTTTTTTTTTTCTTTTTGTGATCGACTTGACTTGTTTTAATCAGCCAATATTAGGTTGGTGCAAAAATAATGACGTAATAATGTTTTTTTTTGACGTCAAAAAACGACATTATTACGTCATTATTTTCCCATCTTCAGTAGAGCCGTCCTATGAGTAACTCTTGGCCCAAACGTAGATATGGTATCTGCTATGACCGAACATTGAAATTGGGAATTCTCATTTAAAAAAAAACAAAAAACGCAGATTTTTTGACGCATGTAGATAAAAGCGTTGGTTGACTGATCCAAAAGTGATTTGACCCAAAGAGTTGGGAGTTCAATCCCTGGCATAAGCAGAGAGAATAAAAAAAAAAACTAAAAAAAAAAACTTGGAGAGTTGAATTATCAAGGGGAATTAACGCGTGGCCCGTGGGATAATAAAAATCTACACCTGTGAACTAAATAAAAGGCACGGTTTGAAATTCCAATAAATAACATCTGCAAAAGGCCAAGTTTTACAATGACCAAAAACATCGTGAATGTGGCAATAAAGATGAGGATAGCAGTGCGAACGATGTAAATAGCTATTTTATTATTAGAAAGTTGCCTGTTTGTTTATTACCAACATTTTATATTTGAGAGTTAGGCTTGCCTTAGAAAAATATTACACTGCCTGACCATGTTAAAAAAAAAATTCCCTTCACACTCTGAATATATCAATTCATAAGGCAATCATTATTTCGAGCTACTTGCCCCTAAATAGTAAAACGTGACAATCAAAATTGCCATGGCTACAAACTCTGTGCCTATAGTAAACACAGGTTCCGATGTGGTAGAGACTCCCCAAAACGAATACCCTGGTCTCCTGTATCACTTATCCATGGTATCACTTATCCATGGTGTCACTTATTCATGGTATCACTCATTTTCACTCTCTATCATCCTTAGGATGACGGAACTGATGTTTGTCAAATAGCTGAGACGATTGATAACATCCTCTCCGAGTATTCCTCAGCTGACTTTCATATTTGTGGTGTCTTCAAAATTTACGACAAATAGTAGTTAGTCCACTCAAACAAAACTGAAGAAGGCAGTCACTGCTGAGATTTCTGCATCACCTGAAACTGACTCATATCATTGAAGAGCCTACCTGTGTTCGCAATGTATCAGGACATCTGGCAAACCTCACTGACCTCTTCCTCACATCCTGACATGAAAAATGCTTCACTGAAATTTTAGTGTCAAAGTTGATGCCATACCAAAGGCATTTCCAGATGTGCCATTTTCAGTATATGAAAGCAGACTGGGACAGCTTCAGATCTTACATGCCTTCTTCAAACATCAGTATGAGCCATAAGGAAAACATTCTTGGAAAATCATGACTTTTGATTCATTACTGACTAGGCACAATTTTTCCCACATTACATTACTGTTTCTTTCAGTGATAGACTGGTTGCCAACCAAGGGTATAGGACCTAGTATGTCCTGCTATTCAACAGCTGAGAGGAGAAAAGAGGGATTCATACCTTTTCCAAGGGTATTTGTGCATAAGTGACTGTAATGAACACAACTGTAATTTGAACTCGATTCTCTGATTTCCCATTCTGAGCCAATATCCATTACACTAAAATGTACATCCTCTTCAAACATACTGCCTTCAAAGCTTTTGCTCTCATCTTGGAATGGATTCATTCTGGAATGAAGTTTTATACCCCAGAAAAATTCCAGAAAAAACCAGAGCCAGGCTAGTCCAACCCTGAATGTGCTGCACCATTGCTCACTATAAAAACTACACTATCTATTACAAGGACACTATTTACATTATTTGGACTATTGTCCGCATCTTTGTTGCCATATTTATCACAACGTTTTTGCTGTTGTACACTCGAGCCTTCTTCAGGTGGTTGAAATATTGAACTGAACCCTTTATTTTCATTTGCTGGGGTAGACAGTTCTAGTTCCATATCTAATGGATATCAATTATCTCCTGTTAATTCCCCTCTCCAAGTTCTCCACTGCCTTAACCAGGTATTGAACTCACACTCTTTGGGTCCTGTCACTGGATCTAACTAACACCTTTATCCACTGTGCCATGTGTCATTAAGGAATTGTGTAGTAGAGTATAAGAGAGTGTAAGGTCAGTGTAAGAGAGTTCTAGAAAATGCAAAGTGTACAAGCAGTCTAGGCCAATGCCAAAAGCAAACTACTTGGATCCCAGAAGTTCTGGAAAATTTTCAACTAAATTATCAATAAAAGCAAAACATCAGTGCTTACTATCATAAATGGCCCTGAAGTCGTCTTATTCCTGTCAGATAAGGCAAAGCTCTTTGCCTTTAATTCCACTCAAATGACAAAAATGCCATCCCCTTCACAACATACCTCATCTCACAGAGTAGAATCTCAGCAATATTTTCATCACTGCACAGGACATCTCAAGACTTATAAAAAAATCTTGACCATGAAGAGGCTACTGATTCAGATAAAATCCCAGTGAATACTAATCTTGAGTTATCCCTGATCTTAATGAAACTATTTAACTGCTTCTTGAAAAACTCCTTCCCAAGTCCATAGATGTCAAGTGCATATCCTGTTTCCAAGAATGTGAGTAAGTGCTTATCCCCATTTCAGTATAGGTCTATCAGCCTCTTAAGTCACCAGCAAACATTTGGAAGCTATAATCAACAGGAGTGTTGATTACAATAGGGGCACCTTCTGCAACAAGCAGTATGGATTTCAATTAGCTCGAACCACTGTTGGTTACTTACAGATTCAATGAGGCACTTAAAAATATGTCTCAAGGATGGTTGCATCAGATATTTCAAAAGCCTTTGACAGTGTGCAACATTAGATGGGGCAGCACAAGCTCTCTACCTATGGAATCATTGGAAAAGTCTTCTCAATTATCAAGTCCTTCATAGTAGTAGGTCCCTGAAAGTAGTTATTGATGGCCAGTCCTCTGAAGTCCAAGTGATCAACACAGGCATCCACCTAGGTTTGCTTCTCTGTTCAACACTTTTTTGATTTACATAAATGATCTGCTTAAGAGTATACTCCAATCATTTGTAAATATATATGCTGATGACACAAAAGTATATGGGTGCACCAACAAAACTTTAGATGACCATAGACTGGCAGCTGAGTGGAGTAAAAAGTGGCTGGTTCCATTCAGCACCTCATTCCATTCAGGGTCCACTCGGAATGAGTGGACCCTGAATTTTCACTTATCATGATGAACATGTGTACTCTCAGGAAAACTTTGTGCCTTGGGCACCTACTAAGACCTTAGCTGAACCCAGACCTCTTTTAAGGAAAGCAAACTTTCTCACTAAGATAAAATGGAAAATAGAGCCTTGCCGATCTATGATGCCCTTTGTAACTGAGAGGTAAACATGCTGGATCAAATGGCAGTTTCTCCTACAAAGGGAAACACATGTTCAATTTCTGTTGGTGAGTACATTTTCTTTATTAAGATTTCTTGAGAGACCAGTAGATGTAATGCACACTGTTTTAAGTAAAAAATAAAAATGGGGCATCTATTTAAAATACGAGTATCCACTAATAATACCATTGGAAGTAATAAAAAATGTCTGATTAAAAATAGTTTTTTAATATATATATATATATATATATATATATATATATATATATAGCAATACAGATTATACTGCATGTGGGAAGATGTGAATTTTTTAAGATTTAAGGGAAAAATTGAGAAGTTTTAATCTATTTTATAGGCACATGTCCAAGAGGAATATATATTTTCTTGAACTAAAGTAAATACTCCCTTTTAAATATACATTTTGCTTTCCTTTCTCTTTAGTTGAACTCTTTTGTGTGTGAAACTGTAAATCCTCTTGGTAATATCTGTTGTCTTCTAACTTCATTTTGAATGCAAATAACTGGGCCACTTGCTTGGGCAAATGGCACACAACCAACAAAGAGTTGCCCTTTTCATTCTCTAGAGAATAAAATTCAATTATTTCTTTCTAGATTAAATCAAAGTTCTAAATTCAATTTCTTGGAGAATCATTGTTATTACTTATTTATAATTCATGGGCCGTAGCAAATATAAAATCTGCAATCTATGTGGCCAGTTTGGAGTCAGTGATTTTGTCAGAAATGGGGAGTTATACTTACTTTAAGCAAGAATAGTCAGAAAGTCATAAGTAAATTGGTAACTATATCTTTCTCGTTTTGCTTAAGCCATTGAAAGTTCAAAATCTTTAGATTTAGTGCACCAGTTTTTGTGAGTTCAGTTGATATAAAACTATGACTGCACAGAAATTTATCAAGTTCCAAACTGACTGAATTTTTATCTCATGTACCTCAAGTCTTCTTTTTTTTCTGTGAGTAAATTGTTCTGTAATCACTGCCATATGAGAGGATTGATATTATGTAGCAGTTCAGTGCACTTTTCATTGTTTCTGACTAAATTTACCCAAATTGTTTGTCTATTTAAAATACTACATTTATTAGAAAATATATTGAGTTTAGCTACAGAAAGTTATGACAATAACTTCAAAGGACTGTACATTTCTGCTTATACACTTCTGAGAGAAATGTAAATTAGATATTATGACACAACTGTCCATGTCATTTTCATTCAAATTCCACATGCACATGCATATTTTAATCAAATAACATATGTAATAATAGTTCTACAAAATTAAAAAAGGCCTTTAAAAATAATATTATCTTTGGGTTTCACTTACTTATGTGCACCACTATATATTTTAATATAGTTTCTGTTTATATGTTATTTTTATGGATACAATTATTTAAGTAAATGCTCTGTTTATAATAAACAGTATTAATTACTTTTACCAGCCTGAATGTCTGAAAAATTCTGTAGAAAATATGTGGCCTCTGACGGGAATCAAAATTGTATCCCACATGGAACAGTCATTTGATCTGATGTACTATGCCACTCAGCTACAGAGGTAGTGTCTGGTTAGCAAAGTCCAAATTACTGTTTTTAAAAAAATACATATCTATAAAAAATAATATATAAACAGGAATATATTAAAAATAATTGTTGGACTTAGTCCATTTCATAATATATGTTGTCATTTGTTTACATTAAGATACGCTTCGAGCAGATATGATCGTTTGAGAAAGATCATGGGAAATTTGTTGTTTAAAAATAATAATTTGGACTTAAATCCTCAAATACATGTTAAATCATGAATATTCATCAGCTATTTTGTGAACTTTGCATGTAGGTGGTCATTTGCAATGTGAAACATCTGCATACCCAAGAGAAAGCCTTATAAATCTAAGGATTGCACTTGGATATGCACACTTTTCACATTGCAAATGACCACTTACATGCAAAGTTCACAAAACATTGTACTTGTTTAGCTTCAGCTAATTTTTCAAAGTTTCTTGGGTACTAACACTTCCATATTGCTAAGAGCTACAGCTTTGGTTCCTTATATTAAAGATAGTTTGAACTATCCAAAACTTGTTTGTAGAAACTGAAAATAAAAAAAAAGAGAAAAACTTTCAACAAAGTTGTTTTATTAAAGAGATTTTCAGGTTCCTATGATGTGTTAAAACACAATGGAATGTTATGATTATGTTGATGTAAAAAATAAATATTCTCATTCATCCACCAGATTGGCCACATCATATAATATTTGTATTTGTAATAAAATCCTCAAAAAGAATAAAAAAAATAGAAGCAAAATCATCAAATAATTCCTTACAATATAATTTATGTGATGCAGTCATCCATGCAAAGATGTGCTTATAGCAAGTCAACCATGATAAAATTGCCAATAAATCATTGTAAGGCAGAAACACACACACACATATACATATATATATATATATATATATATATATATATATATATATATATATATATATATATATATATCGATAATAACTGATACAAGGTTGCTTTGATTTGACTTTGGGTATTAGACATTTCTTTTAGTAACACATTTTTTTTATATTTAAATTCATTTTTTTAAACATCTAGCCATACTCTGGAGATTGTAAAGTCAGTGTCTGTCAAATTCACTCCTGATAAATTCTGTCTTGCTGCAATAAATATGAAGTAGGTTCTTGCCCTGACTCACTTTAAACCAGAATTTTTTTCAAACCGTTTTTGGTTAGTTTGATAATTTTTCAGCAGCCCCATATCTTCTATGTGCCATGTCCCTTCAGGATACAGACGGTCATGGATCTCCACGTCTTCCTATTCTTCATAGCTCTAAACAATATTTGTTTTTTACTATTCCTCCCCACTGTTGTATCATCCATTTACACTAGATTGTTAGGTAGGTTACTGGCTGCTTTCCTCTTTCCATCCTGTCCTCACTATATCTTGTGAGTGTCAAATTTGCTGGGCTTTCTTTTCTCATTGTGCCCTAGAAATTTTAACATTCTCTTTCTGATTGTATGTATAATTGTCCCATCTGTTTCAATTTTCTTTAAAACTTCCTCTTTGTTTACATGTTTTGTTATTGGCATTCTTATCATCCTTCTGTAGAACCACATTTTTGACTTCCTTTCAACTGTGTTGAAATTGTCCAGCATTCACTGCCATATAGAATTATTTATATTTCTATAGCAATTCAGCACTCTTTTCTTTGTTTCTTTTTAAATTTTCCTGTTTCTTAATACTTTGTTTAGCTTTTGGAAAACATCTTTTACTATTGCTATGTGACTTCGGATTTCAGAGCCAGATTTTCAGTCATTTGTTAAAATATTTCTGAGCTATCTAAATTTCAGTAGCTCCAATCCATCATTCACATAGGTAGGATATCCTAGACTTTTGGAAATTAGAAATTGAATAAGGAATAGATTCTGCTGCACATTTACAAAGGCACATACCAAAAAACTATAAGCCAAGTAAAATATATAGGAATTAAATCCTAATCTATATTTCAACCAATAAAATCCCATCAGAAGGTTTGTTGGATAAACAATCATTTGGGCAAATACTGCCAAAATACTTGTAGACATAGTTGCAAACTTGCCAAGTGTTATTTTTGGACCATTTAGAAAATAACAATAATAACTCCCTTCATCACTCCTACAAATTTGAGGAAAAGATTTTCATGAGCCAGTGTGAAATTATTTTCTAACCAATGAAAACATTGTATTCAAAAAGTTCAAACCTCTATTTGAAATTAGATTTTGAATCCCCTCATGGATATAAAAATAGGAGCATACTGCTTCTCGAGGCTCAAAAGTATTTCAGAGGCCAGTTTGATCTACATGTGCATACACATATACACAATGAATGGGATTGACAACCAACAGCTGTCAACTAAGACCTTGTTCACACTCAATAGATGGGATTAACCAGCAACCACCTACTCAGTCTTTGTCTACAAATTCACTAACACTTTAGACTAAACTGTCATAAAGTAGGTCTGTCCACACATTTCGTACCATACTAAGAATACTTAATTACTTTATAAAACATTCACAACAAGGAATATTGAACATTTTATTGCTATTGTATATCTCTGAAAAGAATATTTCAGCTGACATTCTGCTTCTACTTATCCTTCAGAAAATAACCTTTTTCATATTTGAGTTAAAAAAAATGTGTTGTTGTTATTGTTGTTAAATGCTTAGAATCCTGGCACTTGTACAACAACAAAAACTTGAGTAGACATTCCCCAACATTTGTGACCATTGTCATTTAAGGAACATTTTTCCTACAAATCTCTGTTCATTATTCTTATTCTGTTGATTAAAAAGAATTTTTGACACCTCCTTTTGAAATAATGACTTTTAATCTTGTAACTGATGGAAGATAATTATTATATAACATTATAAATTGTAATAACAAACAAGAGAAAAAGTCAGGCGATGTATTCTTCTGACAAATCCTGAAGTTTAAACATCATTGAATATAATCTATATTCCAAATGTAAGGGAAAAATTTGACATAGATAGCTTTTATCTGAGTCCCATTTTATTGTGAAACAGAATCCTGAATGGATGCTTCACTGAATATTACAATCTTAACTTTTGCAAAACAAGGGTCAATGATTATCTCTCCTCTTTGTCCTCATAATCTTTGTACCACCTTTTCTGTTTTTTTATTCAGATCACACACCTTATTCAATAACCTTGGATGAACATCAGTTTAAAAAAAGAAGATAATTTGATAAAAAAAATTTTTATTCACATTTATGAAGTTTTTATATTTCTAGTAATCTGTCGTACTCAAAAGGCAGAGTGAAGTGTAAAGTGGGTCATAAATGTTTGGCTGAGTTGCTACTGCATAATTTAACCCTGCAATCCCCATGACTAAGGATGCTTGACAATCAAACCAAACATTCAAACTAAGCTTTTACCTGGCTCTGAAACTGTGAAGACTGAACTACACAATCTATCTATCTATCTATCTATCTAATCTGTCCTTATCCCTCACTTCCCTTCTCTCTCTATCAAACTCAGAATTATCTAACCTGTCAGCTGAATATAAGTGCTTTCTCAGATCAATCATTAAAAATGGTTTCCAGTAAATGAAGCTTGTAGGTCTTAGTAAGGACTATATTTCTTTGAAATTCCTAGCCTGGTATATAAAGTCTTATCAGCTTTATTCTCTTACATCTTTATGACCTGTCCAAATATTTATCAAAGTAATAATCAGGATTTCTACAGGTATCTTGTAGTCATGGCACTCACAATGAGTTTCATTAAATCCTATGATATATCTGAATATTTGAAGAAGAAACCCATGAAGTTTTCAAAGGTACTGCTAGTATATCTTTAATACGCATATATCTCTTATATTTTCCCAATATGATTCTGGAACTGGCTTTGATTAGATTTCATTTTTACTTGTACTCTTATGACACAGCTGAAAATCTTAGCAAGAATGCATGTTAACAAACAGTAACTGGAAATCAATTATCCTGGAAATAAAATACATCAATATTTCCTAAGATAATCTATAAATATCTGATCTGAATTGAGTCATTGTCATTAGCTAAGATTGGAAAAAATCTATATAGTGGCAATTTTCTGCTTCTATGAATACCTGAGTCAAAGTGTCTTGGAAGTTTTTGCGTCCTTAGAAACAAAAGAGAAAATACATTTTGTAATGATAAAAGAAATATAGATTTTAATCTCTTGATGCAATAGGAATGGAAATATACTTTGTCATCTGTTAAAAATAGAATTTTGTCAAAACTTTAATCTTCCTACATTTACAAAAGTCATATTGATTTAATTTGTGTAACACTGTGCTGATTGTTTACATCATTTAAGAATCTTTTAAAGAAAAAATTCTAGTCTCAGCTCAACTTAAACAACTTCAATATGTTATTATGTGAAACAAAATATTTAAAAAATATGTCAAAACTCTATAGTGAATATTCTGTAGTAATTTAATATGAGAATATATCTTACTTTCTTGTGTATAATATTAGAAATTTTGAATGAAAATTAAAGGCAAAATAAATCAGTGGCTGTATTCTACACAAGTGCTGATTTTCAGAAATGTTTACTTAGCTTAAAAACTAAATAGCTTTGAAACAGCAAGATTTTAGATACACTCAGTTGGCATAATAGAAAATAAAACACAAAGTACGCAGGTGCTGATAACAATTGTTTATAAAAGGTATTTGATATGTCAGCAATCTTTATTTTTTTGAGAATCAGTCTAATTGAATGTCTTTTCTCTCAAAGGCAGGAAATTCACTAAAATGAATTAAAAAAATTGATAAAAAGAATGCAGAAGATCTGGCATGTTCTGATAACATTAATTTTACAACAAAGCACCTTTCCCCCAAAATTTGAAAATAATTTTGAAACGGAAATTAGAAGTAACATGCAATGGCTAAACATCTGGTTCATTTCTATTCTTTAATATCATGAAAAATTAAATATTTTATCAAAATATATGTATGGCATTGAGATTTTAATGGATAATATGGTCAGTCAGTTACATGCCATGCTTGATACTTGCTTATGTGATTATGTATCTTTTGATACTTGACTGATGAGGCAGATTTTTTCCGGCAGTAGGTTGCCATTTCTTTCTGTGGTAGACCAGTTGCCATCCAAGGCTATAGAACCCAGTCTGTCCTGCTATTTATCTATAGCTGGGGGGAGAAGATGTGGATTCATACCTTTACCAAGGTCAGTGAATGTAATGGATTCGACTGGAATTTGAACTTGGTTCTCTGATTCCCCAATCTGAGCCACTATCCATTACTCCACTGTGCCTCCTGTGGTACAACTTTAAAAAAAAAAAAATTACATTGCGATGGCTGTATTACAGGGGTTTTATTATGTTCAACGATGTAATTTATTCCCTATTTTTAGCTTCAGAAAATGGGGTTGTATTATACAGAAGAAAAATACTCTCCAAACAAGAATAAGACTCAAGTCAAATCTGATATTCTCAAAAATACAAAAAGAAATGTTATTATGAACTTGATCTATGCATAAAAGTTAGCATGTATATACATTCAAACTTCAAAATCCATAATACTTTAGAATGTAACTGACTTCTCTCATTTATTACTAGTATTTATTTCTTGGACTCATAATGAGGATGGGGGCTAGGAAAATTTGACACTCACAGAATGTGTCAAAAACAAAAAGTAGATGGGTAGGCAGCAGGTTACCTGCATAAGAAGGGTGGGGAGAAATGAATGGTAAAAAGACAAATGGTAATAAGAGCTGCAAAGGAGAGGAAATTGTGAAGAGCCTTGAAAGGACAAAGCATATAGAAGATTTATCCCTGCATTTGAATGTTTATAATAAGTGTTTGGTTCTTGTTAACTGGTTGTTTTATTCAGCAGCATATTAACACCTCTATGAGTTATTTAATGCTCAAATCTAAATATTTTGTAGACAATTTTATTTTATTTTTGGAAATAATAATTGTTTATTTATACAAGTTTTACTAATTAACCCATAGCTTGGAGGAGAAGGCATACCTTTCCCAAGAGTATTTGTGCATAAGTCAATATAACGAACCGGAATTGGAATTCATCTCTCTGATTAAAAATTCTGAGCCATTATCCATTACACCATCCATAAATTCAAGCTTACAGCACCTGGTATTACCAAGTGGTCACCTATCTAGGTAGTGACCAGGCTGATGTTGCTTAACTTTGGTGATTGTACAGGAACTGGTGTCTCAATGTAATGTGGCCATAATTCTCACATTCTCGTGTTGGGGAATGAGTGACAGTAAGTCTCCTATGTTTTGAAGAAATTAATAAAGGAAGAAGTATCACTTAACTGGATGCCAACAAAGAAACTGAATAAATTAGGAAGAGAGTTTTGATAGACAAAAGCCAGAGAATTGTGGGTAACAAATGTCTATATAAGAGAGGATCCATTGATGGTTTCTTTTGGCTTTTTGAATGATAGACAAGCACAAGTATTGTGATTGCTATAGTTAAAAAGTAGAGGAAGAAGAGGAGAGCGAATTAGAGATAAAGGACAAGTGGTAGGAGAGAGAAAAAGATATCCTAAGTGCAATCAAGAATTGGTAATGGAATCAAACATTACAGCCCAAATATTTTTCATCTTGCCAATTATTGTTGCCAGAATTGCTAAGGATGCACAGTTCTTTATTTTTGTTCACTTCATTTAAACCACAAAACTGCGCATCAACAGTTCTTTAACACCCTCCTCATTATCCTTATTATTATTCTACTCAGTGTTCATAGTCATACTAACTAGCCGCTTTCACTAAAGATCAAGTGATAACATTCTGTTATTATTATTAGTATTAATAGTAATGGAGAGCGAGAAGAAAAGACTAAGCATAAACTACAAGAAGACAGAATGCATGGTCATCAGTTAGAGGATAAAAGCCCGAAATGCGATTTGCAGGTCGGGAACACTAGAATCAAGCAGACATAGAAGTTTAAAAAACTGCAAAGCATCGAAGCAGAGTACAGTAAGTGTGACACTGAGATCTGTAAGCGTATTGGGATAGCCAAGGACACATTCCAAAAGCTGGGCAGAGTACTGCAAGACAAGGATTTCTTTGGTAAGAAAGAAAAGAATACTGAACTGTCATATGATATCTTTACAGCAGCAAATATTGGACGATTTCCTCAAAGATGAAGAAGAGACTCAAGGCAACAGAGATGTGGTTCTACAGAAGGATTCTAAGAATATCATGGACTGAACATGTGAGCAATGATGAGGTCTTATGTTGCAAACAAGGAGGAGGCTTATACTTAATATCAGGAAAAGGCAGCTGATGTTTCTGGGACACATAATGAGGAAGGAGAACCTGGAGAATCTGATGCTCATGGGTTGAATAGAGGGAAAGGGAGACAAGGGAAAACAACGCGTGACATACCTGGCGGGCTTAAGCAAGTGGATAACAGAACGTGGTCTGGGAGAGGAAGCAGAGGAAAGGAACTTGTTGAGAGCTCCAAGGGATAGAGCGAGGTGGAGAGCCATGACTGCCTACATTCTGAAAGGACATGGCACATAAAAAGAAAGAATAGTAACAATTGTAAGACAAGGATATATCTTCTCACCAGACTTATTCAACCTATAAATTGAGGGGATTCTGAGAGAATTAGAAGTCCAACCAGGATTCATTACTGGCAGCCACAATTTTAACAACATAAGATATACAAATGACACAGAGTTGATAGTCGATGCAGAAAGGGAACTAAAAGAAGTCCTATGAAATGCAGTAAAGGAAAGTGAGAAGAAAGGACTAAATATCAAATTCAAAAAGATAGAATGCATGGTTTTTAGCAAAAGAAAAAAGCCCAACAAACAAAATTACAAATTGGAGATACCAAAATCAAACAAATACAATAATTAGGAAGTGTTTTAAAAGAGGACAGAAAGTGTGATACTAAAATGGCTTCCAGAAGTTAAGCAAAGTATGAAGAAACAAGAAAATTTCATTTGAAACAAAGAAAAGAGTACAGAATTATTATATAATGGTGGTGTATATTGTACAATCTAGTTACAGATGAAGAAAAGACTTGAAGCAACAGAAATGTGGTTCTACAGAAGGATGTTGAGAATATCATGGACTGAACATGTGAGCAATGACAAAGTTTTAGAGAAAATGGAAACAAAAAGGACAATTATACTTAACATCAGAAAGAGAGTGTTTAAATTTCTAGTTCACATGATGAGGAAAGAGGGCTTAGAGAATTTGATACTCATAGGATAGACTGAAGGCACAAGAGATAGAGGAAAGCAATACATAATCTGCCTAGTTAGTTTCAGTATATGGATGACAGAACTGGGTTTAGGAGAGATAACAAAAAGATAAAATTTATTAAGATCTACAATGGACAGGAAGTTGTGGAGAGTCATGATCACCAATGTCCAGAAGGGACACGGAAAATAGAAATAGTAAAAATCGAATTTTCAGAAAAGGAGAAAAAGAACTAAAAAGAAACTAATGCTAACAATAAGAAAGAGATAGTTAAAGTTTTTAGGATACATCATGAGTAAAGATAATTTGAAGAACCGAACACTCACAGGAGATATTGAAAGCAAGACAAAGGGTGGAAAACAGTGAACAATCTAAAAATAAGAGTAAATAGCCAAAAGGGGATAATGAAGAATTACTATGCATTGTACTTGGTTGACCATGTGACACTTGTAGCCTGTCAAATTTGACAATAAGTTATAGATAATACTGGGTGGACAGTATTTATGGGAGACAGTTTTTCCCAACTGTTCACTCAGTAAGTCTCTTTTTTATCAGCTATGCTAGGGAGAAGATATTTTTGCCAAAATATATGGCAATATAATAGAGCACAGAGATATGACTCTGTTGGGTTAACTTTTCTTCCTCTTCTCTAATTAGTATTCACTGCATTTAGGTGGTCAACTGTTCCTTAACATTCACTGAGTGACTTACCAATGAGTCCAGATGGAAGTTTTTGAAGTAGACTCCATGAAGAGTGGATGCTCCACTGCCATGTGGGAAAAGCATGGCCTTTTATGAAATGACAGCTGAAATTCTGAAGACATGCTATTATATTTGCTAGTTTTTTTGTTTTTTTTTCAGGTTCTGAATGACGGCATCTAACATATTTCTAAATTTTGTTTGTATTTTTTCTTTGTATAATATAAAATCTTTCATTTACATTTTTCTGACTTCTCCCTAGACATTCTTTACTTTTAATGTTGGTTAAAATCAACATACTCTATCAAGTGTTACAAGAAATAGGAATCAAGATAAAACTTTCTAAGACAGAAACTATGATCTGGGATTGGAATGAAAGCAGTGATGGCACATACTTTGAATCCATCATAAAAATTATGGATGTGGATTTGGTAAATACTAAATACCTCAAATACTTCAAATAGCTGTACCTATGGAAAGTACCATTAAGAGCACCCATATATATTAGGTTGGTGCAAAAATAATGTCATTTTCTCACATAGTAACATATGTGAGAAAACGACATTATTTTTGCACCAACCTAATATTTGTATAGTACTACTGCTACCATTGTGCTTTGTTTATATATTAGGTTGGTGCAAAAATAATGTCGTTTTCTCACATAGTAACATATGTGAGAAAACGATATTATTTTTGCACCAACCTAATATTTGATAAACCCTGACAAGTTCATAGCTTGAACATATATGGTAAGTGAATATAAGCATCAGTTTGAAATTGATTTACTGATTCTGAGTTCAATGCCTCACAAACTACTTACATTTCCATTAGAAAAGAAATAAATGCTTATAGAAGCATTTACACTTCTTTGTATGAAAGGTTATCAACACTAATTATAAGTAACCCCCAGACAGAAGGTTACTTAAAAGCTACTGTATATTCTTATCTGCAAATCTAAATTTAAAACCAATATCAAAGGACATTGTCAAACCAAAACTATCACTTATTAAATAGGGACAGAGAAGAAACAAAGGCTTTGATGTAATTAGTTTGGTTCTGAAGCATTTGGCAAAATTCCCTTCTGAAATCTGGGCTCCTTCACAGAGAAGTTAAATTCTATTAAGTAGCCATTGATTTCCCATCAGCCACTATTATGACTTTCTCAATGATTAACCTGAACTTAAAACTGCATCAGAGCAAAAGGAGGCAGCATTTCTTACCTCATTAGTCTTTACAAATTGCTTGGGATCAATTTTGAAGTATCACTAGAAATAACATTAGTATTTATGCTAACAAAATGTGATTATCGGTGAAAGTAACATAGGGAAAAGTTGAAAAGATACTTTCACAGCATATCAGCATTTTGTATTCACAGATTAAAATATTTACAGAATTAAGACTGAAAAGATTGAAAATTTAATTTTAAAATTTTGGGATTTTTAAATGGAATATTTCACTTGGTTTTCTCATTTTTTTTACCGAAACAGTGGGACAAAATGTTTTTTTCCTTAGAGCCTCAACTGCATGAATTTAAGCATGATACCTGATTAATAATTAGGTTTCACCATTTTACTTTTGAACTATCAACATGCAACTGTCTCTTCTATTCTAACATACTTTTTACTTGTGGAACTCCATTCTGATTTCTTGCTCCCCTGTCACCTACTATCTTCAAAAATTTAAATGCAATGTCATATAGTGTCCTTTCCTCTCTTTTTTTCACTAAAATTTTCTCATTCTCTTTCACCCACTACATCCAAGTGACATTATTTCCTTGCTTGTGATGAAATGATTAAAAAAAGGAGAAAATTGCTTATACTATAATTTTCCTTCCATTTCCTTAATTAGTAGGTGTTATAATTGGCTAGTCATACAGCCCTTAGTGGCCAGTAAGTGAAGCCAGTATAGAAATCATTCATTTTGGTAGGAGTCACTATGATGTTTTCCTGACATGTGAAGTAAAACACAACTTTTTGCACATGACATGCTGGACTTGTGAGCAAAGACAGTCCACTAGATTTCATTTTCAAGGCCTGAGAGAAGGTATGCAGCATATTTCTTTACTTTGATAGCATTTTCTCTTTCTAGAAAATAAAAACTTCATTTGCATTCTTTTAACTTCTCTCCTAGTCATCTTTATTTCTTTATACTAAATGTTTGGGGAAATATCTGTACTGAAGGTAAATATGACCAAGAATAAAATCGTATATTTGGTAAGCCCAACAATATTTATTGCTTGATTTTTGTGGATTATAGAATATCAAAGAGCACTTATTAACTTGTAAAATAATAAATAATAATTTATTCAGTTATATGGGATATTATACTAATCAAATATGTCCTGGGTATGATGTTAAGCTACATCCAGTAACAAGGCTTATGGTTTAGAGAATGGATATTTTGAGGAGGATGGAACCATCTCTTAAATGCTGTTGTTCCCAGATCAATACGGTTCCAGCTGTGGGCAAATAGTGAACCCCACAAACAAAAATAAAAACACTAGGAAAGTAAAAAAAATGTCGGCAATACAACACTAAAAATGTATAAAAATACATTTTATTGTAAAAATACCAGCAATACCTTTTTATAAAAAATTACCAAAATATTTTTACAGCGAAATTACAAGCAACACATTCTTGAAAAATACCAACAATACATTTTATCATCTACAAACTATATACCTAAAAAAATATGTTTACCCTGAAAGTATAAAGTTATGTACAGAATATTTAGATTTTGGCATTAAGTAACCCAAGAGGTTGATAAGCTACTAAACAAAATTAACCAGCCAACCAACTCATCAAATATAGGCTTCTATGAACAATAATGTTTGAGTTTATTCATAAATAAAAATTAATTATTATAAATAAAACATCATGTTGCATTTAGTTTGCTTGTATGATAAAATTTTGCAGCCCTGAAGCAAATTACTAACAATATTTTTTAATAAAGATAGATATTAAAAGCTGAAACACACATGATATAGTGCTAATATAAATCTATATAATAAATGTGAATGTCAGTGTGTCACTGTGTCAGACTTTTTCAGCTTTATCCTAGAGGCCGTAGCCCAACATATCATGCCATTTTGTAATCAGGCCAACTCTCTGAGCAAATTAAAAACATTCTGGGCTGCATACAAACTCACAATTTTGAAATTTGGGATTCCCAAATTTACATTACTGCAATTGTTTTCAGATTCCACCACCTTGACTTCTCTGATAAAGACAATTAAATGCTCACAACTCTCTAAATTTCAATAGCTCATGTTCAAATGTAAAAAATTACTGTTCTCAAATTACAGAGTTTCAAAATAAAAATGTTCATGTTTTCAACTTTACTCCTAAAGGCTGTAGCCCAACATATCATCCCATTTTCGAATTGGGCTGACACCGCGAGCAAATTAAAAACATTCTGGACAGATCCGGATCCGCAATCCTGAAATTTTGGATTTCAAGTTTTCATTAATGCGATTGTTTTTAGTGATTTTCTTACATAATATTTTACCAGGAATTTTTTGTATGATTAGGAATAATCAAAATTAATATTGAAATCCAGCAAAAGTCACCCATGAAATAAAAATAAATGTTTGTATGGAAAGTAAGGACCTACATACATCAAACTGTCTTTAAATTAAATGGCAACAAAAGAATTATCATTAAACTTTTAAAACGTAAGCTTAAATATTAATGCAATACTTGAATGCAGTATCAATTTTGAGTTCTTCTGTAGTTTATTGTTGCCTATCATATCTACTCTTTTCTACCTATTGTAATGAAGGCCTAATTAAGAGCTCTCCGCAAGAGCTAGTTTAAATGTCACTCAGTAGGGTGACTTTTAAGCTAGTAGAATAATATTCTGAATATAATATAAAATATCTGTTTGTTCATACATATTTTATTGTGAAAATGTTAATTTGCATAATAAAGTTTGACAAGTAAATATGCACCCATGTAAAATTGGTACTAAATATTTTTCCTAAATTTATATTCCTTTTAAAACTTAATACTTAAAGAATGTATCAACAAAAGGTACTTTATATAAGATGCAAAACCATTTATTGAGAAAGAAGCTTCTATTTTTTGTGGCTGCATACTTTAGCATAGAAGATGTACTATTAAGTTTATTTCTGAGCAAACAAATAATATGAGAAAGAATCGCCAAAAATGGCTGCCATTTGTTTTCTGTTGCACAGAACAGCATATTATTGAACACACTAGCGCATGTCAGTGTTGCCAAACCTTTGGATGAATTATGTTCATAAGAATATAGTCAATAAGGACATATTTGATAAAGTAGATGGTGGTTGTATATAATATTGAAATTCACTATATATATGTATGAAAATACAGATATAAATAAAATATATCTTTAAAAAGAAAATATAAATATAGAAAAACGTAGGAATAAGGTAAAATATTCTTTACCAACTCATTTAACAATTTATCAACTGCATTAGTCATACACAGAAATAAATTCAACCAAGACCTTGATCTGAAGAATATCACACATTTAGATGGAAATTTCTTCAGAGTGTCACTATTGAGTCTTGTCAAAATGTTAACCTACACCCTGGACTTTTTCAGATATCTCCTTTCCTAAAAGAAATATTCCTTTCCCAACCTAACATTTATTGTCATAAAAAAGAAAAGAAAATGATTATGTGAAAACCTTGTATTATTTAAAATAAATACATAAATAATTCATCAAATTGAAATAAAATAATAGAATAATAATTACATTAATATAAAAAATAACTAAGTAAATAAATAAATATAAAAAATAAGAAAATAAAAATTGACTGAGGCTTGAACAATGACTCCTAAATTGTTGGAGAATCAAAAAATGTAAATCTGATTTTCAGGTGGTGTTTCAATTCCCTAAACATTTCTTTAGCATCTTATATATCCTCAAATTTATATTATCTACATTATTACATTATGTATATTATTAATATATTTATCTATACTTTATATATTCCTTTAACTTTACTATTTTAGCATTAAAGAAAGTTTTATATATTTCTTCAACTTCAATATTTTAGCATTACAAATCAAATCTTATATTTTTCGCAGTCTTCATATAATCAATCAATAGATTCTCTGTCTACAGGTCAATATAATCCATTCGTCATTTCCTATTGGCCACATCACTGATTGGTCCATGCCCAATAAAAAAAACCACCTTAGTCAATCCTGTCCCTCAGACTAATCTTCTTCCTTGACAGTTTAGCAATTAATTCTCATCCTGAAATTTCGATATTTCTATGAAGACTCCCGCCCGACCTTGGCGTCCAACAAAATCTCAGGGCATTAGTAATTATGAATCAATTTATTTGTCTTTATGCATTCTTGTATGAAATCTTGTGAGCTGTGTATCCTGACTGTTTTATTAGATATCGGCAACATGAACACTGTTAATGAAAGTCAAAAGGTTGTACAGTTTTGTTATAACTTGAAATGCTTAGATATAACCGGGAGTTCTATCCTAATAGTTTCTTCCCTTGCACTTCTTGTTTGTGAAACTCTTTTGGTTTCTGGTTTTCCAGTCAACTTTAATCTTAAAAAAATTAAATGCAATGTCAATCGTTATCTTCTGTCTTCTTAATTCCTGTTCTTTTATTGTTCTCTCTCTTTAATGTATTTTTTTTCTCATATTCTGTCACACTCAGTAACCTCTTGTATTGTAGTGGCTTTATTCCCTTGCTTGGTCAAAAAACAAAAAAACAGAAAAGTAAATAAAGAAAAATTAAACAGTTTGTTACTAAATACATTTTTTACACTAATTCACTAATTATATCAATTCTATGCAGTTTAGGCATCTAGAAATATCATTTTCTTTTTATTAGACACAAACATAAAAATTCTTCTTCTTCTATGTGGCATGCCCCATCACGATGTTGGTGATCTTGATTCTCCACAATTTCCTCCCCTTTGTAGCTCATAATAAATTTTGTTTTTGCTCCTAAACCTTGTTTTGCCATCCATTTACTCAAGCTTTCTAGGTAGGTTATGCATTATTTTCCTCTTATTTTCAATCTATCTTGTGAGTATCAAATTTTCCAAGCCTTTTTTCCTCACTATGTGCCTTAGAAATTTCAACACTTTCTTTCTGCTGTTAAGTATGAGTTTCCCTATTTGTTTACCTTTTTTCTAAGAAAAACTAAGAAGTGCATATTATGAGAATATGTTGGATAGACAATGTTTGACCATAAAATTGAAGAGGTTAAGATTGTCATGATTGGGGAAGCATCTTCTTGGGAGTCTGTTCCACAATTCTGGGGAAGAAGATAAGTGGAACATCCTCCTTACTGATGGAATACAAAAAGAATGGTGTTGAGTTAATTCTATATAAATGGGATGGCAGTTTAAATTTAAACTAGTGGATCTAAGGAATAGTACTCATTTGAATATAGTAAAAATCCTCAGTTGCTATTGTTAGATTAGAATGTTTCTGTTTTCATAATTTGTGTCTTCTATTTGCCATTTCTCCTCAGTACATGGGAGATCATAGCTCTCCACAATCTCCTATCCTTTACACTTCTTAGCAATATTTGTTGGAAAAATAGCTTTGCTTATTGATGTAATGGAATAACCTGACACCCCCATGAGTGACTACACTATAGGTAGTAACTACCTATAATTATCTGTAAGTCAATGAACTACAGAGTCTAGCTGCAATCTGTTCCAGCTAGACAGTCAAACTCTCTGTCTTCAGGCAGAGAGGAACCCGGACGAGGCTCCACTGAAGGGCAGAGTCTCGTTCGGGGAGGTAGACTGCCTCTGAACCCATTTATATGGGTTCAAAAGGGAATATTTTTGGCCAAGCCTAGGGGCTCAGAGAACCCATGTTAAACTGGCCTTGTGCTGCATGCAACCCCCGTGTGGGGGTAGAAAAATATTGTAGTTGGGATCTGTTCCAGCTAAACAGTCGAACTCTCTGTCTTTGGGCAGAGAGGAACCCGGACGAGGCTCCGCTGAAGAGCAGAGTCTCATTCGGGGAGGTGGACTGCCTCTGAACCCATTAATACGGGTTCAAAAGGGAATATTTTTGGCCGAGCCTACGGGCTCAGAGAACCCACATTAAACCGGCCATGTGCCACATGCAACCCTTGTGGTGGGGTAGCTAAATATTCTAGCTGGGATCTGTTTAGTATGACTCAGACTTACATGAGAACTGCCGACCTTCGATTAGTAGCACTCCCTACTGGATTGACTTGCGACAACCTTGTGTATAACTGTTACCTTTATTCTTTATTATACTGGTTCATTACAATAAACCTTTACTTATTTTATCCACCTTGTTTTTTAAGCATATATTCCTATTAGCATGGAATATAACACTTATTAATCAATATGTTATCTCTCTTTAGCACTTTATGTAATAGATAACAGTATCATCAGCAGGATAGTCAGTCTGAAATCCTTCCATGAATATTGTCTGCCATGTTGAATCAGTAAAAACATCCATCTTATCTTTCAAGCTTTTAGTCTTTTTATATTGCATTTGCCATCTGTTTGGCATCAAAGTAAGCAGCCTCTTGCTCCATCTGTTGTCCTTTCTTATTGCTACATGTCTTGCTCACCTTTATTGCTGTTGTTTAATTGTTTCTTTTATATCTTTTATCTTGTACTATTCTCTGATCCATTATCACAAACATTGTATTGCTCTTTGTGATTTTTCCAAGTTTTACAACTATATATCATTGCTAGTATTATATAATCATAATAAACAATGTTTTTAGTATATTGGCAAAGGAAACCATACATTCATAGACTAACGAGTGGAAAAAAAATTATTCTATATGGCAAAGATGTATTTTTGATGTTATTCTTTTTTTCTTGTCTGTGTACATAGAGAATTTTTTATCCAGTAAAAATTTCATATCAGAGGTTAACAAATAATTGTGCATCTGGCTATATACTTATTGATTCACCCTCATATAAACACCATCTGACATTATTAGCCACTTCATGTTATTATTTTAAAAATTTGAATACGACTAAATTTTGTGTATCTCCACCTTTCATCAGTAGAACGAAATAGTCCAAGTCATATCACTAACTTATAATGCATCTATCAACCTTTTATGTAACAAATTATTTTAGTTTGCTGAATTAATCATTATTAATATGTTTAAATTAAATCTCTTTTTCCTTTTTTTCCATTCATCTCTCTCTTAGCATTCGAGCAAATGGCAAAAATCCTGAGTTATGTTAATCCTGCATGACAAAGGTTCTCCTAACAACTGAAAAAAAAATAAACACCTACAAAGAAAAATTATTAGCTTTTATAGAGCTCTACTGGGTGATCTTATTCCACTCAACAGGGATAACATCTCTATTAAAAGCTGAGGATGTGAGCACATTCCCTGCATTGGGCAATAAATTTCATTTTTCTTTTTCTTTCCAACCGCATTATGATTATTAATACAAACATTAGAAAATCATTGAAATGTTTCTCTCATGGTCAACTCTACATAGTTATGTCTAGAGTAGAACATTTAATTAGACTTAGCACGATGATAAAATCAACCTTCAGAAAATAGTTGTTTTGCAGAAAATGTTGTTTATTCAAAGCTTTCAGAGTTAGATTAGATTTGTCTGTTTAACAGCATATAAACTCCTTCATGGGTCATTTAATGCTGAAATTTAATTTTCTTGGGAGCTTTAAAGTAAAAGAAAAATATGACATATGTTATTCTGCTTTCACAATTGAATACAGATGTGCCGTCGCCTCCCTCTGTTTGTTCTACAAATACTTTCATTGAAATTGCTCCGAGGAGCTGCATTCGCTGGTTCCCAGACGTCATGAGTTCAAGCGCCATACGAGGCTGGCATCCCGCTCTCACCCCTTCACTGTTGAAACTCCTAAATGTAGCCATCTCTTCTACTCCAATAGCTTCATGTCTCGCACCTCTCACCTGTGGAACTCCCTTCCCTATTCCTGTTTCCCTGTGAGCTATAGTCTCCAGCTATTCAAGTGTAATGCCAATCGACATCTCCAGTTGCCTTGATCTATCCACTACCCTCATCCTTTCTTCTATCACTCCTATCTGATCTTGCTCTAAATTTTCTGTAACCCCTTGCGTCCTAGTGACTTCCCGCCTTGCTTGGGGTGAAATGCTTAAAAAAAAAAAAAAAAAAAAAATACATGGTATATGATACTCAGCTTTTTTCTGCATATACATGTTTATGTGGACATGATTACTAGAGGCGGTGATATGTGTGTTTTATGTTGTAGTTTTGTTGAATTATATTTTAGAATACAATTTCATTTCTTTAAGAAATAGTAGGATATTATATGGATTAATGTCATGAAAGAGGTTTTTCATGTTGGTTTTGATAGTATTTTAAATGGATTTAGATGAAGTCACA
>OZ010571.1:109988004-110180504 GCA_963932145.1 Acanthosepion lycidas
AAGTGGCAGCACAAAACCCAAGGACATGGCGGCACTGATATTAGAGAAAGAAAATTGTTTCAGAGTTCGAAAGAGGCACTGAGGAAAAAGAGAATAGGTTTCAGGAAAATGGTTACTGAAATTGCATTTAAATGTTGAAGAGCGTAGGTGGTAGGGAAACAAGAAGCTGGAAGAGATTTCCACAGGCGAGAAGTTTGAGAAGAGAAACTATTAGAATACATCCAACTATTTCAACAGTAAAACGATGAGACCTACTAGCCAAACTAGTACTGCGCTTAAATTCATGAAATCAAGATACCAAGGAGGAGAGCTCAGAACAATTGCCATGAAAATATTTGTAGAAAAAGGGAAGCCACATCATGATAGTGGGGAAGTGATTGAAGTTAAGATGCCAGGTCAGAGTTGATAACATTACCGACCCTTCTTTGAATTTTGTCGAGGATCTCGTTATATATAGCATGGATTCAGCTTTGTTGTTATTAATATAACAATTTATTGTTGCTAATTCAAATGATATAAGCATTAGTTAGCCTAGTGAATTAAAGCATTGGTTCGTGAATTTGGTGACACAATTGTGAGTTCAAACTCTGGGCCGGGTAGTGCGTACTTGGATTCAATGGAAACGGGCGAGCAATAACTGAGCAGTAATAAAAATGAGAACTAGACGTAGGTATATTCAATACTTCGTTAAAAAAGAACATGACCTGATGATAAAAGGCCCCTAATTTGATAAACATTTTTATTGTTTAAATGTTTATGTCATTATTAAGAGAAAAACCAAAGTATTTTTTGATAATTTAAAAATTTTTTTATCCTTCTTAGTACGTCCGAAATTTTAGTTAAAAGTTTATTTTTTTTTAGTCGGCAAAATCTACATAAAATCGATCATATCAGCCATTTTTGACAACTTTGTAAACAAAAGTTAAATTCTCCGTTTAAAAATCTTGTAAAATTCAATTATACTTTTTCAAAAGTTATTTTAACGAAATTTAAAGTTTACTTAACGTAACTGGAAACAAACATTACTTAATTTTTTAGCAGAAAAAATTTAGTTGCAAATAAGAGAAGCATGTGGTGATTGGTTTTGGAGGTGTGAATTGATGTTTGTGTCAATGTATCGACAACATCAGGGCAATTTTTTCGGACGGAAGGACAGAAGTGACAGTATTTTCGAATTTTAAGGGAACCAGCTTATTTAACTATAAAGTAATTCTTAACAATTAAAATACTTTCAAAAGTATAATATTTTATTGATTTTTTTAGGTAATTTTTTAACGAAGATATGTTCAACGCCTGCACTGTTTCCGTCCCTAAAATTGAATCTAAAAAAGAAAAAAGTAATAATTGCAGTATGTTTATCACTGAAAAAGAAAAAAATTGATTATATTTAAACAATGAAAAGAAAATATTTAGTGAAATATGTAAAAAAAATATCCCCCCCCCCCCGCCCCCAAAAAAAAAAAAATCAGAAAATTAAAAATTTTGTAAATGCGACGATGATGGTCGGTCAGTCAGAGACTTTGAAACGAAGTCAACGCAATTTATGAGCCCGGATCCTCGCTATCAGGAGAAACAATTCTTAAAACACGTGACATTATTCCTGAATTTTACCTCCATAGTTTTGCCGGAAACATTTTTAATACACCTGTTGGCATATTAAAAATATTTAAAAAATACAAACGCTCCGCAGATTGTAAAAAATTCTTTCAAATTGAAGATCTTTAAAAATAGATCTTTAATAAGAGGATTTTCAGAGATACACATATTCAAACTTAATTTTAAAATATTTAACAACTTTATCACTTTGTATTTAAAATTTAGAAAAGTAAACAATTCTTGTAAAAATTCATTTTTCATGGGAGAAATATTTTGACTTCAGATAGTAATGTCCTTAACATATATATTATTTATAAAACTAAAAGCTTCTCTAATTAAATAATTTCTTAATTTTATTAGGTTTTACTTTTGTATTTTACAATTCAGAGCTAAATTTTGGGTAGAAACGCTCCTCGATTTACAAAAAAAAAAAAAAAAAAAAAAAATCAATGCTTTATATTCTTCAAAGTCTTCAGCATTAAACTAAAAATTACAAAAGAACATATTTGAGTTTTCATAAGTAACGGGGGGTAACAAATGCAAAAAAAAATATTTTTTCAATGATTTTCAAAAAAATAAACATTTCTACAATAATTTCATTCATTTTTTAATAATTTCTGGAAATTTCATTAAAATCCGACAATTATCTGATTTTTTCAAGAATTTCCAAATTAATGTGTTTTTCAAATAAAAAAACACACTAAAAAAACTAATATTACGCGACCGCTGACGTAAAAAAAAATAATACCAAAATTTCGAACGTGCTAGAAAGGATAAAATTTTTTTTTTAAATAATTAAAAAATACTTTGGTCTTACCAAGCATCTTGGCAATAAAACTTTGTTTTTATTAAGCTTGGGGCCATTAGTCATCATGATATACTGTTCTTTCGACGAATTACCTAACTCGACTGATGTGATATCCCTAGGAGGGATATATGAGCAGTGGACCTGGAACAGTCTACCTAAGACACTGTAGATTAAATAAAGGGTTTAGAATTCCTTATAGGTTTACTCAGATCGATATAAACCTCATGAAAGCCGGTGAGCGCAACGGCCGAAACGTTGTGATAATAACAAAGACAAGGAAAATAGTCGGAATGTAAATATCGTATAAAATTAGGCACACCTCCTTAATATGTTTAGACAGTGTCAATATCAGTGTCGCAGTAATCTTTCAGATTTTCTATTTTTCTTCCTATTGCTTTTTAAGCTTGTCGTTTTATCATTTTATGTTTTTACTTTTTATCAACCACGAGTTGTCAGCGTCCTGGGTATGACGGTAAACTACATCCGCGTCCTGGGTATGGCGATAAACTGCATCCAACAGCAAGGTCTCAGATAATGTTTTCAGAAAAATAATGTTGCCAGCTCTAAGTTTTTGAAACAATAATGTTGCCAGCTCTAGGTTTTTGAAACAATAATGTTGCCAGCTCTAGGTTTTTGGAACAATGGTGTTGCCAGCTCTAGGTTTTTGGAACAATGGTGTTGCCAGCTCTAGGTTTTTGGAACAATAATGTTGCCAGCTCTAAGTTTTTTTTGTAAAGGAATAATGTTGCCAGCTATACATTTTTTATTCCATACAAAATAGGCATTTAAAATTCATATAAACTGGATTTGGCATTAAATAACCCACAGTGGTTGATATGCCATAAAACCCAAACAAACAAACGAGTTGTCAGTAAGAGCAAAGCTCTTTCACGAGATCCGTTGTTTTTTTTTTGTGTTTTTTGCTGGAAATATTCTACATTATATACTGAAATGTCATGGATGCCAATAATTTTGACCTAGACTGTATAGAGACGTTATCAAAATCTTTAAGTTATTAGTATGAGGAAAGACCAAAGGAGTTTTTGATTAATAAATTATATTTTTTATTATTTTTAGAACGTTCGAAATTTTCGTTAAATAACTTTTTTTTCGTCAGCAGATGAGAGAGGTGGGCAAAGATTAGTATAGGAAATTTTAGCGTCTTTTTTTTGCGGTGAAAAACACATTGATTTAGAAATTCTTGAAAAAATAAAATAATTGTCGGAATTTAATGAAACTACTTTCAGTACTTATTTATAAATGAATTAAATTATTTTCAAAATTACAGTGTAACCCGGATATAAGAGAGTTGCCGGGACCGGAGAAGTAGTATCTTATATCCGGGTTTCTCTTATATACGGGTTTGGTCTATTTTGTTTAGGTAAGTATGGGAACACTTCATATAACGCTTTTTACGTACAGAACACTAGTTTATTTAACAGTTATAGACATAAAAATCACAGACAAAAAGACATTTTCAATCAGTTTTCAAAATAATTCAATCAATAATTACTTTTTCTTAAAAAAGTCAGTCATTTTTGATTGTACAGAAATCTCTTTGTTAACATCATGAACACTTTCATACAGTCCGTAAATCATTTTCAATCCGCCATCAGGATTACTGCTTTTTGCTTCAAAGTAGGCTGTCAGAGTTTCAAGCGCATTCAATGCAGCCAGAGAATTTGGCACTGGTTTATCACTTTCAGAAACTTCAGAACTTACGCTTTCAGCATCATCATCTTCGTCAAAATCTTGATCATCCGATTTTATACCACGTGCGATGTCCGTGTCAGTCAGTTCTCCATAACATTGTGTACGGTCGTCGAAGCTGATAAATTCGTCAAAATCTGTTTGCCGTGGTTTTGCCGACTTACCAACAATTACAGCTTGCTTTTCACTGCCGTCCATGTTTGTGAACTGAAGCATCGTGAGTCTGTCTTTGGGAACTTTTGTCCCATTTGACTATTCGTCGCCGGCAAAGATCCAGACGGCATGGCTTTGTAGAAAATTCCCGTTTCATCACAGTTCAAAACATCTTTTGGATCATATCCACGAAAAAGTTGCGGCAAAACGTTTGTCATTCATTCGTTGGCAGAACCGTGATCTACTGACGTTGATTCGCCGTGAAATTTTTAGAACGAAACGTTATTGGCCTGCTTCCAGCGCATGAGCCAGCCATTGCTCGGTTCAAAATCAACTTCAAGATTTACGGCCAGTTGTGATGCTTTCTGCATGATGACGTGATCAGTGACGGTAGCTCCATGAGCACATGCTTGCGTAAACCATTGTGTAAGCGCTTCGTTAACGTCCTTGTGCACGGATTGGCGCTTTCGTTTGCGATTAGTGTTTCCGTTCATTTGCATGCAAGATCTGAGATCGTCTTCTTTCTTGAGAATTTTTGCTGCTGTTGAATAACCGATTCCGTACTTTTTGGCTGCAGCGGCCAGTTTGAGTTTCTTCACTTTGACATCGTCGATGAGCTCCAACTGTTCAGAAATGCTCAGAGTTTTTCGTTGAGACGCCGACGACGACATCACTAATCACAATGATCGCAAGCAAACGGTTTTCAGTGGCAAAATTAACAAACAAACTTCTGACTCAACAGAACAGTCGGTAAAGTGAAAGTGCTGTCCAGTAAATGCAACAAGCAAAGTCGGCAAAAAAGTGGGCGGGGCTACCCTTAGACACACAAAGCAAAATCATACGGTAGAGGGTGTCTCCTACAGACACAGATTGGACACACCGTGTCTCTAGACTAGTCAAGATTAAGTCATTGAACTTCACTCTCTCTCTAACTGACCTCTGTTTGAACGATTTACGATATCACACTGTCACTCAAAACGAACTCTCTTATATCGGGGAGGACGGGACCAGAGAAAATCTGTCTTATATCCGGGTTTCTCTTATATCCTGGTCTAATTTATATACATTAACACAGGCTCTAATTTGGGATCAGATAAAAATCTATCTTATATCCGGGTTTATCTTATACCCGGGTCTCTTATATCCGGGTTACACTGTATTCTTTTTTTTTTTTTTTTAATAAAATCTTAGTAAAAACATTCTTTTACATCTGTTATCCCCCGCTTATTTAATTTTATGAAATTTCGAAAAATTAATTTTTGTACCATTTAAATGTTTATATTGGTTAATCGCAGAATTCCTTGGAGAATTTAAGTCATCGATTGTTGTAGGTTTTTTTTTTCTAAAACAGGACTCCCCGTTACCGAAAATCTGTACAGAATATTGTCGGAGTTAGCTCCTCCTTAGTTCCCTAATCTTTCGCCAGTAGTCTCTCTCCCCTTGCTATAAATACTAGGTGACCTTTTGCCTCGATCTCTCTTTTCCCCTCAGGCCTTGGGCTGTATACCACTTCGCGTGGGGGTGAGGTAATTCTTTTCTCTTCATTTCAGCTAATACCAATATGTGAGCTCTCACCAATACAGCGTTTCCCAAATTCTTAGAACAATACCAATACACGTATGTACGAACACTCACCAAAATACACACACATAATATTCACCACACAAACTCAATGTAATTGTCCATGTGCTTGTAACTTGTTGTTAATACATATATTTGTTTGCATATAATTATCGGTCTTGTTTGTTTTCTTTGGACTTAATTAAAGTCCAACATTCTCATGTAGCTGGACCGGCTAGCTGGAAATTTTAACCTACGTGTGTTCTTTATATCTTCACACCACAGTCCTCTATAAGAATCGTTAAATAAAAAATGCAATTTAAACTAAAACATTATTTAATAGAAACACTTAAAATTGCTTTTATGAATAATATATATTTTGGACACTATGGTCTTATGAAAAAACAATTTTTTTCGATGAATAATTAATCTTTACAAGGATTTGTTTTTCCTTTTTTATTTTAATTAGAATAATTTATAAAGTTTTAAGTCTTTTAAAGTTCTGTATTAATGTGTGCCGGTTAGATGATATTATTATTAAGTATGAATATATTTATTCATCAAAATGGAAAAGCTTACTACGATTCAGTGATCCTCAATATTTTGAAAAGAATTTTGAATTTTTTGTATGCGTAAATGTGCCGATTTTTCGAAGTGCAGACGTCCATATCCGACATTATCAGAAAGTAAAAGCGATAACTTTAGTAGATTTAAAGCTAAAATTACTTAATATTCGAAAAAAAAAAAAAGAAAAAAAAGATTACAGAGAATATTTTCCTAAATTTTAAAGATTACTGGGTACTTAAAAATATCAAAACAGCACTCAAGTTACATTCTTCAAGTAGTTTTTACACTAGAAAAAAATTAGATAAGCTTCCGGCTGTATTTCTATGATATTTAAAACTAAAAGTAAGCAGTATTTGTTTCAGATTTTTTTAATATAAAAATAATTATATTGTAATGTCAGATGGTTAAAAATGGCGCAAAAATCAGTGATTTTTAGTGATTTCAAAACAAAATCTCTCCCGAATGGACTTAAATTAGTTTTGAAATACATCAAATATTTTGCTTATTGGAAATATTAAATTTAAATCTATTAGCTTGAAATTAAAACTAAAATAAAACATTCCAGAAAAATATTTCATTTTTAAAAACATTTTAAACCATAGGTATCGCGTTTTTGTGGAGGAACTTACATATGTTGGAGGTACCTGCATAAAAGTTATCGGCGCTGGAAGATGAATGAAAGTCTAAAGAAGGATTACTCTGAATTCAAAATCATGGAGAAAACAACGGTAAAATACTCCATTGTCTTTCCCAAGAATTTATAGCAATTCACAAAATAATAAAGAAAAGCAATCCGAAGAAGTCATGATCGCTTATGCCCTGGACAAATATAGAAAAATCGTTATAGTCATTGGCATTTTTCTGACAATTATCTGATTTCTATAAGAATTTGCAAATCTAAGACTGTCTATGTCTTGGCCGATGGACTTTAATTTCAGTGTTTGAAGAAAAAATGGGAATATTCACTTAAAAAAAAAAAAAAAAATAAATAAAGCTTTATTAGAAGCTTTATTTATGCGTGTGCGTTTATTCTTTTAGAATAAACGCACACGCATATATATGCGAAAGAATGCTAAAAAGATTATTATATATATATATATATATATATGGCTTTGAAAATGACGGAACGTATTCTTTTAAAGGGACCTTTTTCGACCTACACTTCTTCAGAAAGATTCGTTGGAATAATCAAAACAGCGAAACTAAAAAAGGTAGACACGGGGAGGGGGTAAATATATATATATATATATATATATATATATATATATATATAGACAGAAGCGTCTATCTTTTTAAATATGGATTTTTTTTTTTTTAATGTAACTATAACAATAAGAACATTTTGATTTCATTTTTGCCTTGAAAAAGTCGGAAGACGAAACGCGTCAGCAAAATCTAAGATCTTTTTTCCAATTGTCATTTTATTTATACCAATCTGTCTTGTCCACAGAATTGATCTGGGAACTTAACTATATATATATATATATATATATATATATATAGATAGATAGTGTAACCCGGATATAAGAGAGTTGGCGGGACCGGAGAAGAAGTCTCTTATATCCGGGTTTGGTCTATTTTGTTTAGGTAAGTATGGCTCTAATTTGGGACCAGATAAAATCTCTCTTATATCCGGGTCTCTCTTATATCCGGGTTACACTGTATATATATATCCTGACGTCCTATACCATTTAGCTACAGTAGAAGCGTCTGGTTAGTAAAGCTAAATTACTGTTTTAAACAACAAATTTACCATGACTTTTCTCGAACGCTCATATATCATTTTTTACGTTAAGATATGCTTCGAGCAGATATGAGCTTCGAGAAAAATCATGTGAAATTTGTTGTTTAAAAACACTAATTTAACTTTGCTAACCAGACGCTTTCTCTTCCTCTCTCTCTCTATATATGTTATTCAAGCAGGTTTGGTAAAAAAATTTAGACGCATTATGTCTATTTATTTTAGTATTAATCCTTTCAAGTCTACGAATTAATTTCTTGGTTGCTGTAGAAAACTGATTAAGAAAAAATTTCTTTCAAATAATTTTTATTCTCCCAGGTACTTTCAATCTCATCTGAGACAATCTTCAGGGGATTAAAATATCTGTGCATGTGTATACAGTAGCTCTCTAAATCCAAAATATTTTTCATAGTTCATTTGCAGCGTTTCAAATTATATATATATATATATATATATATATATATATATATATATATATATATATATATATATATATAGATATATATATAGTATCCACAAAGTTTTTGACCGTTTTTAATTAAATGTATGTTATTCTTTTTTTCAAAAAGTTTGCTAGGAAAATTTGCACCCAACCAATATATCTATAACTATATCGACGCAAAATAAATTAGGATTGTTCACTAACGCTAGGATCTTTTCAGTTTCCTTAGATTTAAATCTAGGACCCTGTAAAACGCGCACTTAATTTCATTTCACACTTTAGGATTTCTGGAAAATGTCCAGTGCTCACAGAATGGTTTTAAAAGCTTCAAATAGAAATGAAAAATTATTTTTAATTATGTTGATTAAAATTAATGAACATTTTTATCTAATTTTGCTTGCTTTCTTTTTCAAATCATCATTTTGCAATGTTTTTTTTTTTCTTGATTACTTCACCACTTCATTTAACTAATGGATTTGACATTTTCCAAACAGATTTGGAAACAATTCAATACATTTTCCTTTAAATGAATCTCTAATTATCTTAAAAAGGAAAATAGGAATAAGATAAACTTTAAATAGAAATGTTGGTAGCCTGATGAGGATAATAACGCAGTTTACAGAGTGGACTAACAATTCTTAGTCACCTGATATTTTTTTTTCTTTTTTTGTAAATCTCGTGAGATGTTTTTCACGTAAATCGCGTGTGGTGTTTTCTACTTTTCTATCTTAATGTGGAAGTGATTCAAAGGAATCTACAGATTTCAAAGAACGCAGTGAAATCAATGATTTTCTTGGAGATGCTGATGTGATATTTTGTTCTAACCTTACACAAAATATGCTGATACGACATTAGACCTTCACTGTTGAAGCAACTCGTTACATAAAAGATGCAAATTGTGATATAGATAAAAAATTACATTTGCTCTAATGGTTGTCTGTTATTATTACAGGGTGTCCAGTAAAAGACGGTAAATACAGAAAGACGCGAGACAACCGTTGAAAACTGTTGACGACTGATGGAACTGAAAAATTCAGGAATAATTTCTGTACATTTCGTCAATCTCCACGTCGTCTTCTCAAAATCAGTGAGGTGTTTAGCAATACGAGAAGGGCAGAGCGAAAGACTAATGTTGTCTACTATAGTGGGTTATCAGTTATAGGGAAGTGTATGAGTGTTGGAACAGATTAGTTTGATTTGGCATTGTTAGTTAGATAGCCCACCATAAGAGGGGTATAAAACAAAAAAAAATCAAATTGTAAAGTGAAACAACAAATTTATATACATATAAATCAATTAAGGTCTTAAGAAATAAAATTGATGCATTTTGGTTGATACAAGGCCGTTAAAATGTTCGTAGTAGTCCTTGCAAGAATGAGTTTATGAGTACGTAGGCAGGAACGTATGTATGTATGAGAGTTATCGTAGGGTAGGAATGTTTTTGAATTAATAGTTCAGTCTTAAAATGTTCCGTTCGTTTATCAAGTATAAAAGAGGTGAGGGCGAAAGGTAGAGATAATAATAACGATCGCTTGACGTTTGTCAAGGGACGTGTTAATACGCTCGTCTCCTTCTCTCTGGTGACAGGCGAACTTACCCGTCTTTTATTTTGTTTGTGGGGCTTGAAAAGTTCATTTGGGAATTCACTGCGGGATATGATTCGAGCTTTCTATTGGATGATGAACAAACTTCTCGTCGGCTCGCGAAAAGGTCCGTAAAAGAATTTGTTTCTGAGGGTTGAAGACTTTTTGAATTTTGTTTTTAAATGTTTCCTAGTTTTCTATTGTCCGAAAAACATTTCGCATCAAGGTGTGAAATTTCACGAGTTTTGCTTTGTGAGTCTTGAAGAGAACTATCGTTCGTCGGATCTCGTACACTGGCGCTACAGGTTCAGAAGCAAAGAACTGCGCACAAATAGCAGAAAGAACACCCCTTGAGAGCTTCCAACAGCAGAAACAACTAAAATAGTCATCACATATAACTCGAAGAGAAAATAATGACCTATCAAGATGTTGACATTTCCACATTACTTCAAACAAAAAGTTAGGAAGGAAACTCTCTTCAATACTGGAAAGAACAATAACAGTGAACTTGAGAAACCTGTTTTTCTGAAAAAACTGTTTTGAATAGAAAGATTTTATAAATTTCAACCGAAAGTAACACTGGCTGCTCGGTCAATGAATATCTAATGTTTCCTATCAAGGAAACGGATACTATTATATAATTGTTTTTTTTTTTTCTTGAAGCACAAAAAGCTAAAACCGGTTTCAATTAGTTTCTAACCGCCGTAATGTATTTTCCCTGTACCTTTTCTATAAATACTTCTATGACTATTGTTTTTGTTATGGTCCAGGAAGAACAACACGAACACAAGAGTAGAAATAACGAAGGTATATTACACGAAATAATAATACAAGATGTGGAAGGTGTTAGTATGACTGTCAGTCTGGTTTGGAGTGAACTACTATCGCCTCGACTCGATTCATCCCTCTCTCTTGAGAGGCGTAGTATACATAGTGTTAGAAAGAGTTCATTCTGTAGTTATAGGTAAGGACCCATGACAGTTTTGATGAGCTTTCCTTTGGTATCTTGACTTTATGAATTTACTAGATTGGCAGCTAGGTAGCATAATTTTACTGTTGAAATTGTTACTCCTATTCTGATACTTTCTTCTCTCGCACTTCCCGCCTTGCACTGTCGGCTCTAGAATACGTCGATTGCGCCTCTGCGGGTGGTGGGGTAAGACCCACCCCCAATGAGGCGTCATGGGCAAGACGATAAACTACATCCGCGTCCTAGGTATGACGATAAACGACATCCAACAGCAAGGCCTCTGATCAGGAGGTTTTGAGGAGCGTGGAACCTCCTCTTAATTGGTGGTGTTCCTAGGTCCACCCTAACCCGGGGTGGTAGCACCTGTTGAGGTCCCAGCTATGGATAAATAGTTAACACCCAAAGTTGTGTAAAAATATTTTTAATACCAGAAATACTTTGCAATAAAAAAATATTACCAGCTTTTGAAGGAAAAATTATTATCAGCAATACTTAAAAAAAATACCAGTAATAAAACAGCTATAAATTCTTTGAAAAAAAAAAAAAAAAAAAATGGCGAATGGAACTCAATACAAAATAGTGCGAACAAAATATTACCAAATGAGTAATTAAAAAAGAAACTTTTTACGAAATTAAAACCATCCAAGATTGTAAATTTCCTAAAAGAATTTGGAATTGAAAAGAAATTGGATTGTACTCGAAAATATTTGTAATTGAAAAATGGTTCAACTATATGTGTATACATACACACCTTTTTTTTTTTTTTTTTTTTTTTTTTTAACCAAACTATCACTATGAATCCATTTAAAAAAAATTGTTGGCATTAAATGACCCATTGAGGTTGATATGCCATAAAACAAAACAACCAACGCACCTCCGCCTGTGGAACATTCTTCTAGATTCTTGCTATTTTGTCAACTACGATCTTAAAAAAAAATTAAATGCGACGTCAATATGTTCTTCCATTGGAGTCTGTTCTTTTTATTGTCCTTTCTCCCTCGTAACATTTTCTCAGTTTCCTTCACTCTAAGTAAACTCTTGCGCCTTAGTGTCTTTATTGCCTTGTTTGGAGTGAAACGATTAAAATAATTATACACAGAGAAGATTTAAAAAAAAAATTTGTTGTTGTAACAAGTATATTACAGA
Source organism: Acanthosepion lycidas (assembly GCA_963932145.1). Classification (NCBI taxonomy): domain Eukaryota; kingdom Metazoa; phylum Mollusca; class Cephalopoda; order Sepiida; family Sepiidae; genus Acanthosepion; species Acanthosepion lycidas. The sequence continues at coordinate 110,000,281 of OZ010571.1, forward strand.
AACAAATGGGTTTGTGCTCACTTTTTATCAATAAACCTGTCTGTGTGTGTGTGGAGTGTATTTTGACAGCCACACTAAAGGAAAGAAAGAATTTAAGCGATGTACCGATTAGAGAAGAAATAAAAAAAAATCATTTTACCAAATGAGATTGATTGTGTGAAATTTCCATAATTGTCCGCTTAAATGATTACGAAGGACATGCGTAGCCGTTTTAGTCTATCTTTCAATAGAATATTGCTTTGCAGATGGCGCTAAAATTTTATTACTAATCCATCGAGAATTGTCTGTAAAAGAATTTACCAGATTGAATTAACTGATTTCCTTTCGATAAGATGTTATAAAGGGAAGGCGATATATATGACATACATATGAGTAACTCTTAGTTAATAGTCAACTGATACAGCGATTCAATTTAGTGAAGAGACGAAAACAATGAATATTGTACAAGTCTAGAAAAAATTTCGCCATTTTCCATTGCTTGACGATTGGAGTTCTGTGGTTGCTGCACATGCATGTACGCAACTGACCAGCTTCTAGCAATTCAGTCTGAACACTATTCTTGGTCAATCATTACAATGTCTCCCCTTTCACAAATCTCTATTCCTTTATTGTTTCTCGGCCTTCGGGCTGGGATCGATGCGTAATTTTTGTTCTCTTAATTTTACAATGGCGGAGTGTCTGGTCCCGGGTATAGGGTGCATCAGTATAGGGTGTCTAGTATGATTAATGAGAACGACACCCAATCACGGTGGCTCCAATTTTGCAGCAGCACATCACTCACTGCACTAAAAGAAGTGATGTTGGTGGGATATTGACACCAGGACAATGAACACTGGGTGCTGGACAATTTTTGTCTTTGGCTCGTATGTCCCTACCCCACATTAAAAACGACCTTGTGTCACGTCCTACCCGAGTGGGGAGGTGGGTAAATGCCATATTTCTATCACTTTTAGAGTTATGCAAAAATACATCGATAAATAATCTTATTTGCGGTGTGTTGCATTGTTTGTTCTACGACACGTGATCAGTAGATAATGTCCTCTAGCTCTTTCTTTACAATACACTTTATTTCTCTTCTACTTAACATATGTAAATAGGTACGATACTATTTACCACTTCACTCTTCCTCCGTGAACTGAAGAGATTTAATGCCTTTGGTTGTTCTCGAACTTCTACAACCTCTTTCCACGTCTCCTCTTTGACGTTTATATCCCTTTTTTAATAGAGGTCTTGGTCTCATTTTATCTTCTTTCTGTTTAAATGAACAGAAATTTGGTTCTTTCCGCCATGACAAGTTTCTTTTTAGGCTGTAATCTTCTTTTTATAATTTCTCAAATGTCGATGAAATTCAAATTCACCAGTTGCTTAAAGTATGCCATAACAGAAATTTTCATTATAGATCTTCACAACCTGCCGTTGCTAGAAAGAGGTCTGTTATTTAATTTTCTCTTCCTCTTGTCTCATCTTTCATATTTAGCCCTAGCCTGAGCTGCAAAACTCCGGATCCAAGGCTCGACAAACTCTGATTCATCCAAACGACATTATATCAGCAACAACATATTGTTGTATTGTGTTGTGTGGTGTAGTAGTCTTCTTGTCTATCTCTTAATTTACTATACACTTTATTTCTCTTCTACTTAACATATAGATAAAATCCTGTTTACCAATCCACTACACAATGAATGGAAACTGCAGTTCTATTTTTTCAGGTGATGCAGCACATCCAATTGCAGAGATTAACAAAAATAGCTTCGGTAAATAATTATAATTTAAAAGAGCAGAAACAGCAGAAGTGTTTAATTTCTCTTTTTCTCTCTTTTTTACAGTGTTTGTGTGTGTCTGCCCTTGGGCTCTGCAAATTTTGGTGGATTATCTGTGAAGCTAAACCGATCAGTTAATAATTAGAATGTAAAGTGATGACAAAACAAATCTGAAAACATCGACACGCAAATCAAACAGAATTATCAATCCTCTTAAGCCTGGAAATTAATTATTTAATCGCTAGATTAATTATAGCTTCTGCTTCAATTGTATGAATTAAAAACAACAAAACTGTTTTCGCGATTCATCAAAGCTCAAGTTCTGATGGAAATTTTTAATTGATTTCCTTATAGATTTTCTTTCCGTCTTCTATCAAAATATTTCCTAGATATTTAAATGTGTGTATTTGTTTGATTTTGGTATCTCCGATTTACAATTCACCCTTTACGTTCACCCTTTTGCTAACAACCATTCGTTCTGTCTTCTTACAATTAATATTTAATCCTTTCTTCTCGCGTTCCTTCATCACATTCTGTAGGAAGTTTTGTAGTTTTCTCTCCGTGTCTGCAATCAACAACTGTGTCACCTGCATATCTTATGTTGTCAAGATCGTGGTCACCAATAATGAATCCTGATAGGATTTCTAACAGATTATTTCTCTACTTTAAAAAGTGTTCTTTTTTACAATAAAAGTAATGGGGATCCAAACGTATCGAAACTTTGAGCAGAAAACCTTATGTTTTTCATGCAACCAGTTTCCACAATATTGAGATAACCCTAGGATCCTATCAACTGATACAAAAGTATTCCAACTCAAAAGATATGCGTTATTTCTTATGAAAGACTATCAATCGGTTATTACAGACGGTTTACAACATTTCAAATGAACGACAGCTTCTTTTATCGACTCACCACTCGACGTTATCACTCACACCAATCGTGTTTTAATCATAACCCAATTGAAGAGGTTGAAACTTTTTAAAATATATTTATACATATAATAATAAACTAATTTGCTTGTGTTATCATAATTTCCTCCTCTTATTCTTCAAATATATTATCATAAATCGGATCACTGCTCTCTGTTCCTCTTTGGTGCACACTGTTAGCTGAATAGTCATGTTTACACGGTAACAGCAACAAGAAAACTGGGGCGATCAAGCACAAACTTCGATCGCGTGACCACAGTAGTACCAATTGTAAGCATGCGTGAGTAGAAGGCAGTGTGATAAACCTAAAGATATGTTATGATGAAAGTGCGAATATTTTTTTTACTTATACTCTTACATTAGTATATAAAGTTCTCAGATAATATTCAGTATCATTTGCTGATTTTCATTGTTCTTATGAAGATAGTAAAAATATTAATTGAATATAAATCCAACATAAGTCATTTCGCCCAATAAATGAAAATATTGCGGCGTGTTTTTTTTTTTTTTTTTAAGGCTTTGTGTAAATTATACGAAATTGCGACGAAAGTTTCTTTATACAAGCTATTAAGAAAAATCTGCCCAAAAGACCTAACAGAATTTATTTCAGAATCCCATGTTGGTAGGACCGAGATCTTTTCGGTATTCTCGCGTACTGAGTGTATGTGTGTTAGATGCGTCAATAGCGGATTTGGTGACAAATATTATTGGATAAGATAGGTACATCATTCAAAAGAAATCCATCAACCGATTTTGCTCATATGTTAGATGAAACTAAAGTAAAGTAACCTTTGAAAAAAGACATCATCGAAGCATGCGTCAACACATCTACTAACAAACCGACAAGAGAAACAGTAAAACATTTTTTTAAAAAAAATCAATCAAAAGTTAACTATCCCATTTAAATAAAATTTCCGACATTGATTCTTTTATAAATGGGTTTATTTAATGATATTTTAAAAAAATCTGCTGGAATATATGTTAAACAATTTTACGTATTTTAAAACTCAATTAACCGCTCCTTTATTTAAGTTGATTTAATCTATGTAAAATTAAAATATTATTAAAATATTTATATTTCTCTAAAGATAAGTTACTGAAGAAATTAAATCAGTTGGAATGTTATTTTAAATGCCAGTAAAAAATCTAAAATTCGACGCTGAAAAATAAAAACTTCAATAAAATTAAAATATTGTTTTGTTTGGAATATTCTTGTAGCTTTTTAAAAAATATATTACAGATATTTGCACAATGAAAAATATTTGTAGCTGACCGTGGGTTTTTTTTTATGAACACGTGTGGTCTCATGAAATAAAGTCCACTACAAACATGGCGGACTCAAGATGAGTCCATCCAAAAGAAATGTAATAGAAAACAACCAAGAACCGATATATATGTACAAACAGGTATATTAAACAACAAAAAGGGTTTAAAAGACAAAAACATTAACGTGTATGTGTGTGTGTGCATGAACGTAAAGAGTTCGTTACAAAGTATGTTCGTACGTACGTGTGTGTGTGTGTGTGTGTGTGTGTATAATGTTCATGGCGTCTTCCCACAAGTGGGAACGCGTATCTTCTGCGAGAGCTTTGCATGGTTGTAGTGTCCGTTGAAAATGCAAGAAAGAGAGAGAACGAAGTATTCTCAAGTATTTATAGTTTAGAGATAGTGTCCCCTAGGAACAATTTGGACAATGGAGAAATTAAGGAGGAGTTGACTCCGACATATCGACGAAAAAAATTATTATTTTAAATGATTTATGTTCAAGAAAGTAATTAAATTAATCCATTTGCATATGTTTTAAAATTATTTATTTTATTATTATTTAAAAGATTTAAAATAAATTGAGTTAATCAATTTTTAGAAATTAAATTCTTTATTTTTATTTTACTTGGACATTACCAAAGTGTCGTAATTAAAGAATAATATTATTTTAATAATCGGCATGATATGTGATCTACGCTATGCAAGCAAAACTTTGAACGACCTTGATTCAACTACTACTCCGAGAAACAATTGTATACATATGTTTTTCAAGTTTAAATATTTACAAGTAGTACTATTTTGTGAAATGTCCTGCGGTCTGCTGGTCCTTCAAACTTCAGTCACTCGAAGCGTCACGACAGTAAATCACAAACAATCTAGGATTCACTAATGGTTACTGAAGTTAGTCAGGTAGACTATCGAAGGTAGTCAACTGTGAAATTCTTTTTTTTAAATTAATTTCAACCCAAGCAAGGCGGTAAAGTCACTAAGACACAATGGGTTATGGGTGTGGAAGAAATAGGAATAGAAACATTATTAATGAACGGAAGAGAAAAAATTAATCAGTAGGACAGTAGATAACGATTGACGTTGCATTTAAAGTTCTGCAGATTAAAGTTGGCTGGAAAGCACGGAAGTGAGCTCCACAAGTGAGACGTACTCAATCTCTAACTTAGTGTATTGTCAATTTACTTATTCAATCTGGACCAACATAGTGTTTACGGCTTACTCTCTTCTTTTGTTATCACAGCTACTGTGAGTAAGTTGCATGACGTAATACGTGAAATGTAAAATTTGAAATATTAATACTGTTTTAATTCGGCGTCATTATTTTTTCTCGTAGGAGGTTGACCTCTGGTGGGGAAAAATGCGGATACTTTTCATTCATTGGAGGAAAAATATCAATCTAGTCTTTTATAAGACTTCAGACAGAACCGGGGGCATTATCTGTAATGATGTCAATAAGAGAAGAAATGGTTCGTAACTTCTTCATATCAGAGATTGGCAAGCACCACGACCCTTAATTCTTACGATTAGCTCGACAACCAACCCGATGACTGTCTAGAACCATGGAATCGTCGTTCATGTGCGATTTCGGAATAATGAACCTGTTAAAATTTCAACACAGGTCGCCAGACACGATGGGCTATCAATTTCCACTTTAAGTTATCTCGCTAATAATAAGCAGATAATAAGATTGTGATATTTCGAATAATGTTTTTATTTGGGCGCATTCTTTCTTTCTCTAAATAAATCACATCCCAACTTCGCCAGTTTATTTTTCCACTGGGATTTTGGCACCAATTTTATTTTGCCATTGTTCATTTTTATCCCACCTTCTACAACTGTCCTGGGTATGATTTTAAACTACATTCGCGTCCTGGGTAAAACGATAAACTACATCCAACAGCAAGGCCTCTGATCAGGAGGTTTTGAGGAGTGTGGAACCACCTCTTAATTGCTGGTGTTCCCAGGTCCACCCTAACCCGGGGTGGTAGCACCTGTTAGGGTCCCAGCTATGGGCAAATAGTTAACCCCCAAACTGAGTCAAAACACTATGAAAGCGTAAAAATAGGTTTTAATACCTGAAATACTTTGTAAAAAAATGTTATTACAAGCGATACATTTTTGAAGAAAAAATATTACCAGAAATAGATTTTTGGAGGAAAAAAATTTTACCAGCAAGCTGCAATACATTTAAAAAAAAATTACTAACAATAAAATCTTGTCGGCATTAAATAACTCATTGAGGTTGATATGCCGCAAACAAAATAAACGAAGCCTTCCCACTACAAACTACGTTGTCCCGACACTCATATGAAAGAAATGTAGTGATTCCCTATGTGTAACGTGTCATGAAGCCGAAAGTATAGGGCACCCAGTAAGGATCGAACTCACAACTCAGTGGCATTTGTTCTAGCGAGACAAGTTTGCTAACCATTACCCCACGTCGAGGTGCCCACATATGAATGCGGTGTCTATTTTATTTTATTTTTAGCTTAGCGCCTATTAAAATATATGTCGATAATTAATTCATTTTTATTCTCTTTTCTTACTAGCAAACTGGGTTGTTTTTATTTTATCCAAGTGAAATTTAGAAATGCCAAATTCTCTGAAAAAAATATTTCTTTGCTGGCGACAAGGTGGCGATGTTTAGTACACATTTTCTCTGTGTTAAATATTAATAATAATTTATTTAACATATTAAGTTGTTTTAGTATCCCCATATCAATTATTTGGAGAATAAGTCTTCTTTGATAAGATTGCGTAAACAAAGCTAGAAAGTGAGGTTTAAGCAGCTCTAACTCAGATATGACAGCAATATTCCATTTCCTTTGTACTAATCTGACTCTTGTAAAAATAAAGAATGGTAAAAAAAGTCATGTACTTTCAGGAGCGAACCGATAATTTTTTTCAGCAAATTTTGCTGTAGATCATGCCTTTTTCCAAGTGCATTTGTGCAAAAGCAAATACAGCCAACGAAGCTGGAATTTGAGCTCGACTTGCCGAGTCCAACTTCTGCAACGATAACAGTTACGCTACCCGTACATTCAGTATACACTGCGATTGCAATATCTCCAATACTCTGTTGCACTATTTATCTCCTGAACCACTTAACCACTCCCAATATTGTACTATTCTGTTATATATATTTTCTTTATATTTTTCAGTCTGTTATTGGCATTCATTAATCTGTTTCGACAATTATAGTACGTACTGCGACACGTGTGCCCAATGTCTGCTGTAGTACTTTTGTACAATGAACAATGGACACCATCGTTTATTCTGCTACTAGCATTACAACTACTACAACTACAATTGCAATAAATAATTGTTATTGACTGCAGCTAAGACCGAGGTTAACAACTGATAACTTCGTTTGACAAGGTACTTAAGGTTTGAAGACTGTTTCTTAAGGAGAACTCATTGATTGTTCCGAGAGACGTCAGGTGGACGCAGTTCAAAAATTCTTTTGCACCGTAATAACATACATTAGAATTAAAGCAAAACACGGATACAATTCTAGCTAGAGGTTCGATCAATAGCATCAAGTGCTACAACAAACAGCCAGGCATGAACTGTGAGGAATTGTGTGGTTTTAAAATAGTCGGCACTTTATATTTAGATCAAGAGATTTAGTGTCAGATATTAAAATTATGTCAATATCTGTCTATATCTCTGAGATGAGGTATTATAATTATTTACATTATTACACTACACGCAACACACACACGCACACATATAATTTACATTATTCCCTTACACTGTCAGACCGCTGGCGTGTTCGTATCGGCAATGTTACCACTGGCGGACCGTTAGAGGCCCACCGGTTTGCATATAGCATGATTCAGTTTATGCTTCCAAATCTCTTGGAAAAGAATTTAAAAACTGAGAATATCTTCTGTGAATTTTATGTGTTTTAAGCTAAACAATGAAAAAACTTCTGTCTGTTTCTCTGAGATGAGGTATTATGATTATTTACGCCATTCGGACTGTTATCGTCATCTTCGTCGCTATATTCACAACGTTTCGGTCGTTGTACCCTCTGGCCATCTTTAGGTGATATGACCTAACTGATATGACCCAAAGAGTTGTCAGTTCAATACCAGACTACAGCAGTAGTGAACCAAAAAAAAAAAAAAATACTTGGAGAGTTGAGTTAAAGGGAAATAACTGAAATCCGGAAGAGGCATGGCACGTGGAACTAGAAAAATATATCCCGGTGGACGAAATAAAGGATTCGGTTCGAAGTTTCAATCACCTGAAGAAGGCCGAAACAACGAAACAACGGCCGCAATGTTGTGGATATGGCAATGGAGATGAGAATAACAGTCAGGATAATTTAAATAATATAAAAAATTATGTCAGTTATTTAAAATAAATAAAAAAATGTTCTTACAGCACCTTAACATTATGTTTTGATGTGACATTCTTCATATCAGTTATGTGCCATGCGTGATACACGCTTAGGCGATCATGTATCTTTTGACGAGGCAGATTTTTTTCCCCGCATCCAAGTCTATAGAAGAAGAGGATTCATACCTTTCCCAAGTAAATGTAATGGATTTAACTGGAATTCAAACTCGGCTCTCCGATTCCTCAATCCGAGACGCTATCCATTACTCCAGCATGCCTCCCATACATTATATAAGTGATTTATTTTATATTCCTGAAATGAGTTGATTAAAACTTTTTATAGAAATTAGTAATACTGATTTTAGCACAATTTAATAAACACATCAAATCAGTGCATTTCCAATAACATTTTAATGTTAAACACCTGAAGAAGACAAAGTGAATCATAAATTATTCATCTATGTGCCGTGTCCCTTCAGAACATAAGTAATCATGATTCTCAACAATTTCCTGTCCTTTGTAGCTCTCAATAAATTTTGTCTTTTCGATATCTCTCCTAATCCCTGTTCCGCCAAAGATTTACACAAGTTCATTCGATAAATTATGCACTGCTTTCCTCTGTACTTCTTGTCTTCAATATATCCTGTCTGTATCCAATTTTCTAAGCCCTTTTTTCTCATTATGTGCCCTGAATATTTCAACTGTCAATTTCCGATATTAATAAGTGTCTTTTTTGTTTCCATTTTCTAGAAAACTTTGTCGTTGCTCACATATTCGGCCAAGGTATTCTTAGCATCCTTCTGTAGAACCACATTTCTGTTGCTTCAAGTCTCTTCTTCCGTGAGGAGATTGTCCAGCATTCACTGTCATAGAGGAGGATCGATATTACCCAGTGTTCTTTTCTTTGTCTCTTACGAGATTTTCCTATTAATATTTTGCTTAGATTTTGGAAGCATATTTTGGCATTCCAACCCGCCTTCGGATTAACTAAATAAAAATCAAAGAAAAATTCTGAATCCCGAAAGATTATCCCAATTCCTAAAGACACTTGTTTACAACACTGAAAAACTTCTTTGTTTATATTTCTCCTGAAAAATGCATACCGTTGCATCTCGTATGAAGTCAGTATCTATATTGAAAAATGTGCTACTTTTGTTACGGCTATTGATGCACGAAAAAGGCTTTTACTAATGATGTTATTGGATAGTACTTATGTATTTTAACGTGTTTAACAGTTTATAGCTATAGCATAACAAACTTACAAATAAAAAAAAAACAAGTACTAAAAATTAATAGAAGGTTCCAGAAAGTCATATTCCTACTATAATTATATACGATTTTAGAAATTTCGTGTTGGCGTGACATTTTTTTTAAAAAGTAAACTGAATTAAAACCCTATTCATTATTTTTTTAACAAAGTTCATCGAAATATGATATATCAAATCAGTTATTTTACAAAATTCAAGTCATGATGCCAAATCAATCGGGTTGGAAGCAATCGGATGCCTAGCCACATTGATGAGCTGTGATACATCGAAACAGTCAATATATATGCCTCCGGAAAATTTAATTCCGGTCGAGCACTCTGGGGAGAAAGCGCGAATTTGTAAACAATGACTACTACTGCTAATATTGCAAAGCTCTTCCATGAATTGAGCCCTCTCTGTCATTAGCGTGTTTATTCGATAAATAAGCACGTAAAAATTACTCTTCCGATCAATCGGGCGCTGATGGCTCAGGCGTAAAATCTCCGACTGATGGTAAGTGGTCGACTACTTAGATAGCATATTACGATATTTACCTGCCTCCCACGAGGTATGATGAGGCACAAGGCCAAATTTAATGTGGGGAAATCAGAGCCCGTTTGCTCGGGCAAAAATTGCCCGTAGACCCCGCATACGCGGGATCGGGTATCTGTCTACCTCTCCGGACGAGACTCCGCCCTTCGGCATAGCCTCGTCCGGGTTCCTCTTTGCCCAAAGGCAGATAGTTCGACACGGTATGAGCTTCTCATGCTACCAGCTTAGGCAGCATATTGTCCCCACTTACAATAGTGACCAATGAGGATTGGGACATACCCATTAATGTTCATGGGTACGGTATATAACATGGAAACAAAAAGGAATCTTATAATTAAATTCAGAAAGAGACAAATGAAGTGTCTAGGGCACATAATGAGGAAAGATGGCTTGGAGAATTTAACACTAACAGGACACACTGAAGGCAGGAGAAACAGAAGAAAGTAGCGAATAACCTACCTTACGAGCTTGTGTAATTGATTGATAAAACAGGGATTAGGAGAAATAACAAAAAGACAACCCTTACTAAGAACCAAAAATGATAGGAAGTTGTGGAAAGCCAAAAAATTATTCTAATTGATACTTTTTGTTTTTGTTGCTTAAATTAAATAACGATCGACATTCCTTTATCAAATAGTATTTTTACAGTAGTAAAAGACGTTTTACAATACACAACATATGTGGGATTAACCCACTTGTCTAACAAATAATTTATGTTAATGACCGCTAGTTGGAGTTGCTAACAGTGGCATATAAGTACACAAAAATTCTCTTTTTTCTCTTTCCACAGAGTGCCTTAGAGATGAAACATGTCTCGTTTTCCCTCTAGAGGACCTTTTGCACACCAGTGGACCTCATACCGTTTAAGTACGCCACAGAAAGTACACAATATACAATCCTGATTGACAATACTATCAATTAATACTATATCAACTAATTACATTCTATACAGAGTTTACATGCATCTCGTTAGTTCCATCTCGTGCCATGACACAGGCATGAACCCTGATGTTTCTATATTCAACTGTAATGCTACTCGTGTTGTTAAAACTAGCATAAATTGACATAGATGAAAAAACGAGTGTAGTTCAGGTTAACTTTCATTTAAAACTCTATTCACTACTTATCAAGTTACTGCATACGTTATTAATTAACTTTGAGCTAATCCTAGCTAACTTAACCTTAATAATGAAAAACGACTCACATTGTGGCATGTACAAATAAAACCAATTCCTATTGTTTTTATTAATTTTATTTTAAACAAGTAATCTGACAAACTAAGTAATTCAATTGCTTTTTAAACCTGGAAATCAGTAACAGCGTCTAGGTTCTTGAACACGGGCGACTGAAATCATTATGTCAGCTGTTCTCGCTTATCAACTGGAAATTGTATGTTGCTTCGGGTCCTTTTCCAGAACAATTTTTGCTGTACGAGCTGTTTCAGTAGAACCCGGCGACTGACTTCTGTGACAGAGTTAGATAAAAGCAAACAAAGAAACAGAAAATGTCTGATGAAAGGAACAAAAACACTGAGCTTGCTTTACTACGAGACATTTACAAAAAAAAAAAAAAGAAGATTGTGCTGCAGCAGCCTTTCAAGTAGATAGAGCATGCTTGAATTGACAATCAGCTTTCTAAATGCGGAAATTTAGCTTAACTCAAAATGCAACTACTAGCATATATATTTTTAAATTATGCTGCGTAAGTTTATCTCTGGTGCTTATATAGATTTAACTTTCGATAGAACCACTGAGAGCTTGTTATAATATTAGATTGTTTACCTAGAAGCTAATTTCTCTGCTGTTACTGTTGTCCCTAATTTTATGGTTACACTTTTCTGCAATAATAAACGAAACGAAAAATGGCAGATGTGAAACAAACAGATATAAAATGAACGACGCATATTATTTGCAAATAAAAGCACTAAACTTCTTACTGTTTTCCGATAACACAATTTCTTTTTCATAAAGACAGTTTTTCAGTGTCTTAAGTGAAGACAAAATCATTTATTCAAGTCGACGATGGCGATTATAAATCGGTGGTCATAGCCATGACTGCCGAGATCATAAGTGGGTTTCGGAGACCCAACCACACAAAGGCGGTGTTATTACTTTGATCGTCACACAGGATATTGGAAGTTATTTAAGACCTGTCTTGGTGACAGAGATCGAGACTATTGTAATGTTATTTAATGTATTCATTTTCATGGGCTAATTGACGTTCACATAAAGTGGAATCGGTATGCCGGTTTCAAATTACGACCGAGTTCATAACATTCACTTTCGCACAAATAGCCTCGGTAAAGGTATGACCATCTCTAAAGCCAGCGTGGGATCTCTAGCAGAGAGATAGAGAGAGTGAGAAAGAAAGAAAAAGAGAGAAAGAAAAAGAGAGAGAGAGAGAGAAAAAGAGAGAAAGAGAGAGAGAGAGAAAAAGAAAGAAAGAGAGAGAGAGAGAAAAAGAAAGAAAGAGAGAGAGAGAGAAAAAGAAAGAAAGAGAGAGAGAGAAAAAGAAAGAAAGAGAGAGAGAGAGAGAGAGAGAAAATACCTAGTTATTGTATATGTTATTATCCAACCTTCATTAGATCCTGGTAAACTTAATCTTAATAATAAAAGAGTCCGTGAGGTAGCATGTAGATATAACACCATTTCTTATTGCTTTTATTCATTGTTTTAACAGTGCAAATAACAAACAAAACTCAACGATAACCTCATTTCAAGACAGAAAATAAAATACTGGAAAACCGTACTTGCTATAAATCCAACCATTCCCAGACAATGCACTGTCAAATAAAAAACGGACATCAGAAATAAGATGAAAAAAAATACAAACAACAAATTTAAAATTAGTTTCCTCGGCTATTAACTTATATTAAACAGATGAGGCCGATTTTCGTTTCAGAATTCAAGTCTTTGAAAGCAAAGAACGCTTAATGTCTCATGACAAACAGAACTTTTCAAACCCTTGAAATTTGATTATTTAATAATGTTTTGATCTTTTGTCTCGGGCATACATTGTAGTGGACCTGTCAAATTATTTTACAGCTGTTTAAAAGGTGTTTGCCAAAGCGAATTTTCAGTAATTGATAACTGTAACGATATAGAGACTTGTTTGTGTGTTGAAACAGCTGCGTATATTTTTAGTTTTCGGTATTCGAGCCAGGACAGACATGATGATTTTGGATGTTGATTTACAAAGCACGCAATCTCCATTAGGGAACTTTGTAAACTAACAAGCTTGTAGAAATGGACGTCAGAGCAAGGAATAGGCAGGGTAGGTAAAACGAAAAACTGATGTTAAAAAGACAAATGTTAGAATTACAAAGAATCAAAAGCTGTGGAGAGCCATTATCACAACATCCTGAAGGGTCATAACAAATATTAGGTTGGTGAAAAAATAATGATGTAATAATGTCGTTTTTTGACGTTAAAAAATACGTCAAAAAACGACATTATTACGTCTTTTTTTTAGCACCAACCTAATAAAAATGCAATAATCGAGAGGGTTGAAGTAAGTGTTGGGTTGGGTAAATCTTTGGAGGCGGTATAATTAGTCGACAATTTGGTTTATTTGAATGAATCTAAAAAGCGGGGTTTTGGGAATTTGTTTTAAAAAATTAATATGAAGATACACGCCCGAGAGTATACTCATCTAAATTTATACGATACCATCATAAAGTAAGTTCCCGGCCCGAGCAAGAAGAATGACTAATACGACACACACACAATATATATATATATATATATATATATATATATATATATATATATATATATATATATATATTAGTGTTTGATCCTTTTATATTATATTCTTACTCTGTCCTGGTCATTGATTTCTATCTGTATTCTATCCTCTTGGGAATTTATATATATATATATATATATATATATATATATATATATATATATATATATATATATGTACATATATATATATTCTGACCACTAATATTATCTATCTATCTATATATATATATATAACTATTTATTTAAAATTTATTACATAAATATGTTAAAAAAAAACTACAAATTAGTTTTGAAACAAAATGGTTATTTTTGTAGTGATTTTATAACATATTTATGTTATAATTTTTAAATAAATAATTATATTCGCTCTACTCTGTATTGAGGACTCTTTTAAGAATAGTAATTGTTGGTTATTGGAATTTATTCCGTATACACCAATCATATACTTGTGTATATATATATATATATATATATATGTGCGTGTGTGTGTGTGTGTGTGAAAAGATTTTTAGTACCACACCAACTAAATAGTATTCTTAAAACAGGGAACATTTTTATTAATCAAAAAGTCGTATACAACAGTACCGTCTCGATTAAAAATAGAAATTTTAAGGCATTTTTTATCTGACGCTTTGTCAGAAGAAAAATCGTCGTAATTAAGAGAAACTACTGAAAGGAAACATACCTCCTTGTAATAAAATTTAGAGAAACAGCGGGAAGGGGAAAGATAAAAAAAAAACCCCAAAAAAGCAAAACAATCAAAGTTGCCCAGACTCGCCGAAGAGTCCCACTTTATGTTTCAGCTCCCTCTGCCTGCACAAAATCGAAACGAGAAGTGTTGATAACAACCACCTTCAAGATGTTAATTTGGTGTTTCGTCCGAGTCCTGTGCAGTACAGAGAAGTACGCCGCTGAATAATTAGACCCAGAAGTGACGGAGTTAAATAAATGTTCCTCGATGGCAGAATTATACGCCTGTCAGTGCCCGGATGCTAATAGAGCATGTCTGCGTATAAAGTCAGGCACGTGCTGTACAATCTGCAACTCCAGCGGTTGGATAGAGTTTACCGACAAGTTGGCCTCACAGCGACACATTAAAATAATAATCAACAGAACTTTGTTGATTAGCAGGAAAGACATCCTTACGGACACAAGGGAAAGCACTCCTAGTAGCAATGATGTTCCGTAGTACTGCGGAATTGAAGCTGTGTATGACAACTGAAGAGATCTTATCAGCGCCTGTTCGACTACAAGAGCCAGTCCAAGGTAATCTCATGGAGACACGACACTGCAGTGGACTAAATATTTTAATTTCATAGAAATTTTAAGTTTAATGTTTGTTTTGATAACACCTTCCGGATAGCTATTGGCGAGAAACATATTAGTAATTTCCATGAGTTTTGCATAGCATGGATTCAATATTTTGAGCATAACATGGACTGAACATTTCAGTTACGAGGAAGTTTTAAGGGCAACAGAAAAAAAGGGCGCTTATATATATATATATATATATATATATATATATAGTGCGGACATCAGTAATGGGCGTCTTAATAAAAGCGAATATACTTGGGGACACACACACACACACATATATATATATATATATATATATATATATATATAGCAAGGAGGTATTTCTAGGATACCTATTAAAGAATAGGCGGCGTAGAAAATTTGGTACTCACAACACATGTTGAAAGGTAAACAGCGAGTAAACTACTTAAGCTTGTGCAAATTGATTGCAAAACTGAAAATGAGATGGATTGTGATGAGACAAAGGTTATGAAGAGCTACAAAGAATAGGAATGCTCGGCCCGTTTAGGATCAAAGTGCAGTATCTGTGCTTTGTGATCATCCGGGCTGGCTTCTGTCGAACTCTCTAATGCAGAGAGGAACTCGGAGGAAGCTTTGCCGAAGGGCAAGGTTTCCTTCGGGGAGGTAGACAGGACCTGAACCCGTCAAGGCGGGTTCAAAGGTCATATTTTTGACCGAGCCTACGGGCTCGCGGGCTGCCCACATTAAACCGGCTTTGTGCCACATTTAATCCTCGTGGGTGGATTAATAAATACCAAGAATAGGAAGTTGGGGAGAACAATGATCGCTTATGTCCAGAAGAGAGTCTGCACATCGAAGAAGACGTGCTGTGATTGTATCGTTTAACCCAAATACGTGCCCAGATCATTAGCTATGTATTATCTATCTTCCTTTATTACAATTAATGCTGGACGATTTCCCCACAGAGGAACAAGCGACTTGAAGCAATAGAGATATGATTCTGAAGAAAGATGCCGAGAATACCATGGACGGTGCATGTTAGTAACGAGGAACTTTAACAGAAAATGGAAACAAAAAGAACCATTATGCTTAGAATCAAAAAGAAAGTAGAAATTTCTCGGACACAGAACTTGGAAAACCACAGGACATATTGAAGGTAAGAGGGACACTCAGGGGACATACTGAAGGTAAGAGGGACACTCACAGCACATGTTGAAAGATGGATAATCACCGGACATGTTGAAATTAAGGGGGAAACTCACAGGTCATACTGAAGGTAAAAGAGACAGAAGAAAACAGCGACTAACCTACCTAAGCTGCTTGTGTAATAGACTAGAGAAACGGAGTGGGGGTGATTTTTTACAATAATGTTCACCCTGTACAAGGCCCAAGAGTCACTCGAAGTGGAGGGTTACAGATTAAGCGGCATGAGGATATGTGGGGAAGATAACGGTTATCCATAGACTTGAACAGGTTAAGATTGTAGTGATCGGGGGAAGCATCCTCTTGGGAGTCGATTCCATAAAGCAGTGGTTCGTGAGAAAATGTTGTACTTATATATCTTCAAGGAATACGAAGGGAATGGGGGTGGTTCGCTATCATTTGTGTGGCATGGCGCCTCTTAGCCGTACAGGTTAGAACTCGTGGAACTAAGGAATGTACTTCGTCCGAACATGTTTCATGGCAATATGCAGCGTTTCCCCTGTAGAGAAAGAGTTGTAGAGCGGAAAATAATTCATCGATCACATCGATCGCCTTTGAACTCTGAAGACTGGGTGGCCTGATCTAAGTCAACTAAAGTTATAGGATAGCAGAAGGAGTTAAGTACTTACTGGAGTGGTACAGGGAACCGACCACTGAAAAGACAAACATTACGAAAAGCTACAAAGGATAGGTAGTCGTGGAGAGCTATGATCGCTCAAGTCCTGAAGGGGCATATAGGACCCAGATCCTATATTGTTCTCAAAACTTAAAAAAATAAACAAAACACAGGCTCCAAATTAAATTGCGCAACTAGCGTAAATTGATTGGTTAAAAAATATCACTTGACATGACGTCGACTACGTCCTCACTTCTAACTTTAATTTGACCTGATCAAAGGTACATTTGCGCTAAAACTTTAAAACATTTTCCGGAGCCTATCACGTAACTGATATTGCTTATATAAACAATAAACAATTAAAAAACGGAGAGTGGGGAAAAATCAGTCAAAAAGCTACACGTTACGTGACGACACTCATCATAAAATAACTTTCAACTAAAGTCCAGACTATAAGTTAAAAAAACAAAACAAAACAACAAAACTTTTAAACATAACTGCAGTCTATTTCTTTCCTACAATGCAAATTAAACTCTCGTCGACAAACAACGAAGCGAAAGACACTAAAACGTCAAAAACCACGTAAGTCACAGCCACACGCGCTTTTTCCACAAAATGTGAATTGTTTATTTTGAATACACAAACAATATTACATTGAACTGATTTTTTCCAAATTCTCACAGATTTCTCTGCAACTTGCAGTCTATCAAACTGAAACATTACCTCATACAAAAATCTAAAAAGACAAGTTTATTTCACCATTTTAAACAACATTCATAACTATTGTTTTGTACATTTGTTATATAAAAATCTATTTATTTGTATAATTTCTCTTGTCTGAATTTTCCTGTTTCTTGTTGTCGTCATTTTGTGGCATTGTGTTTAATATGAATTAGTGAGTGAAATTGACCCTCATCTGTTGCTGAGCCCGACACGCTGATGAAAAAGATATTTTTTGAAAAACAACAATTTTAAAATACCAGCATACCACATAAATTTCCAGTCGATTTAAAAAAAAAAAAGAAAAGAAAAGAAAGTATGTTAAGACTGTACACAGCACATGGATACGAACGTGAACGAAAATATAGAGACAGCAATTACAATGAATTTGCCAGTCTAACGTACAGATCTGGTTGTTTCAACTGAATGCTATATTCAGTGCTAAAAAAGCGTCATAAAGTGCACGTTAGGCATACGTGGTTGAGAAAATTCCAGCCGACGTGGCCATGGAAGTAGTAGATATACTGACCGAAATGCCAGAAGAAAAACCATATGATATTAAAAAAAATGCAATTATCAGACACACCGATGAATCAGAGGAAAGAAAACTACATGATCTATTCAACAATTTAAACTTAGGTCATCTCAGACCGTCGCAACTCTTACGAAAGATGAAATCATTATTAGGGGGAAACACCATGTCAGAAACAGTATTGAAGAAGCTATGGATGGATAAACTACATGCGCACACTACACAAATCTTCGCTTCACTTCCCGATGATTTTGGACTTGGAAAAGCTAGCGGAAATAGCCGACAAGATACACGACAACAAAACAGGATGAAACGGTGCTTACCACTGTACAGACACCTAAAGTCGTATCAAGTGATAGCTTCGATGAATTAGCACAAATAAAAGAAATTCTAACAAATCTCACCATACAGTTGAGAACTTTAACCAATAACACACAATTTCGGCGTTCACGTATCGAACACAATAGAAGTTCATATTCACCACACAAGGACAAAAACAGATCAAACTCTGTACCGAGAGAATAGCGAATATATGACACTTGCTAGTAACATGACAAATTCGGACATAAGGCAAGGATGTGTACCAAGCCTTGCTATTTTGAATCTAAGTCTTCTAATACCCCAAAAAACAATATCCGGGAAACGAGCATCCCATCAGCAAGTAATGACGACCTTTGCTGCTGGAAGAGATAAAAGAAGTCGTCTATTTTATATCCGGGACATTAGTACTGGATATTTATTTTTAATATGCACAGAAGCACAAATCAGTGTCATTCAACTCAGATCCAGTACAGTCAATAATAACTCTTCATATACATTACAGGCAGCGAAAGGATCAAAGATGGAAACTTCGGAGAAATTCCGTTAACACTGGATCCAGGATTACGACGATCTTTCACGTGAGTATTCCCCATGGCGCAGGTGAAAAGTGGACTTTTTGTCTCACAGTTACATATCCGTAACCATGTCGACACACTAGATGGCAATACAACAAAACTTAAAACAAAGAGTATCACTTCAATTTATATATCAACAGGCATACGTTCAGCATTACCAACATCCAATGTCCTTCATGGATTACTAAAAAAAAAAAATACCCTAACCTAACAACACCTTTAACGCATTCAGGCAAAATACGCCACAGCGCCAAGCATTACATTGAAACAAATGGTCCGCCGATACACGCATCACCACGCAGTTTACCACCAGATAAATACAAACTAGCGAAAGAGGAATTCCAGCACATGCGTCAATTAGGAATAATACGCTCCTCATGTAGACTGTATTCTTCTCCATTACATATGGTACCCAAGCCTGTCACTTGGAGACCTTATGGAGATTTTAGAAGCCTCAACGCAAAAACTGTTCCTGATAAATATCTAATACCGCACTTACATGATTTTGCCATAGGGTTACAAGGAATCAAAATCTTCACAGAGTTGGATTTAGTAAAAGCTTACTACCAAATTCCAGCAACTGAAGAGGATATTAAAAAAAAACTGCAATTACTACTCCTTTCAGACAATATCTGAATTTACTAGGATGCCATTCGGGTTACGTAATGCCGCCCAAACCTTTCAAAGTCATAGACGAAGTCTTAAGAGGACTACCTTTCGCTTTTGCTTATATTGACGATATACTCATCGCCAGTCAAAATAATACAGAACTTCAACAACACGTAGAACAATTTTTCCAGAGGCTGGAACATTTCGGCTTAAAAATCATCGCCGAAAAATGCCGTTTCAAAACTAAATTTCATAGGACATGTTATAGATGAACATGGGATCACATGAGAAAGTATCAGCGATTAAGGATTTTCAACAACCAACATCACTACGACAACTTCGGCGATTTCTCGGCCTAATAAATTACTATCGTAGATTTATCCCGGGTTGTTCCGGAATATTAGCAAGTCAAAGGAATAAGAATACTAAAATACTCATGAATGACGAAACATTAGCTGCTTTTCATGAAGCTAAAAAAAGCACTTGCAGACTTTATTAAGCTATCCTACATCGCCAACGATGCTGATTCGACACTCACCTCAACAACTGACACATCTGGCGATTTTATTGGAGCAGTACTTCATCAGAACCAACATAGCCAATATCGTTTTTTTTTCTTTCTGTGAAACTTAATACTGCACAGAGAAAATACAGTACCTTCTCGAGCGATTTACCTGTCTAGATGACATTTTCGACATCTACTCGAAGGACGACTTTTTTCACAGTTTTCACCGACCATAAACCACTCGCTTATGCTTTACATGCAAAAACAGACAAGTACATACCCAGAGATACCAGAAAATTGGATCACATATCCCAATTTACCTCGGATATCCGATAGATTAAAGGATCGAATAATATCGAGGCTCACCCGTTCCACGATACAGTCTGTTGAGTTTGAAACACTCAGTTTCGATCTAATAGCCGAAGAAGAGCAGAAAGATACCACACAAGACACAGTGAAAAAAATACTTCTTTACGGCTAAAAGAACACCCTGTACCATTCGGCACAAAGACGTTATTATGTGATGTAAGCACTGGTTATTCAAAACCTTATGTGTCATGCTCCATGCGCAGGAGGGTATTGAGACATTTTCACAAATTTTCACATCCAGGAAGCAGAGCTACAGCTAAATTAATTAGCGACCGTTTCGTCTGGTCAAAGACGTGTGCTGACATTAAACATTGAACTCAGACCTGTTTGAATTGCCAGAAGAGCAAAATGAACAGACACACAAAGTCCTCCTGTTGGGCAGTTTGTCAAACCGCACGGCAGGTTTACCAATTTATAGGTCGATTTAGTAGGGTCCCCTACCGGAAGTAGAAAGATATCACTACCTGTTCACCATAATTGATCGATTCACGCCTTGGCCTGTCGTTGCCCATTTTCAAGACATATCAGCAGAAACAGTTTTGAAAAGTATCCCACAGGAATAATGGATATCTATTTTCGATTGCCCTTCTGTGATAACTACAGATAGAGGATCACAGTTTCAATCAACATTTTTCACCGAATTTACCAATTCATTGAGAGTCAAACACATATCAACCACAGCATATCATCCTTGTGCGAACGGCCATGTTGAGCGTTTCCACAGACAGCTAAAAACAGCATTAACATTCAATAATAATTCTAGAACATGGTCGGACAATTTAACGCTTGTGCTGTTATCAATAAGAAACGTAATTAAGGAAGATTTGGGTTGTACAACCTCAGAAATGGTTTTTAGAACAACTTTGACACTTCCAGGTCAATTTTGCGACGGAAACAATTATTTAAGAACGACTACGCCTTTTGTTCAATATTCTAAACAGCAGATGAATGAGTGTTCATGCCCACTAGAATTCATTTTCTAGGCATTTATACTGCCAAAGACTTGCACACTTGTGATTACGTTTTTATTCGTTATGACGCAGTTAAAAAAAACCTCTTTGCCCGATTTACATGGGCCCTTATCAGATCACAGACAAAAACCTAAGTACTTTACAGTAGTCATATATAATAAACCAAACACACTCTCAGTAGGCAGATTGAAACCAGCATATATGGGTTTACTTAAACAGACTTTCACTAAAGAAAGCGCCATAACCTCACCACAAACAACAGAAATAAAACTTATTTCAACACCTGCAAAAACAACCACGAAATCAGACAGAAAGATACATTTGCCTACACATTTCAGAACATATATTACATATTGAAAAATATTTTTTCAATATTTTATAAATCTGCAGGGGATATATAGGATCCAGATTCTATATTGTTCTCAAAACTTCAAAAATTAAACTAACATAGGTTCCAAATTAAATTACACAACTAATGAATTTGATTGGTTTAAAAATATCACAGGGCATGTCGTCGACTACGTCCGCGCGTCTGACCTTACTTTGCCCTAATCAAAGGTACAGTTGCGCTAAAATTTTAAAACATTTTATGGAGCCTATCACGTGACTTATGTTGCTTATATAAACAACAAACGATTAAAAAAAAACAGAGAGCGGGGAAAATCAGATGAAAAAGCTACACGCTACGTGACGACACTCATAAAACATTTTTCAACTGAAATCCAGACTATAGGTTGAAAATCCTTTTTAATATAACCACTCTTTATTTCCTTCATTCAATGCAAACTAAACTCACGTCAGCAAACAACGAAGCGAAAGACACTAAAACGTTAAAAACAACGTAAGTCACAACCACACGCGCTGTTTCCACAAAATTTGAACTCTTTATTTTAAATACAAACAATATTGAAATGAACTAATTTTTTCCAAATTCACACAAATTACTCTGCAACTTACAGTGTCGGAGTTAGCTCCTTAACCCTTCCACCAGGGGCGGGGGGGGTCTCTCTTTCCTGGCTATAAATACTCGCTGACCCTTCGCCTCTTCCTCTTTTTCCCTCGGGCCTTTGGGACCGCCACCTTGAGGTAAATCTCTTTTTCCTCAGGATTTCAGCCTTACCACCTCGCAGATGTGAACGCTCACAGATACAGCGTTTCCCAATTGCTGGGAACACGCTAAGAACAATACACGTACGTACGAACACTCAGCACAACACAGCACACACATATGATATTCACCACACACACTCTGTCCATATAACTTGTAACCTTTCTTGTTATTAATACATATATTTGTTTACATATATTTATCGGTCTTGTGTTTGTTTTTCTTTTTCTTTGCCTCCTTTGGACTTAATTAATGTCCAACTTTCTCATGTAGTTGGACCGGCTAGCATGAAAATCTTAACTCACGTGTGTTCATCTACTTATACTCAACACCACAGCCACGGTCCTCTACAACAGTATCAAACTGGAATATTATCGCACACAAAAATCTAAAAAGACAAGTTTATTTCACCATTTTAAACAACATTCATAAATATTGTTTTGTACATTTGTTATATAAAAATCTATTTTTTTGTATAATTTCTCTTGTTTGAATGTTCTTATTATTTTGTGGCATTTGGTGTCATATAAATTAGTGAGAAAAACTGAGCCCCACAGGTATACCACACAGAAGAAGTGAAGAATAATTATGAATACAGCAAAAATAGAAATCTACAAGAACAGACATCGCTCTAATATCTCTAGTAGTTTCAAGTTTTCAAGTTGTCTCGGTCTTATTCTTGATTTGAATTGCTGTAGTCACTTGAACCACCGTTCGTAACATACATTAACAGACGAAGCGGAAACAGTTAACATATCGCAATAGTTAATAGGCTTGCTTCCCAGACCAATTTACTACCAAGACTTGGTGCCATGCATAGGGAAATTTAACCTTTGTGTTTTAAATGTTGTTTCCCCGACCTTTAGGTTAATATATTCTTCAAAGAAACGAGTTCAATTCTCCGAAGAAATCTTGAAATGATTAATGGCTCTTATCAAAGTTAAAGAAAATAAACAAAACGTCGTAAATAGAGCGGGCTCGTCTCGCAGGCTATTATCATTGAAATTAGATCGGTCATCTCTGATCTTCTATATTTGTGGCGTTGGACCCAACAAAGCTAAACTTAATAATAAAATTTATTATCTCAGTTCCTCAAAGATAGATACATATAGCAAATTAATGTTGAAGACAGTACTATTCAAGTGAGTTTGCTTCCTACTGTGTGATTTTTTGACCGATTGAGGTAAAATTATTAAGTAAAAAACGATTTTAGAGAATTAAATGTAGCCAGACTCGTAAAATATTTTTTTAACATATGAAGGGCATTCCACATGAGAAAAAGAAACAAGCACTTCATAGACATATCTTATCTACTATACAGTGTAACCCGGATATAAGAGAGTTGTCGGGACCGCAGAAGAAGTATCTTATATCCGAGTTTCTCTTATATCCGGGTTTCTCTTATATCCGGGTTTGGTCTATTTTGTTTAGGTAAGTATGGTTCTAATTTGGGACCAGAGAAAATCTCTCTTATATCCGGGTTACACTGTACATCTTTTTTTTTCTTTTTCACTCTTTTCCTTTTCTATCTATCTATCTGATATAATGGAATAAGCATAAACCTGTGTTCCCCATCTCTGGAATATGATTGGCTGGTGTCCGTCATAAATACCGACGGACGTGTAGGTACGACAGAGTCAAAGAGCTAAGTCTATAACGACGTCCATTGATCTACACTGCTTACCTACGACGCGTACCGGTCGATTACTGCTACCGTATTCTACTTGGTTATAGTAGCCAAAACCACTTAGCTACTTCGTTCAAATATATCCCTTTCCAGGACATATCACTATCATTATGCCGTAGAGAGTTTAAGTTACAAGTTTCGTAAGCATTTATTATTCATCTCATAAATTCTGTTATAAATGAGACAATAATACGACAAATTCCTGGTACATTTTGTGATGTCTATCCTTATTTGTTCATTTCATCTTTATTTCCTATCTATCTAGTGGCATGCAGGGTAGGGTGGGGGTCTCCAGTCAGCACTCTCTGGGGGCGAGCAGCACTTCCGATGGAGTATATTATTTTTATTGCAACTGAGGCACAGATAAGGAAGACGAAACAACTTTTTACATTTATTTAGCAAATACACCTAAATTTAGATATTCAAAATAAATAAGATAACTTTTAATTTTAGTTTTAAAAGGTCTATATTTGGCTGCTGGTAGCGCTGATAATTTGACCAAACCTGTGCAGAAAATTTTAGATAGGGTTCAAAATCAAATAATGCCAGCTTGTTTTAAAAATATGTCTGTCTGGCAGTGGGAATGGACACCATTTACACACGGTAATCAATTTGGGTTGGTCATTAAGTATACTATGAGTTACCCCCTAACTGCTTGAATCCAAAGTTTTTTCACACTTCTGTGAGAAGATCAAGTCTTTGGCGCCAGTTCTTTCATTTTGATTTTTCATGTTTTTGGACTGGTAGTGAAAAGAAAGTTCAAAAGATATAAAGGTAGGTGCGGAGACATTGCCATAAAATCAAAGACTACTCAAAAAAAAAAAAAGATTCTTGGTTATTATTGAAACATTTACATTTTTTTATTCTCGTAGAGAGTCAACTTCTTTCAAACTAAAAAACGAAAGAAAATTTGACAACAACATAAATGCAAGTGTATTTTTCTTTTCTTTTTGTTAACTTTATTTTAAAGAAATTTAAAACGTGTTTGAAGAAAAAATGAAAAATCAATTGCTACTATTTTTTTAATTTTTTATTAATCTTTGTTTCATTAAAATTATTTAATGTAATGTGAAATTTTGAAATTGTTTTCTTTGTAAGTAGTAGATCTTTCTTTGAAATTGTACTACAGTGTAACCCGGATATAAGAGATTTTCTCTGGTCCCAAATTAGAGCCATACTTACCTAAACAAAATAGACCAAACCCGGATATAAGATACTACTTCTCCGGTCCCGACAACTCTCTTATATCCGGGTTACACTGTAAGGGCTGAAGAATTTTCTCGCCCATTTCGCTCGATATTCACCCAAATTTTGGATAAAATTGATTGTTAGTCTTAAATTGTATTTCTTGTCCTGGAATAAAATTCTAATTCCTTTTTTAAAGTGTTAAAAATTTAATTCAATTCTAATTTACTAAATTGTTAAGACTAAGAGTTTAATTCGCTGGTGGACATTGCTTTTTTGCCTTTCTTTTTCTTGCACCGAAAAAATTACTGTTGTTTTAAAATTTTGCTACACCCTCAAAAAACAAACTTTTTAACACAAAAATTAAACTTTGAACATTCTTTTTACACAAAAATACAAGTTTTAATGAAAAACAATTATAGGTCCACTTGATGACGGCTTCCGGTATTGAAATCAGAAATCGACATTAAGCGGTGTTTATCGGAAAAAAGTTCCTCGTCAGTTTTGTACACTTAGAGTTGATTTTTTTAATTTCACTAGTTTGAACACGTAGGAATCAGTAATGCAGTCGAATAAAAAAAAAACAATATATTGGATACATTATTACTATGACGTTTAATATATTTAAATTTTGTTACATTACTATTTATAAAAAAAAACAACTATTAGACTATTTAAAAAATAGAATAAAGCATTTAAAAATGTTTTAAATATAAACTATTTAAAAAGTATTTTCACACAAAAAGAAAACATTCCAATTATAAAAAACAATAAATAAACTATTTAAAAAATATTTTCAAAGAAAACATTCCTTTATAAAGTTTTAATTCATTATTTGTAAGAAAAAACATTTCAATTAAAAAAAAAAAAGACGTTTTATTTAATTATGTGCAATAAAAAATAAAGATTTCAAATTATAAAGAGCAGTTCTATTTTGTTATTTGTTAATATTAAAAGAATGACTAAAAGAAATTTTTAATTGCCCCACCCCCAGTACATCCGACATATAATAGGTATTAGGTTTTTGATAAACATTGTTTAACTTCCGACTTCAAAACCAGAAGCCACCATCAAGTAGACCATTTCTAGTTTTTAATTTGATTTTAATGGGGTCGGTAAACATCAATTTTTTTTGCCTATTTTCTGTATAACATTTTTTTCAAAATATACACTAATACACTTATTTTGTATATTATAATACATTTCTTATATATATATATATATATATATATATATATATATGTATATATATATATAATACATTTCTTATATATGTATATATATATATAATACATTTCTTATATATGTATATATATATATAATACATTTCTTATATATATATATATATATATATATATATATATATATATATATATAATACATTTCTTATATATATATATATATATATATATATATATAATACATTTCTTATATATATATATATATATATATATAATACATTTCTTATATATATATATATAATACATTTCTTATAGATATATATATATATATATATATATATATAATACATTTCTTATACTTATAGATATATATATATATAAAATACATTTCTTATAGATATATATATAAAATACATTTCTTATAGATATATATATATATATAAAATACATTTCTTATAGATATATATATATATAAAATACATTTCTTATAGATATATATATATATAAAATACATTTCTTATAGATATATATATAAAAATACATTTCTTATAGATATATATATAAAAATACATTTCTTATAGATATATATATAAAAATACATTTCTTATAGATATATATATAAAAATACATTCCTTATAGATATATATATATATAAAAATACATTCCTTATATATATATATATATATAAAATACATTCCTTATAGATATATATATATATAAAATACATTTCTTATAGATATATATATATATAAAATACATTTCTTATAGATATATATATATATAATACATTTCTTATATATATATATATAATACATTTCTTATAGATATATATATATATATATATATAAAATACATTTCTTATATATATATATATATAATACATTTCTTATATATATATATATATATATATAATACATTTCTTATATATATATATATATATACACACATACACACTAATACATTTATTTTATATATATATATATATACACACACACTAATACATTTATTTTATATATATATATATATATATATATATATATATATATACACACACACTAATACATTTATTTTATATATATATATATATATATATATATATATATACACACACAAATACATTTATTTTATATATATATATATACACACACACTAATACATTTATTTTATATATATATATATATATATATATATACACACACACTAATACACTAATTTTTTAGGTACCTTCACAAAATCGCTAAAAAAAGAGCATAGTCTGATGAAAAGGACGCCAAACTTTATGAAAACAAAATGTTATATCGTCTAAATGCTTGTTTTTATGACGAGAAAAGACCAAAGTTTTTTTTTAATTATTTTTTTAAATTTTTTGCTTCTTTTTAGAACATTCTAAATTTTGATTAAAAAAAACCTTGTTTCTCTTTGTACCAACATGGGATAGTAAATAACATAGATAATCTTTAGCACGTTCATTTGGTATTACACACATTAATTTGGAAAATCTTGCAAAAATAAAAATTGTCAGATGTTAATGAAACTTTCAGAAACTATTCACAGAATAACGAAATTATTATAAATATGTTGTTTTTTTTAATTAGTCATGGCAGAAATATTTTTTTATATATTTATTAACACCCCCTTAACTAATTTTATGAAAAACTCTAGAAATTCGAGCGCACCAACCTTAGTGTTTAGAATAGTTAAAAGCACAAGGCTTTGAAGAATGCAAATCATTTTTTTTTTTTTTTTTTTTTTTTTTTTTAATGGAGCCAACGTACCTGAAAATCGGCTCTGAATTGTAACATACAAAAGTAAAACTCAATAAAACAAATATATCATTTAATTTCAAATGCTTTTATTTGTTTTTAGTTGTTTTTATGAATATGGACAATATTTTCTGAAAGCAAAAAATTTTTTCAATGAAAATTAAATTTTTAATACAATTGTTATTTCTTTAATTATAATAGATTTTTACATTAAGTTTTTAAAAATATAACATTAGTTAAAAGCAACATCAACCTTTCAAAGTGTCCAGATGAGATCGTCATTGTCTAGCGCTTTGAAAATTGTATCGTTTGGACCAATCAGAAGAGCCATGGTAATTAAAAAATGTAATTTTTGTGCTTATAATCGGGCAGTAATTATAAAGTATGGAAGACCAACCAGAATACAATTTAGTTGCATTATTTGAGTTCAGCATTGTTCTCCGCTGTTAAGGCCTTTACTTTTGCGAAACACGTATGGAGAAGTTAATTTGATTTTTCAATTTCAACTGAGAAGGGTACCTATAAGTATCAGTATCATGAAATTTAACTACTGCTAAACTTTAATTTATATGATCTTATTTTTATGTTAATCTCAGTTATGACATTTTTCCACAAATGAAATATCAAAATTAATAATAAAATGAATGGAAATACAAATAACACAGTATGTAATAAATGTACATAAAATTATAGTATTTTATGTACACTTCTGATAAAATTTCATAAGAAAGGTACCTATGAATTAATTAGATACCTTTTTCTTATGAAATTTAATCTCACTCTTAACAGTCTTATTTTTTAATTTCTTTATATTTTCCATAAAGCATCGTAAACGTAAAGATGAAAGCTAACTACAAAAAAAAAAAAAAAAAAAAAATGAAAAATTAGAGCGCTGAAAGTTTTCCTTAAAAGTAACGAGGTAAATAATTTGTTCATTTAAATCTAAATAATTTCACTTTCTTCCATCCGTAGAAAGAATTATCCTCCCGTAAGTTATCTAAACGTCATGAATACGTGTCTTTCGTCACTTGTCAATCGACGCAAAAGGTTATGACCTGCTTTGTTTTATTTTAAAATTACATTTTTTTGGCGCAGAAGCTAAGTTAAGCTTGGTTCAAAATATTTTAAATAAACATTATAATTTCTGATTTTATTAAAATCAGTTTTGAAAAAATGATAATTGATTTTTAAAAGAATATCAAAGTCAGATTTTCATCTTTTTTATCAAATGATTGAAAATGATTGATTATCTGTCCTATATTTTTTATTTTTTTATTTTTTTTCTTTGACAAAAAAAAAAACAAGATTTTTAACGAAAATTTCGGGCGTGCTAGGAACGATTAAAAAAAATGTAAAAAAAAAT
Organism: Acanthosepion lycidas; assembly: GCA_963932145.1. Classification (NCBI taxonomy): domain Eukaryota; kingdom Metazoa; phylum Mollusca; class Cephalopoda; order Sepiida; family Sepiidae; genus Acanthosepion; species Acanthosepion lycidas. The sequence goes on from OZ010571.1 coordinate 110,030,127, forward strand.
ACCCCGAAAATACTTTGATCTTTCCTCTTTAATAATATGAACATTAGACGATAAAAACTTGTTTTCGTCAAATTCGGCGTCTTTTTCATCATGCTATCTGTTTGTTTACATTTTCGTGGAGGTATCTATTTTATATATATATAATATATATATATATATATAAAGAATAATACACTTGTGTGTATATATATATATATATATATATATATATATATAAAGAATAATACACTTGTATATATATATATATATATAAAGAATAATACACTTGTGTGTATATATATATATATAAAGAATAATACACTTGTATATATATATATATATATAAAGAATAATACACTTGTATATATATATATATATATATATATATATATATATATATACTACACACACACATCTAATCCTAATGTCAGCTATCAATTATAAAATTAATTATAGTCATCAAATTCACTTAAACACGCTACGATTTGTGCTTTTACTGCAATTAGGAGTAGGATCCTAGCGCCCACCCCCAATAAAACTTCTAAAAATCGATATCGAAAATGAAAAAAAAAATGTCATTAATACTAGGAGCGGGAACTTAGCCCCTATTTAAAACAAGAGGAGAAGGAGCCTAGCTCCCCCCACCCCCACTAGAGTAAATATCTATTTAAAATGTTTATTTTAAAATATTGAGTTGGGGGATCTATTTTAAACCAGAGGGATGGGAGCTTAGACCCATCCTTCTCGAACGGTCTTAATTTTCTGTTGTCGAATTGCCATTTTTTCCTATTTATCCACTTTTCCCATTTTTACCGTTGCCATTTTTCCGCTGCCATTTTTACCGAGCACCACATAAACATACATATTACAACATGAAGAGGTAGACATATTAGTCGAGAATTTACAAATAACAAAAATATCATTATCTATATCTTGTTTTTCTTTGTACAGTAAAAATATAAACTACTATTAGATATGTTTTATTGACAGCACCACCAATATACCAATACATAGTCAAATAAATCTTTATTAGAATAAAAACGTGAAATTTCTTTCATAGTATGCATAATTATGCAGTCATCATGTAAATTTGGTATGTTAATGTGGTGGCCATTTTATGCAAAAAAGATGAGGACTTGTTTTAAATCCTTGTTGTTCTAACTTCCCACAAATTTAGGTGTACTCATACAAAGGAAAATAGTAAACAAGACCTCAGAATAACTGTAAGGCAATATCTACCGCTAAAAATTATTTATTTGTTTATACATTAAATGTAAGTATGAAAGTTTTAATAGAAAATATTTGATTTTTGATCATTAATTTTCCGCGCATACAGTGTAAGATTTATACATTAAAACCGATTTTAGTTAATTATTAATAACCAACAATGTCACAGGAGACAGAGCTTCAAAACAAACTTAATTTTAATTAAAAATTGAAATGAAATATCTTTTAAAAATTAATCTTTCAGCTTATTTTTTTTTTTAAGCACAATATAGACTCTTTTTGTTGCCATATTTCACAAATTCAGAAAAAACACACAAAAGATTTTGCAAAACAAATATTCGACAAGAAATATTTACGCAAAATTTTATCTAACTACAGTGTAACCCGGATATAAAAGACCCGGATATAAGAGATTTTCTCTGGTCCCAAATTAGAGCCATACTTACCTAAACAAAATAGACAAAACCCGGATATAAGAAAAACCCGGATATAAGATACTTCTTCTCCGGTCCCGACAACTCTCTTATATCCGGGTTACACTGTACTACTGAGTTGAAATTGTTTTTCATTTATTTTTACCAACTGTCAGTTATTAGATTTTTTTAATCGGTATGTTCAACTTTCTGTAGTTTTAGTATTAAAACAATAAAATTCGGTTAAGATATGTTTCACAAACGAAACCCTTTATCTATAATCTATTGTCGAATTTGTATAATGTGTTAATGTTTCTTATTTAAACATTCCCTCTAAAAATGATTGTGGTAAACCTTTGTGAACAATGGATCTGTCCAAAAGAAAATGAACTAAGTATATAGTTGCGATTTTGTTTTGTGGGTAGGGGCCCATTCACTATCATCGCCCTAGGGGCTACCAGATCTCTGCACGCCACTGCTTCTATCTGAGTTACTTTTGTACGCTTGTTTGTGAGTGCATAGTTAATAATTTACATTATACATATATAGGTTTTATATTTGAATATGTAAATAAATATGTGGTTTAAGGTTTTTATGTATACAATTACATATGTGCGCGTATTCTACAGATTCTAATGCCTAATATACTTTTGTCTATATACCTATCTATTTGAAATATAGAAATTACATACTTCAGAAGCATCGTTTACAGCAACAGATTCATCTACCTTGCTAACGAACCTTCACATCTTGAATAAATAATGATAGAATTCAGTAACGGAATGGAACAAGATGGATGAAGCGCTCCAAGAAAGCCATAATAGTAGCATAAAATCTTAGATAAAAAGGGAAACAAAGAAATTAGCGTGAAAATAGAATAAAGTTCTTGCTGAATGCTTCAGGTTATCAGGAAAATCTTCCCCGCAAGTAACACGCATTTTTTTTGTTTTGTTTTTGTTTCCCACAAGGACGTTTATACTGGCAGCTGGAAATACTTAAGTTGCTGGTATTTGATTGGTTGATGAAGAAGCAACTGTAACTAAAGTGACAGGTGTCTTTTCATGCAGTAAAATAACTTCCTGAGAAGTTTGTTATGAAGAGTTTCTTGAATTTGACCATTTTTTAAATAAATGCATACATTGCCTTACTTATCCAATAATGAAACGGTTGATGGCGTAGGGGGCGTTCTGATTTTCACTGGTAAACTGTTAATCTTTGGAGAAGAGTGCAAGTTAAAAATCGCCTGGGGACAAGAATTTGGCACAAAATTTGTACTTTCTTTCTTTCAATCTGAATTGTATAAATTTCTTTTTTCTCAATCGTTCAAATCTCCTTATCTCCTTATCTCCTTCTATCTCCTATCTCTCTCTCTATCTCTCCTTCTATATCTCTCTCTATCTCTCCTTCTATCTCTCTCTCTATCTCTCCTATCTCTCGTTAATTTTTTTTCTTCCTCGCTTTTTATTTCTTTGTATATTTGATTATTTCATTCCTTTATTAAATAGCTTCTTTGGCTTTTTTATTGCAGAATTCTCTCGTCTATCATTTCCTTTTCAATCCTTTTTTCATATTTATAGTCTTTCTTCCTTTTGTCTTTCTTTCTTTCTTTCTTTCTCGATCGTTTAACTTTCTTTCACAAATCTCTTCATAGCAAATTTGCTTATTCTCTGAAAGTTTCTATTTACGAAAAGGGACACCTGTAAACTTAAATATATTTCTTTCTTCATCAGCCAACTCAGTATTTTCCGGCTGCCTAAACCAAAATCCTTGGAGCATAAGAGACGCATTACTTTGAGGAAATTTCCTAGTTTTGAAATCGCTGATAACCTAAAGCATCTCGCAAGAACTGAATTCCGTTTTCAAGCCAATTGCTATGCGTCTTTTTCTCCCTCAAAATATTTGTTATTATTACTACTATTTATGAGCGGTACTCCATTTGCAATCTCATTTGCGCACCTGTCGTCAGCCTCAGAAGTCAGATATGCGTGTCCACAGATATCGACACCACAGTATATTGTTTTTTTTTTTTTTTTTTTTTTTTTTTTCGGTGGACGACGAAAGACTACCATTATTATTATTATTATTATTATTATTGAAGGAGACTGACACTGACACACAAATATACGACGCCCAATGTACCTATCATGGCATCCAGTCTGATAATGATATACGAGACCCATGCATCAACCTTCAAGGTGGGGTCAAGTTAAAAATACATCTTTTTTTTATTTGCAGTTTCATAAAATAATCTGTCAAGTCTTTTAGTTAAGAGATCTAAGGTAGATAAAAGTTTTCTTAATATGTTATTGAGCATATTGGATTTAATTATTTCGCCGAGTGATCAACATTTATTAACGCGTCTGCATATCAGGACGATTTCTCTCCTAGCGCTTGTCAGTCAAGATTTTCGTATCCCACATAAGCTTCACTTGCTCCTTCTCAGCTACTAACGACAGTGAATGACCGTAACACTTCTCTGCCCACTCGACGCCATATTTCCTGCATACTTCCCAATGAATTCTGAGGGTTAATTTGTAATGGCGTCCCCTGTGCTCTTTTTGTGCCAGCCAAGTGCAGCCACTGATAAGGTGTTGCACACTTTCAGTAGCTTTCCTACACAGCATGCCTAAAGGTCAATCAGCTGTTCTATCAATAGAGTACTTGATGGAATTTGTTCTTTGTTATTGTTATTATCATTATTGTTACTGCTGCTGCTGCTTTTTTTTTTAATTTACCAAGTCTTTCACCTGACACCCAAAGTATTAAAGGTTTTATCTAAAGGTTTCAGCATATTGGATTAAAGTTTTTTTTTAAGTATGCGACCACTACACATTAACACAATATATATATTTTTTTTATTTCAGATAAATATGGGTTTTATGGAATGAAGATCTAATAATGCTACTACTACTAATACTATTACTACTAATAATAATCATCATCTGGAGATCGAAATTAACAGGATGTGGGGAATGAAGACTGCGACTGTACCAATAGTAATCGGAGTTCTGGGCTTCGTGAGAAAAGAAATGGACAATTTTACTAACAGTGTCCCAGGTAACATCAACATACAAGTTACCGAGAAGATCTCCCTACATCCCATATATTAGGTTGGTGCAAAAAATAATGTCGTTTTCTCACATATGTTACTATGTGAGAAAACGACATTATTTTTGCACCAACCTAATACTAAGAAAAGTGTTATCAATTAAATGACAATTCTACTATAAGGCCTAAGGATCATAGTTTGGACCCAGGATACAAAGCAGGAAAATAACATACACAAATAATAATAAAAATAATATTGAGGTTCCGTGCTGATATTGAATTACAAATGCGTTTTTTTTGTTGTTTTTTTCCAGATTGTAGTTAATTCTATTCAATCCACAACCTCTGTTCATTGGGACTAAGCAAATATTAGGTTGGTGCAAAAATAATGTCGTTTTCTCACATAGTAACATATGTGAGAAAACGACATTATTTTTGCACCAACCTAATACTACAGAAAAATACGATTCTACACCCGCCCAAAACAATAAGTTCTATTTTGTATTCTTTTGCTGTGCAAAACTCTGCGTCAGTATAACCTGCATATATTGCATATTTTCTGACCGGCTTAAATGTTCTCTTCTCCTACTCGAGGCACGAAACTCGATAAACTGTAAATATAAGAAACGATCAATCGTACTGGCACCTTTTCACTCCACATCAATATTCGATGACGTCAAACGACGGTTAATAGGGAATTATGGCTCCGAAATGATTTTGCGATTCTCACACCGATCTTTTGTATAATCTACTCAGTGGAAGCATTATTTGGGCCCCAAGAATTGATTGATTTTCTTGGTAATACTTATGAGGAAATATTGAAGCAACTGATTTAAAATAGATATATTTCCTTACGACTAATTTGTTTAGCAACTTGAATTCTGTACACTCATCACTCTTAAAAAGGCAAAATAAAAAGCGTTTTTAATTATTAAAGTTTACTTGTATTATCTTTAAGTCATTTTATCAAAAGAAAATAGGATTTTTCTACTTTCAAAAATTAAAATTGAACTTTACCGTAGATCATTTAAAAGGAAAGGATTTGTAGGTTTACTCCTAAGAGAATGGAATTTTTATAAGTAAATTTGTTGATCATTAAGTTTGTTTATTCCTTTTTTCTGTCCTTTTGCATTTGTTAAAAGTTAATCTGAAAAATATGTTATCAAACTTTGACAAACCTGTCTATATTTCTGAGATGAGGTATTATGTACATTATTCGGACTATTGTCCTCATCTTTGTCGCCATATTTATCACAACGTTTCGACCGTTGTACGCTCCGGCCTTCTTCAGGTGGTTGGAATTTCGAACTGAACCATTTATTTCGCTCACTGGGGTAGACTGTTCTAGTTCCACGTGCCATGCTTGATGAATGTCAGTTATCAGTTATCTCCTGCTAATTTCCCTCTGAAAGTTTTCCACTGCCTTAACCAGAACCCAAAGAGTGTGAGTTCAATACCCTACAACTCTAGGAAGCTCGAAGGATATGTATTTGGAGGAGATCAAGTCATTTTCTGAAGTGGTGTGTTCATCTTCACAACAGAGCTTCTTTCAGGTCTGACACACTTTAGCATGAGACCCATGGGACATCACTCACCAATATGGTAGTAAAAACAGAACCAGTGAATAAACTTATACTAAAGCTTTATTGCATTTTACTCTGACTACTCGTCTACTGACGGATATTACAGGTTGCTTTTTAAACCCCCTAGCTCTTAAAGGGGGGTAACTTATGATCTATCAGTACAGGTCATATCGGTATGTCCTGAAGATTAATGTCAGGGCTTGATGGAGGCCAAATTGACGGATTATCAAAATTAGCCGTGGGTATCGGAGCTATGTCTTGAGTGAAGACACAGCGATTTTCAACTGTGGCTGACAACTCATAACCAGGTAATACATATCTTTTCAAGATTTCCTGGTAAACTATTTACTTTCACTCTTTCAATGAACAGCAAGGGCAATTCTGAATCAACATAATCAATAGCAATCCAGGCTATGATAACAGTTGGTTTTTGTTGCTTGAAATGCGTTCTGACACAGCCTCCATAGTGAAAAACTCGACCGACCTAACGAAAACTTTTTCTGCATCTCCCCCAATATTTCTTTTCCCCTAACAATCCGTTTTTGCTTTGAGACATTTAAGAACAACTGTCGTCGCTAAATCCTTGAGGAGGTAATGGATTATTCTGGTTTTTAGATTTAGGATTTTTGTGCCTTTTATATCTTCTCGTTTATGTTATATCATTTTGGGTTGTTTTTAAAGAGGTCGTTATTATATTTTGTTATGATCCCTTGTTAAAGTTATTGTCATTTAACTTATGAAGCCTATACTTACATGCACACACACACACACACACACACACACACACACACACACACACATGTATGGTTAGCTACTTGTTTCTAAGTTTCCCCATCTACATTATCGTGTTTCTTGAACATCCATAGAATCAATCTGATTTTTTTTGTAACTATACTGAGCAGACCTTAGTTACAGTTTCTGAAAAAGAGTGCACATTCTGTTATGATCATTGGTTAAATAAAGCCAATATACTGAAACAACTCGGTCACGATAGCTTGTTAGTTTCTGCTAACATGAATATATATGGATTTCGAATAGTTTTCTCAACCGACACTTGGTTTAGGTTAATATGCGGTCTGGTTTTCAGGCACTTTTGAATAGTGTTGAATGCTGGGATCATTTCCCCGGGCTGACATTATCAAGAAGTCACTTGCTTGATAAAACGACCAAAGTGGGATTCCAACTCGGGTATTGTCATGAAAAATGGCCAAACCTATATTACTTGCACACTGATATCTCGTGAGTCAGTAGAAACAACAACAACAAAAAAAAGCTTCTCATGACAGGTATGATTGCTTAACTTTTTTTAAAAAAGGATCATTGTTTCCGAGAGGCGAAAAAAAAAAAAAAATACAAAAAACAACAGAACTAATATGTCCACTTCAAGAGTTGCGTAATAGTAGACAACGAGAGCGGATTAAAAACATTTAAAATTTGTTTATACTCGCACATTTGGTCAGTGCAAATAAAGTGATTCAATTTAAAATACTTATCCGCCAGTTCCGAGGCGTCTGAAAGCATCGGTGTACCCCCGGCTGGATTTGTGGATTATCGGGAGTGAGTAAGTAATTTTGTACATTTTTTTGTATTTGTTAGTTTCACACGGTATATCAGAAATAGTTCTATCATATGAGATACCTCGACATGGAAGAGATCGAAACTATTTTAATCCCACCTCACTTTTATATTAGTTTTTAAGCGCGCACGAGCATCGAGACACTTACACCTGATACTCTCTCTCGATATATATATATATATATATATATATATATATATAGCTTAGATAGTCACACTTCCAAATTTGGATAAATTAAAGTAGCAAGACTGGAATAGATTGATTGATTCTTTTTCTATGGCTTATCGACCCTTTGCAGGTTATTTAAAGGCAGAAAATATTTTTTGATTGCAAGAATTCTTTTTGAAGATAATAATTGTTTAGTCATACATGCCTTACTAATTAACTCATAGATGGGGGAGAACAGTTTGATTCATACCTTTCCCAATGGTATATGCGCGTAAGTGAATATAACGAACATAATTGGAACTGGAACTCTGCTCTGCGATTAACAATTCCGTGCTATTATCCATTAGACCACCAGCAGATGCAAGCTTACAGCCCCTGGCATTCCCAAGTGGTCACCCATCTAGGTAATGACCAGATTTGACGTCGCTTATTTTTGGTGATTGTACGGGATTCGGTGTTTCAATTTGGTGAGACCGTAAGCCAAACTAGAATAGAAAGATGGTCTTTGTAAATATGCCATCTCCATTTAAAAAATCACTAGTTGAGCGACTGGCTTTTACCTAAACTTTAAACGCCATACCTGGCTGCCAGAAATATGCAGATATACATGCCAGTTATTATTCCAATAATAATTATTATAATAAATAATAAGAAAATGGCACTGACTTGTAAAGGTCTGACGATCAGTTCTATCGAAACACATACGGACAATGTCAGTGTGTCACGCTTTTTAAATTAAAGGGACACAACTATAACTTTCAATAGCTCATGTTACAAAAATTTTTATTACTGCGATTGTTTTCGGACATTTTTGTACGTGATTTTTTGCGACAAACTTTTTGTACAATAAGTTTTTATAACTTGGAAATAAATTTGGGAATAATCGAAATTAATTGCGAAATCCATTGAAAGTTACCCATGAAATAAAAATAATTTTTCATACGGAAAGTAGGGCCATACGTACATCAAATTGTCCTTAAATTTTGGCGACAGAAGAATTTTTGTTAAACTTTTAAAAGGTAAGGTTAAATATTAATGTAACACTTAAATGCAGCGATAAATTTGGAGTTGTTCTGTAGTTTATTGATGCCTATCGCACACGACAGCATTATGCCTAGCAAAAAAAAAAAACTTCGCCAACAGAGGACCAGATTGCAATCAAAAGAGCTAAGGCTTCAGTGAGGAAAAGAAAGTCCCGTACAAATTAGAACCCAGATCAAACATCAGCCAGGAGAGCTTTCAATGCTGAGAATATGCAAAGACTGAGGGAGACTAAAACTCCTAAACAAGTCGAAGGCCCAATCAAGAGCTCTCCGTACGAGCTAGCTTAAATGCCGCCAGATAGGGCGGCTCTTAAGCTAGTGTATATATGTTATATTTTGGTAGCACATATTCATCTATGTTTGGTTAAAGAGAACCGAAAAAATGTAAAAAATAAACAAATATTTAATTTTTATTATATTTTTCTAACCTTCGAATAAGTTGTAGAAAAACTGAAGTCCATATTTTGTTATGGTTTCGTTCAAGTATTTTCAACCATCGCGGACATTTTCAGGGAACCACTGTGGTGTCTATGCATAGTTAGAATTTTAGTAGACAACGGAATTTTAAATCACGTACGACATTGATTCTTGAAAATGACTGCAATAGTCGAAACTACTTGAACAAAACAATAATTAAATATGAACTTCGGACAGTTTATCCACAACTCCGAGTACAACAGTCAACACATTTTCGTTTCTTTTTAATCGAACTTTATATATTAAAATACATATAAGTTCCCCGAGCCGCTGGCATATTTCGTATAGAGAAAAAAACGTTAAAATCCTCTTCCTTTCTGCCGTGCAACGATGGCCTAGGGTTAAGATATCTGTTTGATGTCAAATCAGTCGGGTTTCGGACGTCTAGCCACACTGGGGAGCTGTGATACAGCGAAACAGTCTTTCTGTGGATGACTATGTATATACTCCTGAATTATGCCCTCATCTCATTGTCATGTCCACTGTTAAAGATTGGTTGTTTGGTTAAAGTATGAGTGAAACAGAGGGCTATATCGCAATCAGAAATTTTAAAGCAAATATGATACCCATAGATCTTCATGTGTATCCGAGATGTTCTATTGCATAAATTGTATCGACATCAATGGTTATCATTGGGCAACGCACTAAACAAGTGACAAGAGAGTTTATTTCTCTTCGCTTCAATATGGAACCTTCACGACTTTCTCATTTTAATAGGTCAATCTTTATTCTTTTGCTTTCTTGTTACAAGGACGAATGGGTGTTAGTTAAGCAGGCTTAAATATTAAAAGGGTATCAGGCAAATGGGCTTTACTAAAACTAATATTGATATATGCTGATACTGATCGGAATTTCTGAGGCGTTTTTTTTTTCATAGTGTCTTCATATCCCAGTGTTCAAAAAAAAAAAATTTCGAATGGCACGCCATTCGATAGCCCAACCGGAAATTCTGACTGATGTATTCCTCAAGGGAATGAAAAAAAAAAAAAAAAAAAAAAAAAAAAGACATTAACGTTTTAGCTAGACGTTTAATGTATTTGTTATTTATAGGACAAAATCTCGAATAGATGTTTACATTTTGGTTTGGCAAGTGAATAACTATTAAGTTGACAACTATTACATTTAACTAGTAAGATATACAGTTATCTTTTATAACCCGTGTCCCTTTAGGACGTTGACGATCGTGGATCTCTACGACTTCTTGTCTTTTGTTGCTCTAAGTGACTGTGTTCTTTTTGTACCATCGATACAGACAAACTCGTTGGACAGGTTAAATCGCTTGTTTTCCCTTTAATACGTCTTGTGTGTGTTAAATTGTCTAGGCCCACATTCATGTATCCCAGAAATTTAAACTATCACTTTTTGACTGTAAGTATAAGCGTTCTCTTATCTCGTAGATTCTTTAAGTCTTTCTATTTTGTCCATAGTATTCTCTGAATTCTTTATTAGATCCACATCCCCGTCGCTTCAAGTCTATTAATCTAAGAGATTGTCTAATATTCACTGCCATTACAAGAAATTAGATATCGCATAGCAGTTCACTACTAGTTTTTTTTTTTTTTTTTTTTTTTTGTTTCTTTCAATACTTTTATTTTTCTGATGTCTTTTACTGCACTACCTGGATATGTCATTTTATGTACCTGCGTTATTTTTAAATTCTTAATACACAGCTCACAAGTTGGACCGTCGTACAGTACATTTGTCACATAAATATTTGCCTCCCCTTATCCTGATGATGACTTAAGAAAGTCAAAATTTTGGACCATATTTCTTCCAAAATGAACTTTGGACAATTTCTGACAGAAATTTCTCCTTATCTGAGAAAGATTATTTGTAAATTGGAAAAGTCGATCAATAAGTTTAATCGACACAAAACATATTGTCATTAATAACATTTACCATAAAGAACATTTGCTACTTAAATACACACACACACAAAAAAAATATATAAAGTGTATTTTGTCACAGAATTAACCCAAATATTTGTTAAATTCGACCGACAAGGTTTGTCCTTTTTAATGTTTTACCATATTTTCCCCAGTTTCGGAATAACATGTTGTATATCACGATCGAAATTATGAATAAAAAGTTCTTTTTTTTTTCTGCTATGTTATTTTCAACAATGTAAGCCATCATCAAGAATTGTGTGTTGTCAGTATAGTAATCAAGATTTTGTTGACTAAATTCCATAGTTTTTAGATCGCTGAATTTGAATTGGTATCAGTTTAAAAAACGTCATATGTAAACATAAAATACTCCCTATATTATTATGTTGGACCACATCAGAGGCGGATGTTGGTGGACTTGTAGGAGTAGACCATTTCTTTTGATTTGCTTAAATAGAGACAGAGCGGCAGTATGACTAAAAGACGTCTGATATGAAAGTCAGTACGTAGATGACTGCTGTTGAAAATCTCAACGTGGAAAAAAACATATCACCCATTGATATTGATCCACACTTTGTGATCGTTTATGAAGACGAAACAGTGGATTTGGTCACAGTTAGGAATGCAGTATTCAGGGTAGTTTTAATCGCTGGCAAAGTGTATTGTAAGGGTACTGACTATTTGAAATCCGTATTCTGTCTAACGGTGTTTGTGTTCATCCTGTATATGTTGCAGCTTCCGGGGAAATAAAATAGGAAGCATTACTTTCAGAGCATTCATTTTATATCTATGCATGTGCGCACGCATGCATAAATGCGCGCGTGTGCGTGCGTGCGTGTGTGTGTGTGTGTGTGTGTGTGTGTGTGCGTGTGTTCTATCAATCTTTGTTGGATTATTTAATGTGTTTATTATTCGGCTCCACACTGGGGATCGAATTCACTACCAACGGTCAACCGTTTTAGCCACACGATCACTCATCACCGAAGTGATCATAAAAATTTGTTCATTTAATATAATTTAATTTTATATGTTAAAACATGCACTACATATAAGAATTTAAAAAGAGGGGCACCTCGAAGCGGAGTAATAGTTAGCAAGCATGTCTCGCTAGAACAATTACTACTGAGTAGTGAGTTCGGCACTCACTGGGTGCTCCATACTTTCGGCCTTGTGCCACATCTAAGCTACGCTTGGAAAATCACTATAAGAATTTTAAAAGATACAAATACATTTTAGAATACCTAACTTTCCTCACCAGCCTAAAATGAACAATGTTAAAAACATAAATCACTTGTTGATGGTTCATCTTTTCTCATTTACATAATTCAACATTGTCTGGTCCAAGAGCGTAAGTTTGGGTGTACCAAGGAAGATCGAACTCACAATACAAGCAATAGCCTGCGAGATGAGCTTGCTATCTATCGATCTGCGCTCACTTAATGTTTTTATAGTATGATCGATCGATTGGAGAAAATACTTCTAAAAGGATCTCATGTAGAAATAAAACTAAATTTGATTATAGATCATTTTTTAATATATAGAGCAAAAATAAAATCTATAACTGTGTGAGCAAGGAACTATCCATTTTTGTATGATTATCGAAGCTGAAGTTATGGCAATAAATCTTCCTTTAAAATCAAACGTCGTAAACAAATAAACAAAGAGCTGTTCGTCTCTCGCTCTCTACACGGAGACAGACACACAAGCACACCACGATCATGAATCCAGTATCCACATCAGTGGCGTAGCTAAGGGAGTGGGGCGGACCGCCCCGGGTGCCAGCACAGGAGAGGTTACACAATGTAACCCCCACAAAATTTTTCAACCAGGCTAAGGTGCCAAAAATAGTCTGAAAACAGTGGTGGAGACACAGGGTTTTGCAGGCGGGCATTTGACCCCACAGAAATAATTTATGACCCCCCAGTTTTGTCCCCCCGTCAGAAATTTTCTAATAAATTGTCGGGAAATTTGTGAGTAGGAAAAAAAGCAATGTTTTCAGCTTTCATGTGTTTCAGTTGCTACAATCTTGGTTACTTACAATTGAGACATTGTTGTAACATTTTGTCGGATTATATGGCGTTTTAACTCTGCATCATTAATAACAACAAAGCGAAATACGAAGCCAAAAGTGCAACAATTTCAGTCTTGCCTGTGTATCAATTCGCTGAGATACAATTTTCCATTGAGTGAGCGATATACTTTTGAATATATCTACTAGTGTGGGAACGATTAATCGGAATCGAGAATCGAAACTTTTGGGGGTATCGGAAAAATTTGTGCCTATTTTCCGATTCCAAAAACGATTCTTTTAAATTTTTAACTTAATTTTTCATTATTGGTACTAATGATAAATATTTATTGTTTTTAAATCATCACTAAAACTAAAATCATAATAACATCAAAATACGATGTAAATTTATTTTACTTGTATAAAGAAAAACAAAAAAATAAACTTTGCATAAATTCTCTAGGTAACCTTTAAAAGAATGCAGTTGATTTACAATGTTCCGAAAAATGCTTAAAAATTAAATAGAACATTTTTGTCATGAAAAATACTTTCAAACATCATTGATAATTAAATGGTACCTAGAAAATGATGCAACGGAAAATTGGACACCGGAAAATTAGCAAAAGAAAATTACGTCAACCATGAGCCAGTCGAGACTGTCGGATCTGGCTGTGCTGTCCATTGAAAACGAGCTTACAAGACAAACAGATTTTGACGATGTCATTGACCAGTTTGCCACAATGAAAACAAGAAAACATTCATTCTAAGACCATAGTATCGAATGTCATTCTTTTGTGTATTGCCGTGTTTTGTATTTAGTTGTTCTGAAAGTGAACAGTTGCAGTTTAAAAATATTTTGATTTGAACTGATTATTTTGTGGTATTGGATTTTGTCTTGGATCATACATGTAAACAGTAATGTACTGGTCAGTAGAGTAAAGTAGAGGTAGAGCATGTATGAAAATTTAGCTACAGCTAACCATTCAGCATAGGGAGATTCGGGGTCATTGGGGTGACATTTCAGCGGACCGCCCCGGGTGACGTTTACTCTAGCTACGCCACTGATCCACATCTCCTGTAGCGGAAATGGTGTTTCATGAGCAAGGCAGCCTGACAGAGTTCAACCCTTTCCAGGTTGGTTTTGATTTCACAGTTTTCCAACGAAAGCCCAATCTGTTCTGTTATTTACCCATAGCTTGAAGAGATGGATTCATACCGCTCCCAAGTGCTCGTAAGTATGTAACGAACTCGACTGGAATTCGAACTCGGCTCTCCGTTTCCTGAATCCGAGCCGTTATGCAATACTCCACCGTGCTTCCACGCAAGTACATATAATCACATCATTGATAGTAAGTGGAGTCATAAGTAATTTCCGTTTTTGTGATCCAACTATATTGACCACTATTCAAACTACGAATCATAGTGATTTTCCAAGCGCAGTTCAGATGTGGCACAAGGCCGAACGTATGGAACACCCAGTGAGGATCGAACTCACTACTCAGTCGTAATTATTCTAGCGAGACAAGCTTGCTAACCATTACACTACCTTGAGTTGCCCCAAAACTACTAATCATATTGGATTGATTGATGGAGACATTTAAAATGCATTTACGTCACATGATTTTATAGGAATCCACACAAAGTAAAGAACTCTATGGAGACATCTCGAAAAATATGTTGTGTTTATGGTCAAGGAGTCATGACTGACCAGCAAGTTTGAAATTGGTTTGCAAAGTTTCGTTCTGGAGAAAGATTGTTGGAAGATATGAACGGAGACGGGCGTTCATCGGACTTTGATAATGAAACTCTAAATTTAGGTACCACCAAATTGAATAATTATTTTCTTCTCCGAAATGAAATCAAAAAAAAAAAAAAAAAAAAAAAAAAAGACAAAAAAAAAAAAACAAAAAAGTATCGCTCATTTTTAAATATCTACCAAAAATCAGTCAATTATCCGATTTAAATGAAATTTTTAGCATTTATTAATTAATAAATTGTATTGTGAATGGGTTATTTTGTTAGAAAGCTTTGTGGAAATATATTCTGGGTCAGCTTCATCTCAAACTTTTCGATATCTCGAGTACTTAATTTGGATGGAGTTCGCGCCAAATCTTTTGCAGTTATATAAAGAAAAAAATCCTAAAGATGTTATTTCAGTAAAATAAATTACGCAATATCAAGTGAGACCATTCTGAAAATTCGTCCCAAATTTTATCGAAAATAATTCAATAAAATTTAAAAAAAAATAATTATTGTTGCGAGTTGGTGCTTGCATAATTTAATTTTCTTTTAGATTAGTTAGGAAACCAATCTGCATTAAGTATTTATTTAAAAAAAAATGTTTTTTAATTTTTTAAAATTTAAATTTTTAATTTTTCAGTGCGATTTTGAAATTTATCTCGTTGATGTTCGTAACGAGAGTTTGTTTTATTAAATAAAGACATGTTTGAAGAATCATAAAATGTAAAGTTTAATGCCATTTTCAAGTATGAACCTTTTTTAAAAGAATTTTATTTTTACAAGTGTTAGATTATTTTTATACAGAAGTTCAAAGAGTAATAAATTCCTTGACATCAATCAACAGTATCAATTCAATAAGTCTTTATCAATGTTTTGCAACACTTCAGTTGGTTTAATGAATTTTAAAATCACAGTACTTTTAGAAATACAATTTATTCTATTAAGTTACATATGCGTATAGAATAAAAAAAATTCTTAAACTGTTGGTTATATAAGGTTAAAGATAATTTATTTTTTAGCCATAAACAATAACAATTTCTAGATTGTAGTCCTTTTGAACCTTCGTAGTTTTATAAATTTTACGCGCGCTTTGAAATGCCAGTAGAAAGTTACTGCTGTTGACCTATGACCTTAATGACAGTAATGATCGTAAATTTAAGCTTAATGAACGGAATTTTGTTTTAAGCAAAAAGTAAGCATTACAAAATCCAGTTAATAAATCCTTAAATTTACTTTGAAACCAACCTCTATGACAAATATTGGATTTTTAAAATTTTATTTTCAATTTTTGATCTATAACGA
Source organism: Acanthosepion lycidas (assembly GCA_963932145.1). Lineage (NCBI taxonomy): Eukaryota > Metazoa > Mollusca > Cephalopoda > Sepiida > Sepiidae > Acanthosepion > Acanthosepion lycidas. The sequence goes on from OZ010571.1 coordinate 110,046,577, forward strand.
AGGTTCGAGGGGTCAATAAGTGATAAATAACCGTGACAATATTTCAGTGCCTAAAAACTTTATTAATATAAATAAAATAATTGTTATTTTTTTTAAAGATTTAGCTTTTAGGCTATTATCATTCAAATAATACGAAAATTTAACTTAAAAAAGACATTTGAATTATTTAAAACGCGTTTTCCGTTATTTTAGGAAACCTGTATTAGTACCTATCTATAGAGATTAGAAAGCAATCTATGGCAAAGTACTTGGGAATTAGCATGCTCTTAACCAAAAGAACAGCGTAGAGATTTGATTAGCAAATGACGTAAATTATTTACGACACAACCTAATATTTTTTTTAACATTTAGCATCCCGCTACCACCTTTATTTTATCAATATCAATTTTCGTACAAAAAGTGGATCACAGAGCTTATTCAGCTTAATGTATATTTTCAGAAAATCTCAACTTCTAATTGGTCACTTAATATTTAATAACATCGACCTAGTTCTTGACCTGACCAAAAAGATAATTCCGTCAAAATTTATCAAGCTTCTGTGAGCCTATCACGTGACCAAATTTAGCAATAAAATATGAAACGTCTTTCATCTTCGACAGTGCGCCGATCGGAATCCTTTGAACTCATCACACAGTTCCAAGCTTTACGTTAAAGTTCCTTAACATGATTCCAGCCTGAGAGAACACTCATTCACACAGCAATATTTTATGACGAACAATCAACTCAAGTTTTCCACATTCAACTTAACACTTTTTCATACGCTTTCAAGCTCAACGTTAATTATTGCAATTAACATAAACACAGCTTGTTAAGAACCACTTACCCCAACTAGAATATTCTCTTCGAACAAGTGAAAACAAATCAAAGAGCGACAATTCCGTAAACCTTAAAGTAAGTCGTAAACAATATTTCTCTATTTCAAATACAAACTTGAACTGTTTATTTTTTTTCTTAAATTACAATAATACCCAAACACACTTTCTCATTATTGTACAGACCATTCAACAAATTATAATCTATCAAACCAGAACTTTGATAATTTTTCATCTAAACATAAAAGGACGTTTGAACTTTTTAAAACTACCTTTTTACTCCAGTTGTTTTTACCTCTTTGTTGTATAAATATTTTATTCATTGTTGTCCAAAAACTTTTGTTTCTCACGTTGTCCTTATTCTATGATTGTTGAATACTAAAATTTAATGTGAGAGGAAATTGATAATTTCATCACGCAGACTAATTTACTCAACAATTTTTTTATTCATATAATTTAATTAATTAATGTTATTCCACAAAGTATTCTTTTAGTAATAAAAAAAGTAGGTAGCCTTGTTTTACTATACATTTTAATGAATGGGTTTCAGACTACTGTTTTATTCGTAGTAGACGGGCCTTACTGGCAGTTTTATTTTGATCTTACTTCCAATCTACCGACTTATTTCAGATCCCCAGGTATTTTATTTTCTACTTTTTCTTCCAACCTGCCGATTTATCCCGACCTGTCGTTTATTTTAACCTCATCTCTCTCATTCTTTGTTCGGAAACAAATTAATTTTTCCTTTGCCCTTTTATTCCAACCTGCCCTTCTATTCCGGACTTAAAACGAGTTACATATGCAATCATGTTTATGAATGAATAACGTTCATGCGTCACTGTATTTTTAACCAAAAAGGATCCAATCATTATGAATCAAAATTATTTAAAATAATTTTATTTAATTTGGAGGCATCACTCAAGAGACATCAAATATTTTGAATCTCCTTGCGTCGCTTGAAAGAGGCGTCATTTTATTATTAAAAAAATCATGGCGAATTTTCTTTTCTATTGTGAAACTATTTGAAAGTAAGAAATACTCTCTCGCTATTTTAGTTACAGGTGGGAATTAAATTTCATACTGATCAATCATTTCAGAAATAATATCTTATGAAAATTTTCTAAATGCATCGAGTGCCTTAATATTAATTGCTAAAAAAGATTCTAACCATAAAATAAAATATTCTGAAACGAGAAAAAATGTTTTAAAAGATAGAACCGCAGTTTTAATTGTATTCAAAATTAGCGATAGATTTAGTCAAGGAAGCGTGAATTCACAACAGAATATAACAGATAAAATAGTTTTTAAAATATTTAAATACAGGGGCACTTCGTCATGGTGTAATGGCAAACAAGTTTCTTTCATTAGATAAATTACGACTGAATAGTGTGTTTGGTTCACACCGGTTTATCTATACTTGTGGTTTTGCGTCACATTCCAGCTACGCCGAGTAAATCAAGGCGCTTTGACGTAGTGTAATAGTTTCTAAGCTCGTCTCGCTAGTTCAATTACGACTGGGTAATAAGTTGGTTGCTCCATATTCGTGGCTTTGGGCCATATCAAATCTACGCTCAGTAAAACACGGTATTTGAATATAGGAAAGATAACGTGTCACTTTACACCAGATCTTGAAAATGAACAGAATCATGGTTGAAAGTTCTCGACCATAAATAATATCTACACGTATTCAGTTCAAACATACGCTTTCTTGCAATAAAAAAATGACAAAAAACGGAAAACGTTAACAGAAAATGTAAAAAAACACCATTATATCTCGTTAAGAAACTCATGGCAACATTTTTAATATTCACTCAGTTCAAAGTATAAGACCCCCACAGTGAAGAGGGTTGCTGAATGAGGTGTGGGATATGAACGTAAGAAGAGGAAGTAGGAAGCGAAAATTATTAGCATATAGAGAATAGATAACAACTTAGCATTGGAAGAAATTAAACTTTTAGCGGTCGGGGAAACATCCCCGCGGGAGTCTATTCCACAAAGTATTAGTTCTTGGGAAGCAGCTGTCTGAATGGAACTTCCTCTTTACCAAGGGAATAAATAAGGAATGATGGTGAATCAATCCTGTCGATGTAACAAGGCGGGTTTTGGCTATAAAGGTCGCAACTGGTAGCACTAAAGAATGGAGTTTGTCTGAACACTAGCCATGGGAATAATAGGTTTTCGACGTTTCGACGGTTGGAAAGGAGATGTAGAGTAGAAAATAATTTCCCACAAGGTCGCATAACGATTTTGAGCTCTGTCAAGTTTGGAAAGTGAGGAATAGGAAACTCCAACCCAGAAATGGTAGCAAGGCTACATTTTTGGTCTGATCTGACTTTTGTAAAAATAAAGCATGGCAGAAAAAGTACGAATATGAAGCAACCAACTTACTACCCAGTCGTAATTGATCTAGCGAGACAACTGTAACATCACGTCAAAGTGCCCTGATTTACTAAGCCTAACTCAGATGTGACACAAAGTGAGCCAACCATTTCTTCAACATCTTTAACAATGGATCGCATATATGAATTCCGATGGTGTTTTGAACTGAACTTGAGAACAATCAGACGTTCAAAACAAGGATCCCCATTGAGAGTGCAACTATTAATTATGATCGGAGAACATTCAGCATCTGCTCAGGGATGATGAAACGATATTAGATTGGTTTTTGATGGATTAAAAATTAACAAGCCAGTTTTTTGTTTAAAACATCGGTTTAAAAAAATCTAAACTATAACCGCTACCACGCTTTCACTAATGGATCTTCAGATAACAATATATATTTTTCAAAGCAGTAAGCGTTTTTGATATAATTTAATACAGGTTGTATAAATAGACACCGAGGTCAGCATCAAGCGGCGTTAGTCTGTTTCATGCTTCAACGCAATCTTCAAGACAAGTGTGCTGTGTTTTTGCTCGACTATTTATATATGCTGATCAGTGGTGCATTATGGGTAGTAAAGTCTATTATGCTGACGGTAAAACATTTTTCATACTAGATTAATACTGAAACAATGTGGGACGCTTAAATCATTAAAAATAGTTAAAATTAATTAAAATCTAATTTCTGTAACAATACAGTTAAAGTAAAAACCATCGTTAGAACACTTAACTTGAACCAAATCTTCTTTCGTTCATGCAGATTTCATTCTTGTGAAGTAAAAGTATTTTTCTGATACGCCAGCTCACCTGCGAAACATGTCAAAGTAAATACTTTTCTAAATTGTCTTAATATTTACGGTTCCCTCTATTTATACATTCTTTTTTAAAATGTCTTAAAATAATTGTCGGATCTTGTCCATTTCATAATATATATATATATATATATATTAGGTTGGTGCAAAAATAATGTCGTTTTTTGACGTTCAACTTTATGTGAGAAAACGTCATTATTTTTGCACCAACCTTATATATATATATATATATATATATATATATATATATATATATATATATATATATAAGTTTACTTAAATTTAATTTATTTGGGATAATAGTTAAATTCTTGTAAAAGAGTGGTAGCCTCTAAAAGGCATCTTCTAATAGAATGTGAAGTGTCTGGTCGCTGTCAAATTCGCATATCAACCTGTCTCTCTTTAATTCTTTTTACCATCCATAATAGAATTACGAAAAAATTATTAAATTAGTTATGAGTAGAATTTTCTGTTGAGAACTTAATATACAGCATCTTAGAAAGTTTCTCCTTATCTGAGAACTCGACTTACTTCTAAGATTTAATTCAAACCTTGAAAAATATCTTTCTGTAGATTATATGTGAAATATAGAAAAAAACAAATTCAATCAAGATTTCTCGTATATTATCACACTCGGTGTCGCCATATAATGTTCGTATGATGTTATGAACTTAATTACCGATGCATGGTCAGTTGGCATACAGTGACGTCTGCAGCAACAGCAAAGGCACTGCTCCGTTTTTTTTTTATCACTACACATGTGCAAATATGCATGAAACACCACGTCACATCTCATCCTCGTTGGAAGATGACTAAATAGCTAGTCATTGTCGTCTTCGCCATTTTCTTATATTAACTATTGATTTTTCCTCTCAACATTGTTATCAACCTGATCATCACATTATATTATTTCAGGAATATTTATTGATTATCTGACTGATGCAAAAAATTAGAATCACTACAATATTAGATTAGGTAAAAAAGTAATGCCTGTTCTAATATAATATTAAAAGTCAGAATTCCTTTATTTAATTTTAATCTGTTAACGATGCGGCAAGTATAACAGATTTTGGCACAGAAAATGGAATGGGTTCAAATTCCGGGATAGTCTCCTGCGTTAACTTTAGCAAAGATGCCTTTGGAAAACGCACGAATCCATCTCTTTATACAACTCTTCTTTAGTTAAATAGCAGGGTAGACTGGACATTCTAGCTTTGGATGACAACCAATCTAGGAGAAAAACTGAAGATAACTATCTTTCCCAAGAAATCATGCACATTCACAGATAAAGAAAAAAATTTGTAGAGAGTCATAATCAGCTACGTCCTGAATGGAGAAAAGTATCAGGACGAAGTAGGAAATATTATAATATCAGAGTTAACTTCTTTTTTCCTACCCATAATCCTCTTTAAAATGGCTGACCTTCTGGTCACACGTAATAGGCCTGTCCCAGAATTTGCGTTTGTAAGAAAGAAATTGTTGCAAACATTAAATGGAACTTAATGAAGATATATGGAAAGGCTGAAGTTGAAGTAAGTGCAGTAAGGAGATAAATCAGTAGAGTTAATGGCAATCATATAGAAATTAACCTCAGTGACAGGCGCTGCATTGAAGTAGTTATGCTATTAGAATTCTTGCCCAGTGGTACCACCATCAATTCTGACTCCAATGTGTGCACATCGTAAAAATTATTCGTGCAAAGCCACATTTGAAGCTGGCTGACGTGCATTTGCAGTATGATAAGGCAAGGTCTCACACTAGCTTAACGACCAAACAATTATTAATTACTTCAGAGCTGTACAAACTACATTCAACATACAGTCTTTGTCTTGTCCCTAACCCCGGCTTTTGTCTGTTTTAATTAACTTAGCAGTTAGAGGCAAATGGATCTTCAGTGATGATCAGGTGGAAGAGTTAACACACACGAGATTAAGAAATCATTAAATATATATATATATTAAGAGGAGGCACGGTGGAATAATGGATAGCGGCTTGGGTTGAGGAATCGGAGAGCAGAGTTCGAATTCAAGTGCTAATACCTTTGGGAAAGGTGTGAATCCTCTTCTCCCTCCAGCTATGGGTAAATAGCAGGACAGACTGGGTTCTATAGCCTTGGATGGCAACTTGGTCTAGGACAACTCTGCGGAGGGTCGTTTGAGGACCTTGTGGTACTTAGTGCACCAGGTCTGTATTTGGCCGTTCAAAAAGTGTGGATGGTCCTGCACGAAACCTTCACCACTATGATCAAATCTCATGTGCTATTGTCGGACTGTCGGTTTTCTGGGAACTGATCTGCTTTCGAAAAATAATTATTTAGTAGGGGAATTGAGATTTTATTTAAGTAAATAAAGTTTTACTTTTATACATTACATTAGAAAACATTTCTCTGTAAATGAATTTAATTACTATTTTGAAAGAGAGTAGACGCAAGCAAAATAGATTAATAATTTACTTTTGAAAAGCGATTGTTTAAATTTCAAGTTATATTTGTATTTGAAAAGAAAAACTTTAAATAAAAATTAAGGGAAACAGACATGTCTTACAGCGAAGATTAATCGTGTTGAATATTTGTTTTACAAATGTAACTATATCGTATTTAAATTAATTTTCGAAAAAATATAGATTGCTATAGTTTTTGCTTTAACAAAACTTAATTGAAAATTATTTACTTTTTATGTTAGTTACAAACCAAAAAACAATTTTTTAATTTTTAATTTTGATAATTTCGAATGCATTCTAATGCATTTAATTTTAAAATATCTTCGTAAATACAAATCATACGATGATAATTATTTTAACAAAAAGCTGGCTTGGGTGATAATGAGTCTGTATACATATTTACTTTGTCGTGACTATTGTAGTTTCTAGTTTTAGCCGGACACACATACAGACAACTGACCGTTATATATATTTATACTCCATTTAATTGAAGTGAGGTTACCGGGATCTTTCAATTGATAGAAATAATTAGAGAGAGCAATGCCGTGTCTGTATTTAATTAGCGGTGATGGTAGAAGCGAACCTTCCAAGGATTCTCAGTAAAACCAAGATAAAATTTAACATCGCTATCGAAACGAATGTAAGCTCGATATATTGGTCATACATTGACCGTTTAATGGACGTATTTTTTCGGGAATGGCATGAATTTTGGGAAAAAATTGCGTTGTCTTTGTTGGAAAGGTGTTTATTTAATATGATGTTGTTGTTTGAACATTAGGGTTAATAATTGAGTTGAGCTATATGATGTTGAGTTTAGGGTGTTTTCGTTATGTCTAATCATCTTCGTGTTTTTTTTTCCAAATACTCAAAGTTTACCTTATGATTGCTAAGTTCCAAAGCGTTTATATATTTATTTTTAACAATATTAAATATTTCTTTGTTGCTGGAATTGGTGAATAATCTAACTTGTACTGATTTATGCAAATTATCTAGATTTTTGTGATGGTGGTTTGAATCTTTACTAACGTATTTATAATTATATAGTTCTTTTGTGTATGGTCTATGGTAACCATTATCCAGGTGTAATGTTACATCATTAATTACTTTTGTATTTTTGGTGGTGGTGGCAACATTTAGATCATGATCCTTAAAAACAGTTATTTTCTCAATCGCTCTATTGCGCGGGTTAGTTTTCCGGAGGCGAATTGCACCGTCATTTCTATATATTCCGGTGTCCTTAAGTGATTTTCGAAGCGTAGCTTGGATTTGGAACAAGGCCGAAAGTAAGGGGCACCCAGTGAGGATCGAACTCACTACTCATTCATAATTGTTCTAGCGAGACAAGCTTGCTAACCATTACACCACCTAGAGGTGTCCATATCCCATTTGGCATGGCTTGTGTACTTCAAGTATTACATCTGTTGCCATTAATGAAGAACGGGTATTAATTTTTGACTGACCCTCGTACAGAGGAAGAAGAAATATATCCAGAAGATCAAATGAAAGTAAATGGAAGAGTCAGGCGAAAGGTGGTCATTTGCTTGAGCTTTGTTTTATATATCATTCAGTATCTTCTCTTTTTGATCTTTGATTGATGATGACGCCGTGTTAACGCTGTACAAGATCAGATATTCGTAGATACTCTAATGATTTAACACCCATGCTGGCTTTCGCTAAATGGTGGCGGTTGTAAGAGTCAGGTAAGTGCTATCTAAAGTCAGAAAAGCACGTCTATCTTCGGCTTTAATTTTATAGATTTCTTTTTCCTTTCCTCAAATATATATCCATATTAAGTTACCATTGTGATTATGGAATTTCTGTCACGTTGACCTCGCAAAAGTTTAATGGGTAATTTTAGACGACCTAATCTTAATCATTATCTTCAGAAACAGGCAGTTTAAGACGTTAAAATATATGAAACTTGTGCAGATTGTGAAACACATGGATGCAGAGCAAAATTCTGTAGCAAATAGGAAACATATTTCGTAAATATTATGAATAAAATCGGTCAACAACAAGGAAGTTAAAATATGACAAAGGCAAAAATAATACTAAAGCTGATTTATGTTCTTAAGGTACATTTTAGTTAAAATGCACTTTTTTTTTAAAACTGCATTAAAAAATATTAAGTTGAGACACAAATCATTTCAATTTTTGTTCATCAAACATTACTCAAAAAAAAAAAGTGCTGTTATATTTCATTCAATTATATATTCACCATTATTCGCAATGACATTTTGTCACTTTACAGGGAGCTCTTCTCTACCTGAAGTTCCTCATCAGGCAACATTTATCTGCCTGAAATTCATTATCAGCTAACATTTTCATATCTGAGATTCCTTATTAAGCAACACCTGTCTACCTGAGATTCCTTATTGGGCAACACCTGTCTACCTGAGATTCCTTATTGGGCAACACCTGTCTACCTGAGATTCCTTATTGGGCAACACCTGTCTACCTGAGATTCCTTATTGGGCAACACTTCCCTGCCTTAAATTCCTTATCAGGTAATATTTTTATATCTGAAATTCATCATCAAGCAAATCTTTAACTGAAATTCTTTATCAGGAAACATTTCGATACCTGAAATTCCTTATTTGGTAACATTTCAATTCCTGAAATTCTGCAGGTTTTGATGTGGTAAAATCTTCGATGAACAAAATCTTCCCGATCAAAGCGTTTTGCAGCGATCGAAACACGTAATAATCGGTCGATACCAGGTCAGGTGAATATGGTGGATGAGGTAGAACAGTTCAACCGAATCCTTTTTTTGCTTGAGCTATTCTTGCTGTATGTGACCCTGTGCTGACATGTAAGAGAACATTTTTTCTGTTGACGAGCATGGAGCGCCTTACGAAAATAATTTATAGTCATGTTGCAGCTGCTGGACATATAAATGTGCATTTAGTGTATCAGTACGTTTTAAAAACAGTAAATGAATAATATACCACATGCACAACTAACCTCCTTCTAAGGAGCTCAATTTTAAAGGCCGGTAGTGGGTGTTTATCCTTATCGATGCACTGTATTTTCTGTTGAACACTGACGTATGTAACCCATTTCTCATCAGGTTTTAAGATATATTTAACGAACGGTGATTTGATAGAATACATTCGTCATTACAATCGATTCCATAAAACGGAAATTACTTATGGGTAAACCTAATTTTAAATGATTGTAATAGATAGAATCGGAGATTTGTCTTGTAAACACGCATAGTGCAAGATTTCCGGTTGGAAACGAAAACCGTCGTCGATGGTGGTAGTAAGGATGAGGAGGAGTAGAAGAATATTATTATTATGTGGAGAGAGAAAGAAAGAGATGATTCTACTAGTCATATTGCATCAGAATGCTAGTGTATAACTCAGAATGAGATTTAACTTGTAAATTTTGGGGGTTCAAAGATATGCCAAGACTATAAATCTTGGAATGGGGCAAAAACGGCTGCTTTTCTTTTTTTCCCCTTTATATGCAAATTACAACTCTTTGGCTTTGATTCGAAATAAAATTACAAGTAAGGTTATTGATTGTCTGACATCAAATATCTAGCGAACATTTACTAAATTAACTTTAATGATGTGACGTGATAACAACAATAATTCCTGAGTCAAAAGTGATTGTCAGCGTTAAACACAAGAAATAAAATGCAAGAAAAGAACGCAGGCAACAATGTGAAGAATTGGCAGCAACTGGAATTTGACGTTCTCTTTTAAGAGCATTATATTTTAATAAAGATCTTCATCTTTAAAAAAGCACAGAGTGCCATAGTTCCATCATGAGAAGCAAAAAACTCATAGTCGAAATGTCGTCATTCTACATCTACCCTCAATATACCAAGTTGTATTCAGAGATTTCCCTTGTTCTCAACTGACTTCCATCCAAGGCTAAAGAGCACACTCTGTTCTGTTATTTGATCCATATCTGGAGGAAGCGATGAGTAGTGTCTGAAAACCATACCACAAGCCTTCCGAGTTAAATTAGGTCGATGGAACTGTTCGAAAGCCGTCGATGGTTATGCTATCATGAAATGACAAGTTATCATGACGGAGGGGTTAAGTGTACTGGTCTTGTTCAAATTTTTGATCATGACAGGATATGCGTTCTCTCCCAGAAACTGTAATAGGTTCGCTGATCATAGGTGCAGTGTAAGCTATAGTTTGGGTCTCTGGGTGTTGAAAAACACAAAAGTTCCTGAGAAGGCTTCTGCAACAGGGATTATCTAGCCACTCAAGCAGACAGGCGTACACGGATGCGAACGGCCAGAGATGCTGAGAGAGAGAACAGATTGACTTTTTTCTACGGGGATTATTACGAAGTGAGCGCAACCGGTTCGGTAGGAATATAGACTTGGATCACCGAATCCAGTTTCCACGCCGCTAATGGATACACTAAACTTCAAAGTAGAATTCTGTAAAAAGCAGGCCTACATCCGGACAGAAACGTGTTACAGAGAGAATGTTGATAACTTCTTTCAACTGATCTTGTATCTGTTCTCGACTCTAAATTAGGAAGGAAGATTGGTTACAGGGGTTTCATCCTTCTGGTACTATCTGTCTCATTTCACGAGAGAGGGAAGGTTGGTAGTTATCTGGAATCAAAACTACAAGAAATATATCGACACAATGCAGTCAGTCCAGGACAGGTGTTTCAGCCTAGCCACAGGCGAAATCAACATACCGTCTCTTCAAATAAGTCGCCAGTTCACCGATCTGTGTGATGTATACAAAATTCTGAATGGTTATTATAGCATTGACGTGAACAAGTTATTTCCCTTCTCAATCAGGAGACTGATTTAATCACTCTCATAAGTTTTATCGGTTTTTTAATCGAATTTATCCCAAGCAAGGCAGAAAAAAACACGCTAAGACAAAAGGGCGTGAAAGAATTAGAAAACAGGAACATTATTAAGGAAGGAGAACAACAGAATAGTAAATAGGAAGACAAGTTAAGGATTGTCATTGCATTTAAATTTTTGATGATTGTTGGCTGGAAAGCATGGAGCTGGAAGAATCGCGAGAAAAAATATTTTTAGCATGGAACTTATGATTACATCTAGCCAATTCAACTGTAAATTGATCAGACCATGTTGATAATCTCGTACTGCGTTCAAATTCATAAAGTCTAGGTTCCATCGTGAAGAGCTCGTCCCAACAAGTAACATGAAATTATTTATAGTAAAGGCACAGGGAAGCTATATTACGACGGTGGGGAAATGACAGAAGCCGAGATGCCAAGTCAGCACCAATAATATTGCTGATTCTTCTCTGGGTTTTATCAAGATTCTCTAAATATATAGCACTAGTACTGGACCATAGGTGGCAGCAATATTCTAAGCATGGGCGAATGGAAGACCTAGTTATGTAAGAGATTCTGGAGCAGAAAATTCTCTACTATAACACAGTGAATCAACTTTCCTTGCAATCGATTCAATGTCGTCTTTCCACTTCATGTCATCCAAGAACGTTAACCCAAGAAGGCGAGTCACTCTCCTGGAGGTTAGCATCTGTCACGCTGATGGAAAGCAGAAAGAGAAATCTCAGATAATTCATAGAGAGCAGTTTTGTTTTATAGCCGTTAAAATTAACAAGCCATTTTTTGCCCCAGTTAACAACAGATTGTAGGTCGTTTTTGAGATCGTCCGTCGATTTGACCTTATCGAACAGATCAAACTTACTATCGAGACAGTAAATGGTTGTGTCATCAGCATAGGTACCAAGTTGAGAACTGATGTTATTAGGAAGGCCGCCAATGTAAATTAAGAACAAAGTAGGACTAAAGAGAGCTGTGGAGGACAGTTGTGTGAATAAAAAAGGATCTAGAAGAGTAGACATTGATAAAACGACACTGTAGAAAGGTAGTAAAATCCAACATCTTTGCCATGAGGGTAATAGTCAACTGGGAAAATGAGAACGTACCAACACTGGCTATTTTCAAGAAAACAATTGAAGATCTTACTCAAATGAGTTAAGGGATTATAAACTCCGTTCTGGCGAGAACTTATGCAATGTCGACGAAACATTTACTGGAATCATTGCCAAAGAAATCACAATACTTTGTGACTTTTTTTCAGGATTTTATGAAGGCTTGAATTCTTTGAGACATAGAATTCGCTAATGAAAAGAAATATCCTTCGACCTGGATTCAACATTCTCCAATATGAGTTGGCAGAAAATCGTTGCATGATGAAGCTTTGTTGCGGACTATTTTTTTAAATTTCCATGATAATGTTTAGAATTTTTATTCGGACTATTTGTTGGCCATGCTCTCCGAACCGTTATCCATTATACAACACGCACATCCAACCTGGTATTCTCGAGCGGTCACCCATCTAGTTACTAACCATGCTCGACGTTGTTTAACTTAGGTGATCGTGTGACAATCAGAGTTTCAACCTGATATCGCCGTAAGCTTACGTTTTCATGGTGTGAAATTCTGAGTGTTTTATCTTAAATATTTGATTTCTGTTATTCTTTTTTCTAACTTCTTCATTTTGGTTATATTTGTACCAAATGTTGGACAGAGCTGATTGGAGTAAACGTCTTTTGCTGTGCATCGCGTTGGATTTCTTTTTCGAAACAGTTTTATAATCTTTTCCGTTGTTTCAATTAATAACTCTCTTTTGGAACCAAATTTCCTTTCAAGTAGCCAAGTCCAAGGTTGCAAACACTGCAGACTAAATTGCATATTTAGACTTCCGGCGTTCTCATGTTTGATGGAACCAATTTTAAGTCATTCAAGTTAACGTCATGTAAACGGTCAAACTGGAAGTTTTATGTGTGTTTTTGTTTTTTTAATTAGAAAATAAAAACAGTTGGTTGTAACTACACACAGAACAATCTTTGAAAACGAATGTAGCAACATTCGGAAGTACTTGAGGCAAAATAATATAAAATAAATGTTAATATGAATTTTGGCAAATTTACCGATAAGACAAAACAACTTATTCGGAAATTTGAAAGATTTAATTAAAAAATTGATAGAATTTGTCAGTGTTATTTAACAAAACACACGCACACAATATATATATATATTTATATCTCTCTCTCTCTATATATATATATATATAATGAGAGAGGTGTAGCATTGATAACAATACAAACCTTGTTTGCTTTAAAATGTTTTGGCTTTTTATTCTATATAAGATTTTTTCTCCGCCTCCTTCAGGAAATGTCAGTATGAATTTCTTCACAAATCCAATCAGTAAATCTCTTATTGAATCGTAAACGAATAAAAGGTTTATCCACTGGAAACCGGAAATTTATTTGGTAATGACACGTTTTCTTTCTTTTCTTATAAGCACAGCATACTCAGTATTTGTAAGAATTAATGCACTTTACTGACGAACACTCAGTCGCCTGACTGCATTGACTTGTCGTTTGATATTTGCTTTTTGCAACACTCCATTATCGGCCAAATGTACGATACCTGATGTAGCTGTCGATGTGAGCATATGGATTTTAGATGCGTTTGCTTCAGGCAGCAGTTGCATTCGTGTCTACATGCGTGCTTATGAAAATGCACAGAGTTATTTTTACAAGTCGAGTAGTTTTTGACTTTGTTTGCATCGGGGATTTGTTATAATAATCCTCTTTAAAGAAACATCGTGAGTAATTCATGCACATGCATATTTATAAATATACTATATATATATATATATATATGTGTGTGTGTTTGATAGTAAACATCTGTATTATAGCGTATATATATGCGTGTGATCTAGAACAGCTACATCGTATTTCTCCATCTATCTCTATTCATTCCATATCTGTCTATTATTCCTATTTTCCCATTCGTTATTTCTCTATATATCTTTATTTCTACCTGTTATGCCTATTTCTATCTCTGCTTATAATAGACTGTTTATTTCTTTCTTTCTCTACGTTTCTTTGTGTTTGCCTTTTATACCTGTTTCTATCTATCTAACTATAGTGATTTTCCAAGCGAAAAGTAAAGGGAAACCCAGTGAGGATTGAACTCACTACTCAGTGGTAATTGTTCTAGGGAGACAAGCTTGCTAAACATTACACCACCTGCCCATATCTACCTATCTATAATGTTGCCGTAGAGAAATGAGCGTATAAGTTTTGTAAGCGTTTATTATCAAGTTCATTCTCATTGAGTATTCTGTTCTGAATCTGGCAAGATACGCCAAATATTTCGCACATTATGTGATGTATATCGCCATTTGCTTGTTTCTTCTTATCTTCCATCTGTTTGAATTATGTGGGTACGTATATTTACGTATATTTGTATTTATTAATGAGTCAGATTATAACTGTATAAGTTTATCTAAATATACTTACTATATGTAAATAAATATATATGCCTTAAGGTTTCCAAATATATAATTATTTGTTTGAGTGTATTCTAGGTATTTACTCTGTTTCCGCACTAAGACGAATTGTGACACAAGATCAGTTTTTAAGGTGGGGACCCGACCGCATACACTCGGACTAGGGACAAAAATTGCCCGCAGACTCTGCAACCGTCGGTTGAGCTGGCCTCGGTGCGAACACCGATCCCTCTCTCTGGTGCAATAAGAGGCAGCGGCCCCGGGCAGCTGTTCCCCAGGGTTGGGCACCTCTCAGTATAATTTTCCTCAGTTGTGACGCTGTCCTTTGATGGAGCCGCCCCTGACTGCACTCTGTCCAAAGACAGAGACGCAGCTGATAAATAATGTGTTACATATCAAACGAGAGAGCGGTTTACACAATTGTTTGCGTGTATTCTATATTAGTTTCTTTATCCACTTTTTTTTTTATTTCTAACTTACAAGCTCACATTTTTTGTCTTGCAAGGTATTGTTAATGAATTCAGACCATATTTAAGGCTTCACTAATGTTGCTCTATAGCAGACACGAATTAAGCTTTATAAATAATCCTGTATACATATATCAAGATAATATTGGACGCTCGATTTGTAGGTCTTCAAGAACAATTTAAGGACATTTATGAAATAACTTCTATTTCATAATCTCAAGAATTAAACTTCATTATCAGTTGAAATAAATATATCTTAAGGCAGGATTATCAAAGTTGCGGTTGTTACATTAATTTATTTTCCTTATCTCTAGAAATATTTAGTTGGTTTGTGCGAAAAAGACGAAAGATAACTTGTTTAAAGTTCTTTTCCGAGTTATGTAGTTCTTTATAGAAATATATATGAAAAAATCCTTCGTGTTGAATTCATTTCTTTTGAAAATATTGAACAATTTACAATATAATAATTAAATACAAAAACAACAAAATTTGGCGACAGAAAGATGATTTATTGATTGTATTTTACGGCTTATCAACCCTTTGCATGTTATTGAAAGCCAGAAAATATTTTAGATCGTAAGAAATATTTTTCTAGATAATAATGATTTTAGTGATGCAAGTTTTACTAATGAACCCATACTTGGAGGGGGTATAGATGGATTCCTACTTTCTCAAGAGTATTTGCGTTTAAGTGAATATAAAGAATCCAACTGGAATAGGAAACCGGTTGTCGGATTAACAATTCCAAGCAATTATCTTTTACACCACCCGCACATCCAAGTTTACAGAACTTTATATTCCCAAGCGGTCACCCATCTAGGATTTTAGTGATACAAGTTTTTACTAATTAACCCATAGCTGGGGAGAGAAGAGGTGGACTCATACTTTTCCCAATGATATTTGCGTTTAAGTGAATATAAATAAACCAACTGGAATTGGAACTCGGATGTCTTATTGAAGTATTAAAACATGTATAAGACAGCAATTGCTTACCATATATATATATATACACACACACACACACACAGACTTTACAAATCAGGAAGTCAATTAAACCTGATTGTCTCTTCGGGCGATACTTTTAAAATGGCCATTTTACGCCTTAAAGTGGCCATTTTAAAAGTATCGCCCGAAGAGACCGTCAGGTCGAAGCCACGGTCACCTATTTCAATTGACTTCCTGATTTATAAAGTTAAAAGCTCTACATCTTTTTTTTATTTTTAAATATATTTTTTCTCACGTGTATTGAGCACTTTTTAATATTGCTGTTTCCTGGTCTGATTCAACTCTGACCATTAACCTATCTCTCTCTCTCTCTATATATATATATATATATATATATAGATAGATAGATATATCCAGTACGATGCAAAAGTCTTGAGCCTCCTACATTTCTTTATAAGCTAGATTTTCTTTTAAATTATTAAGATGGTCTTAGGTAATAGTGTTTCAGGCTTCTTTGAAGGTCTTTCAAAGTTTTTCTTCAAAGATTGGATTTGTTTTTTCAATACAGTCCAACCTGACCGTTTTCAGAGAACTATGTTTTGCTTGTTATAATATTGACCTAAGCATAATGAATCCTGCAAAAACGTACGAACCAGTGTTATGTCTACACATAACAGACAACCTAGCGAAGAACCAATTTTTACTTGTATCTGTCGGTACATACTAATTTGTTTCCATTTCTTTGTAAGTGCTGCATCTTCAGAATAAGCCAGTTTGACAGGCATGAAA
This sequence comes from Acanthosepion lycidas, assembly GCA_963932145.1. Classification (NCBI taxonomy): domain Eukaryota; kingdom Metazoa; phylum Mollusca; class Cephalopoda; order Sepiida; family Sepiidae; genus Acanthosepion; species Acanthosepion lycidas. The sequence continues at coordinate 110,063,513 of OZ010571.1, forward strand.
TAAAAATTTTACACCCAAAATGTGATTTCTAAGAAGCATTTAGCCAAAAACTTGGCTTATTGCGACATGGTAAGCAGTGTGTCCTTAAATAAAATAAGGAAACTGGACAAGTTAAGATCAAAAGTGGAAGTCCTAAAATATAGACGAACAATATTTGAAAGTCATGTAATTAAGAGATAAGAAAATATCCAGAAAAGACCAGTCACAGAATTTGAGTTGTTCACCTGATCATATCTATTGCTCGCCGAAACCTCATCATATATAGTCTCAGTGGAAGGATACCTGTTAAGAAGTCATTGGTAAGGAGGGGAAACAGAGAAATGGTTCAGATATGCCACATTACATAAGAACTAGACTGTGGCAATAGATCTTATTGTGCTATTTCTTCAGTATGGAAATGATCCCAAACACACGGTCAATGCAGTAAAAGATTATTTGAAAAGAAAAACAGCATATGATGTAACACTATCAGTCATGGATTGGTCTCTCCCAGAATCTGGACTTCACTATTACAGAAGGAATACAGGATCATCTTGACAGAAAACGAAAAAAAGGTAACCAGTATCCAAAGAAGAGCTTTGGAGGATGCCCTTCAAGAGGACTAGAGAACCTTTCCTGAAGGCTACTTAAAGCAATGAAAGAAAGCTCGTATAAGAGAGTTCAGATTGTATTGAAAAATTAAAGGTGGTCCTACCAAATATTGAATTTTAAGACTAATGGAACTGTAAAAGAAAATACTATATTTACATTAATGTTTCCATAAGTTTCAATAAATTGAGGTACCTATTTCATCGTTTTTCTAGAAAAATAAAGGGTGTTCCAATAACTTGGACCGATTTTAAATGTGAATTTAGTTTAAGTGTCTAATGTTCTTTTTTTCTTTCAGATTTGGCAGACATTTGGGAGATATTATTTTTCACACATAATTGCCATGACTTAAATAATAATCTAATAGAAAAATAGATTTTCACCAATAACACTAATTTATTTACTGCTGACTTTGATCCGTCTTACTGAAACACCCTTACATATAATCCGTCTTAATGAAAGTCCTTTTATAAAGAAATAACTGAGTGGCCCAAAATGTATGTATACATATTTTATATACGTATATATATTTTAGATATTATTTTAAATTTGAATCATTTCGCAGATTTTTTCCGAATACTTCGTTCAAGCAGTTTGAAATGTCATAGATTTTTTGTCTTATGATACAACTTTCGTTTTCCTGATTCTTAGGATATTTAAAATGTGCTTCAAGTTAAAAATCGCCTTGATTTTTTTCAAAAGTGAGTGTATCTAATCAAGAAGTTTTCAAACTGGATTTTAAAAAAAAAATCATAAAAATTAAAGGAAATGTCGAAAAACCTGGCATCAATTTTATTCGTTTGATATTTAATTTTTGTTCTTTAATTAAAATGCTCGATAGGAAAACACTTCTGATCTGACACTCGCTTGTAACCTTGACTGCATACACGCATCGATATCGGAATGATTAATGATTCGTTCTTTCATCTTTAAAAAAATCTTTTATCGATTACTTTGATTCTGAACCAGGTAAATTTAGTAATTTAAAAACAGTTTTTCGTTTCATACTAGTTTTTCGCACGAAACTTTCAAATTTAAAATATTTTGATCAATTTCGATAACTGACAAAAATATACGATAAAAGTAACCTTTGCACCGAACTTCATGTAGAAATTGTAAGGCTTTACTTTTACAAAATAATTTATCTATGCCATCAAAAATGGTGGTGTATTTTGTTAAGTTCTTACGATTGTTACGTGGTTTTCATATCTAAATCTTTAAACGTATTTTCCATTTATAGTTTACCCTTTTACACGTCCACATATCGATAACCCCAGATCCCTTATTTTCCAATTTTCTCTAAATCTCACGCTGATAATCCTTTATCTGTATTATTACTTCCAACAATTATTGTAATAAAACTGTCATATAGTGTCGCTAGTGCTAGCTGGAAAAATATTATTGTTTCTTGTTTCCGGTTTAGGACTGGGTTACCGGTTTCTTCTAAATTCTATTCAAGTTTTATATTTTTGATGTTTCCATTATTCTAGTTGTGCCATTATACTTCCTGATTTCTGTGTCATATTTTCCGTCGTCGAAATGATAATGAAGAGAAAAAAAAGCAAAGACAAGAGGGAATGGGAGAAGAAGGAAATTAAAAAAAAGCGTTATTGTAATTATAACAACAGCAAGTATAATACTAGAATCAGAATTCTGTTCTTTAAGTACACATTATACACATGTATAAGTCGATTCCATGTATAGTGCCGCCCTAAGATTTTTCTGCGTGAATTTTAACCTCTACAGAAAAAAATTACCTGTGTATAGTGAAACCGGTCCCCGAAAATGTATATTTTTAAACTCTTAAAAAAAATAAAAGAAGATACCTGCGTATAGTGTGAGCCCTTATTATTACGTAAAAAAACTAAACGCACAATGTTCGAGTATTAGTAATCGGTTAGTAATTAGTTATCGGCATACTTGAAGGAATTTTGTTCCAAACTCGAAAGCTTATGGGTATTTTTATGTCTATACAGTCATGAGTTTTCATGTACGGGCATACGCATGCGCCGTTGTAGTAGTTGATATTTCCTGCTTTGTGTCTTTTCTCGGCCCATTAGTACGAAATGACTCCAACAGTTGGCAACAAAGCTTTGAAGCTATTCGACTCCATTTACCGATGACCTATCTCTTTGCATCAGTGATATTTGAACAAGAACGTCTGACACTACCAGGCGCCATTGAAGATCAGCATTTCTGGAAAGAAAGCAACTTGCTTGAACTAAGGTTGTAACACGGAAGTACGAAGAACCCTTCTAGGAAATGTCGATACAGAGACTTTGCGATGAAGAGGCAGTAAAATAAAACAAAAACCTTTGTAAAGTAAATAAAAAAAGAAAAGAAAAAGAAAATGGATGTGCTTTTAGCAACTGTATTATCAGTCCGTTGTTTGCAGTAGATTTTTTTTTAATACTGTGTGTTTGCATTCCCGGCGAAAGACCCGTGAACAAAATAAATCCAATTAAATAAAATAAACAGTCTAGAATGAAGATGGCAAAAGAGAATCACAAGTTCATAAAAAAAGAAATACTGAGATTGTCCGTTTCAAGATTAACAAACTAAATTATACATTATGTAGCAGGAATACCCAGCATTACCCAGGAGATAAAAAAATAGCAACGAACGGGATATTTCTTTGTACACAAAATAAAAAAAAATGCAAGAAATTATTTACACATGAAAAGTGGGCTGTCATTGAAAAAATTCTGATGACCAAAACAAAGTGATGTAATTCATTAATTTGAGAGGGCTTCTGGATAAACAACAGTGGTGTTTCTCCCAATGGTAACAGTATGAAAGATTTCTTAGTGTATCCAACCCGAGAACAGCCGATATTATTGGAATTAAAATGAATTACATTTAAAAACGAGGGAATCATAAGAAGAGCAGAGCTTATATCTCTTATTTTAAGGGTGTAATAAAAATAGTAATGGCGTAATTGGCCGTTTCCTTATAAGAAAACATTTGGCATTTGTCGGAATTAACACCTCCTTAATTGTCGAAATTGTTCACTAGGGGGCGCTCTCCCTACACTATAAATACTGGGCGATTTCTTGCCTCGTTATCTTTTTCATTTCTTCATTTTCAGCGAACACATCTACAATGTAAGCTCCCGCAGAAGATTGCGTCTTTCTATTTGTGGGAGACGCCATGAACATTATACACACACACGTACGTACGAACATTCACCAAAATACAAACTCTTTAACGTTCACACACAAACACAAATGTTAATGTCTATGTCCATTGTAAATGTTGTCCTTTAATACATATACTAGTTGCATATATATATATATATATATATTATATATATATATATATATATATATATATATATATATATATATATATATATATATATCGGTCTTGTTTGTTTTCTTTACACTTCTTTATGGTGGATTCAATCTCTGAGTCCGCCATGTTCTTGTAGTGCACCTCCTTCTAGCAGGAATAAACGAGTGTGTTCCTAATTTAACAACACGTAAACCCTCCGGTCCGCTGCACATTCATTCAGTTAACGTTACGGTCGCTTGAAATCTATAATATTTTTTCTTAAAGTGTCTAAAAAAAAAACAAAAAAAACAAAACAAAAAAAACTGGCTTCTTAAATCCACTATTGTCGTTTTGTTTTGTATTGATGGAAATTTTCTTACCAGCCTTTTGTTTAAGGTTTTATAGAATGCCAATACCTTTATTATATCATTTATTCGAGTTCCATGTTTTCTATTTTAGCTGTTTCCACTCTTGGAATGATTCAAGTGATGCGTTTTCATTATTGGCTAAAGTTGTTTGTGATTTTGTAGCGACTGACCATAAGATTTGAGGAAGGGTTGTCTTTTTTAAAACCTAGAAGATTTATTCGCTTAAAGTCACTTTTGATCACTGACCTGGAAAAAACTTGTATATAACCAATAGCTTAGCGTAGTACGCAGTAAATGTAAGAAGCCGACTCACTGTCCAAAATTCAGCTTCTAATTCTGACGTCATGTTGGCCTAGATAAAGGCGCGAAATAAAGTAACGGTCTTTTTTTTTGCATGTACCACAGCATGCGCAGAAAGCTAAGAGAAACTGCAACAACAGGACGCTGCTAGACTCAAAGTTATATCAATGGACTGAACGGATTCTTATAAGTCTGCAAAAGACAAAATTCTTCAAAATTATTTGTATCCCTATTGTTTTATTAAATGTTTATAAAACATAAGGTTTTGTTTTTTTCTTTTACTAACACCTGTTTCAAACAGACTAACATCGGTATCTGTCTATATTTCTGGGATGAGGTATTATGTACGTGCAGCTACGGAAAGAAATATAAAGGGGAGACAGACCGCCTCCTTAAGCTAAGACTTCAAGAACACCAGAAACCTGTAACACGAGGGGAACTGGCTGATCATATATGGAGAGAAAAGGGAGATCACCGCCGTCTGTGGGATCAGGTTGAGATCATACACAAAGAACACCATTGGAAATTTCGTAAACTTAAGGAATCAGCATATATGCTATGCCACAAAAATCTCCTGAGCCGACCAAGCATAGAAATGAATACAGTATGGGAACCAGTAATAAGGAGTGCCAGAGAAAAGCAATAATAACAAAAATTGCAATATGAGCTCTGGTAAAAAACATGCAATGATAACAGCAAAAATTGCAATATGGGCACTGGTAAAAATGGTTGCTGAAGGCATTAGGTTTATAATACCCAGAAATTCATAGACAGATATCCTCAGGGATACATGGCGCAGTGGATAAAGGACGCAAAGAGTGTAAGTTCAAAACCCGGTTAAGGCAGTGAAGAAGTTGGAGAGGGGAATTAACAGGAGATAACTGACATCCATTAAACATGGCATGTGAAACTAGAAGAGTCTACCTCAGTGAAAGGGTTCAGTTCAACATTCCAATTACCTAAAGAACGCCGAAACGTTGTAATAAATATTAGGACAAAGATGAGGACTAATGTAAATAGTGTATCGTTGCCCGGATACTGCATAAAATCACCCTAACATAAAACTGGCTACAGAAAAAGCATGCAGACTGTAACGAAAGATCTTGATTGATCGGGGTTTTTTTTTGTGCCACGTTGATGATCATAATAAACTGGGCCCTACTAAGAATTGATGTCATTTTTTTTATCAATGCATCCCCAAGCCAGGCAGTAAAGCCACTAATACACAAGGAGTTATGAGTGTGAAAGAATAAGAAAAAAAAAAAAAAAAAAAAAAGGATCATTATTAAGGTGTGAGAACTGTAAAAGAATAGGAATCATGAAAACAATAGATAACGATTGACATTACATTTAATTTTTGGAAGATCAAAGTTGGGCGGCAAGAATGAATCCGGTAGAGTTCCACAAACGATTTTACATCTAACCAATTCAAATATAAATTGATGGGACCTTTCCGCCAATCTCGTACCGAGTTCAAATTCTAGGTACCATAGTGAAAATCTAGTACTGAGTTCAAAGTCTAGGTAGTGAAAATTTCATCAGAACAATTACCTTCAAATTAAAAAAAGCGAATAATTAATATCACAGAAATCATGGAAATTAAGACATCCACCTTTTTCCCTACTCCACTTGGGATAGTTGCTTTTATGCCACGAGGGGAAAAATGCTTCAATGTCTTTTTTTTGGGGGGGGGAGAGAGGAGAGGGGAGAGGAGAGGGTCTGGATTTCTGAAATAATCCAGAATTTATACTGGACGCAAACCGTCTGAATACGAATAGAAAATGAATTCAGTAAATAGGCAAAAGAAGAAAGGGATGTACGACAAGGATGTATCTTCTCACCAGACTTATTCCACCTATAGAGTAAGGCGATTCAGTGGTAATCAGGATTCATTGTTAGTGGTCACAATCTTAACAACATATGCAGATGAGACAGTGTTGATAGGAAACACAGAAAGAAAACTACAATAACTCTTACGGAAGGTAGTGAAGGAAAGCAAGAAGAAAGGACTAAACATCAATTACAAGAAGACTGAATGCGTGGTTGTCAGCAAAAGGAACCGCCCAACATGTAAATTACAAATTGGATATACTAAAATCAAGCAACTACAACAATTTAAATATATTAGACTTATGTTAACAGGGGCTGGAATGTGCGACGCCTTACAAAAGCTAAACAAAGTATCAAGAAACGTGAAAATTTCGTTAGAAACGAAGAAAAGAGTACGGAACTATTACATAATATCATTCCTCCTATATGACACTGACTTCTGGACAATATAATCACAGATAAAAAAACAAAAATTGAGGCAGCATAAATGGGGTTCTACAGAAGGATGCTGAGGATGTTAATAGTTTAACAGACTATTATTTTTAGAGGAAGTGTATCGTTGCTCCAACTTCCCGAGTTTGACCTTAGTGATTAGATACTAAATAAAGGAAGCTGATTTTTATTGGCTGAATTAGCGTGGGAATGATAGATAAAGGTTTTTCGGTGAGTTTGTTCTTACACGTCAAGCAACGTAGACGTGTTGACTTTCGTGAGAGAGAGAGAGCTACTGGCTAGTTGGAAGATGTATACGCTGACGTTAAGAAACTAGTTAAGTTAAAATTCCCTGTGTTGAAGTTCTTTCCATCTTGAACCAAAACAACTAGAAATCACCGGCCGCGAGAGATGATACAATATATGACTGAATCAACGCCGTCGTACAAGATCACACCAAACAAGGGGTTATACAACATTGTATTAATTGGCGCTGTGACCAAGATCTCCCAGTATGAGGTGGCTATGTAACATATAATTATTTGGCGCCGTTGACCAGGATCTCTTAGCAGGGGAAGGGACGCAGAATGATGGTTACAACACAACGTGGTAATGTTAGAAGAAAATTTACAGAGGGAATATGAAAAAAAAGAAAAACTAATCATGATATAAAGACAAAAAGCAAGAGAAACTCTAAGTACTATTTTCTACTACTACTACTACTACTACTACTCACACACATCTAAACAGTAAACCCAAAGAAGTAATGATGGACAAAAAAATTTAGTAGGAAAAAAATGTAAACGAAGAGGTTTTGATGGACAGAAAAAGAAGGACGCATAGAGTAAAAAAGAAAGAAATGACACAGTGAAACAGACGAAAGAAAGAAAGAAAGAAAGAAAGAAAGAAAGAAAGAAAGAGACAAAATGGCAACAGTGAACACCCGCACACACTGGTGCGACAATGTCAATTTTGGTGAAAGATTTTAGTGAGAGACTCATTTTTGTTGTTTTGTCTTACTTTTTTTAAACAAAAGCTTAGAACCATGTGCAAAAATCTGTTGTTGATTTTGATTAGCACGCTTTAATGTTGCATGTCTGACAGCCTGTGTTTTTTTTTTGTTTTTTTTTTTTATTAAATCTGGTCGCGAAAGTTTCGCTTATAAAAGAAAAATTTCTGGAAAAGGAAATTTCACCAATAAATAAATTTTCCTGATGTTGACCTTTGAGGAAGTTCGATGATGCTGGCAACGTGAAGGCCTGAATACGTAGGTGACGCAATGTAAACTGGTTTTGAAAAAGAAAGACTGACGGCATTTATGATGGGTCACTCCCACTATGATTTCTGTGTACTGTTAATGAGTTGATAATATTCGTTACAAACGTTTTTGTGTGCATTCAAATATTTTAAATTTAGAATTATTTTGTTAATTGTAATTAACTGACAAATGATTGTTTTGTTCATTTTTGTAACAGAGTGTGGAATTCTTTTTTATTTTAAGAGGCGTGTCTTTTTGCCTTCGTTGGTTGAAGAATTAAGTTGTTAACTGGTGAATTTTGTGAATTAATTTCTTGTGGAAAAAAATGAGTTATTTTTTTGTGGGAGTAAATAGATACGACATACATAGTTTCTGATCAGTATTCTAGGGCGGTGGGGAATTGTCTCACCTGGCTATGTAGATAGAGAAACCATGTTGGGTAGAATGGAGCTTTACGCTATGAAGTATTCAATATGACCTGGGTAGATGGACATATGAGTGAATCAACGACGTCGCCCAAGACCACCTCACCAAGGGGCTATAAAACATTGCATTAATTAGCGCAGTGACCAAGACCTCCCAGCACCAGGGTACTATGCAACAAGGATACCATGAACTTAAAATGTGATCAATGACGAAGTTTTAGAGAAAATGGAAACAAAAAGTACACTATTACTTAACATCAGAAAGAGCGAGTTGAAATTTCTAGGGCATATAATGAGGAAAGAAAGCTTGCACCGCTAGGCACCGGTCGAAGGTGAAGCCTTGGCTATTGTCTATGGACTAGAATCATGTCAGATGTTTATATTAGGATGCCTAGATTTGCTAGTGACTGTTGACCATCAACCAATCATAAGATTTTTTTACAGATCGGGCCCTCTTGAACATAAAGAACCCCCGCACTCCAACGGACAAATTCAGCATTAAACATCTCCCTGGAAAAATTAATGCTGTACTAGACTGCGCCTGCCGGTACCCAGCATGGGTTCTATCTGAGGACTCGGCAGAACGTCTCCAAATAGCATCTTCACATATACTACAGAAGCGTAAACGGTCATTCTACGAAGCGACTACAACTGATGGAGTCGAACAAATCGACAGTGCAATCAAGGCTTCATTCATGTGCAGATACAAGCATGACCGTAAATGGAGGGATATCACATGACATAGGATCGTTGCCGCGGCAGCCATTGATGAAGAATGTCGAACTCTGCCGGAATATATACAGACTGGTTTTATCATATCACTCCATGACATCCCGTAATCTTTCGGTTTTGGTCCATGCGCGAGGAATTGCACTGCGTCGAAGGCATATTGATCATGGAGAATAAAATACTTATACCTCGACAACTTCGTGCGGAAGTACTTGAATACATACATTCTGCACACCAGGGTGCAAATGGTATGCTAGTAAATGCGAGACAACGCCGGTTCAAGATAGCAACACGGAAAATAGATTAACTACATATAGGCCAGAACCGTATAATACCTCTGCAGGTCCTGGGGTCCGGCCGCAGTAACCCGGTGAATTCTCAATGGTGATCGACACGGATTATAATCCCTTATCAACCAACGTAGAACATAAACCAAATACCGGGAGTGATGAACCATAAAAAATGGAAACTGACCGCGAATTTAGTAAAGTCCAACACAAAATAATATTGGAGAACATCAATATCGGGCGACACCACCCCAAGTCAACGCCCACGTCGAAACAAGCAATCACCTCGAATGTGAGGACAGTCGCACACATATTCTGGGGCAAACCTTCAACTGACCACTTCATTGCGTCCTGTGGTCAGAGGAGAGAGTGGGCATGTAGAGTAGAAATAGAAGATCTCTTTGGATAATGGAGGACTTCCACATGCAGACATGTTACCTCGCCCAGTGTTATATCAACAGCCGAGTGGCCAATGGCCAAGGGTATTTTTGTATTTTTATCTCGTTGGTACCAGAATAAAGTAATTGAGAATTACCATTGCTGTTGTGGTTATTTTGTAAAAACAAAACATTTTGCAATTAATGTTTTGCATAAAAGTAGATAGGGAATAAAGTGGCTATACGAGTAAATTTGAATTACGTCTACTTGTTAACTTTCATAGCTTAATCTGTCTGACTGGGAAAACCATTCGCCCTTGCATGGAGTATTGCTGCCATATATGGTCTGGGGCACCTTCTGTTTACCTCGGAGTTCTTGACAAGATCCAGAGACGGATATGTAATGTAATTGGCCCTGATCTGGCATGTCGTCTACAGTCACTCTCTCACAGACGCGCCGTCGCCTCTCTCTGTCTTTTCTATAAATACTTTCATGGTAATTGCTCCGCCGAGCTGCTTTCACTGGTTCCCAGACTCCATGAATTCAAGCGCCCTACGAGGCTGGCACCCCCCTCTCACCGTTACACTGTAGAAACTTTTAAATGTAGCCGTCTCTTCTACTCCAATAGCTTCATACCTCGCACCTCTCGCTTGTGGAACACCCTTCCCAATTACTGTTTCTCTGAGAGTTATAATCTCCAACTATTCAAATGTAATGTCAATCAACATCTCCAGTTACCTTGATCTATCCACTATCCCTCTTCTATCACTCCTATCTGCTCTCGCTCCAAATCTTCTACAACCCCCTGCATCCTAGTGGCTTCACACCTTGCTCGGGGCGTAATGCTTAAAAAAAGTGATGAATAGAATATTATTTATATTCTAGAATTTCTGGTTGCAGAATTTGTTTTATGTCCGAAACCAGAACACACACACACACACACAATATATATATATATATATATATATATCAGTTGTATGGATATTAGTTTGTCAGAAGATCGCAAAAGCGTGAAACTCAGGGTTTCAAACTAATATTCATACAACTGAAAATATAAGGTCTATCACAGATATCGAGCACTTTCTACTAATTACCGCGCATATATATATACACACACACACAATACAGTGGAAGACCGCTCAGCACTTGCCCTTTTCGGGAAACCTCAGCCACCGAGTAATGATCAATTCCCCTCCCGAAGGAGAGGGTACTGACTTGGGGAATAACCTCCTTGGGCGTGAGCTAATATTATTTCGAAACTTCCCCACCAAAAGCCAGGCAAGTATAAAATGATTTTCTAAGCATAGCTTAAATGTGGTGCAAGGTAGAAAGTGTGGAGCACTCAGTGAGTATCGAACTCACTACTCAGTCGCAATTGATTTAGCGAGACAAGCTTGCAAACCATTGTCTCATATAGCTTTAGATATGCTATAATCAATGTATATTAACATATATATTTTATATATGCCAACACCGAGTGACGACAGTCTGGCTATAATTCAAGCCACATGGTCTGAAGATTGCGTTCAAGCAGGAAACAGACTATCGCCACCAAATGTTGAAATCAACACTTCTTGACTGACTATATATATATATATATATATATATATATATATATATATATATATATATATATATACACACTGTAATTCTCCATGTAAAATACGCATTTTTTCTAAAAAATAATAAAATCAGGGTTGTGTATTATGTGCAGCTACAAGAAATCTTAAAACAAAATTGCCGTAAAATGAACTAAATTAGAATAATATTATTCTATGTTTAAAGCCATTTTTTAATAAGAGTAGGAAACGCTGGCTGTAATTAAATTGGAGTGGTGCAAATATATATGGTTAGATTACCAAGCAAGGGTGCGTATTATGCATGAGTAGAAGCATTTTCCCCACACTTTCAGAACAATTTTAAGGGTGCATATTATGGACGGTATATATTCCTGTCAGTAATATTTACTTAAAACAATCGTAACGAGAGGCCATTAGCTCGTCTCTATGCATTGGAATCTTCTTATGACATAGTAAATATATAATCTTTTGTTATATTAAACTTAACAATGCGCCATGATTTATGTCTTAAATCATTTTTAACTCACAGATATTTTCAACGTGCATATGAAGGAATAGTAATTTTCTAATCGCATTGTACGTATAATGTAGCAAAAATAAATATTGCCACCTTTTTTACGGTGCGAACTTGTAATATGTTAAATTTCTTCATTTTCCCCACATCATGTATGAATTTCAACGTCATGAAACTACTACTCAGTGCTAGAATTGGGCATTATACCACCCACGTCATTTGGTCTTAAAATGTAAATTTTTCACGTGTATATATGGCATTTATTTTTGCACAAAAACAGCGTATATATTATGCGAATTCCCAAAATATTGCTTCAGCTAAGTTGACCTTTTAGCCGATACTGCGACCAAATTTTACTTCTTCCTGCGAATGAACAAGAACCAGCTCTGCAGTTCAGAGTCCAAGGAGAGGCACATCTTTTAGAGCTATTTCTCAAGCACTTGGAACGATAAACAAATGTTGATAGAGATGAACGTGGCAGTTCTTTGTTAGTCGTCGTGTCAAAATCTTACCAGATTAAAACAATTAAAATGAACCTCCTTTCTATGCTTTCTCAGTAAGACGAAACTACAAGATAAATATAAGAATCTAAGAAAATTTAGCAGAAAAATATAAGAAATGAAGATGCCACAGATTATTTGAATATTGTACAATAATTTTCTATATTTACCTTAAAAGCAGTGATGCTTTTATTTAACAGCGAAACTATCAATGCAAACTTATATATTTTACACATACACACAATCCCATATCCGAAATCCTTGGGGCCTATTATCTTTCGGTTTTTCGACGTATAAATGCTCACACCACGAGGGATAAAAAGAATACAAATATTATCGGAGAGCCGAGTTCGAATTCCAGTCGAATCCATTACATTCACTTGGTAAAGGTATGGATCCTTTTCTCCCACCAGCTATGAGTAAATAGCAGGGCAGACCGAGTTCTATAGCCTTGGATGGCAACTGGTCTACCGTAGAAAGAAATGGTAACCTACTGCAGGAAAAATATCTGCCACGTTAGTCATGTATCGAAAGATACATGATCGCCTAAGCGTGTATTACGTATAGCACATAACTGACTGACAAATATTATTAATTTATTTATAGAGTAGTATAATGATAGATAAAACAGATGGATAATTAAAACCATAATCGATAAATTTTATTTATTTCAGACAGAAAATACTTTGTATATCTTAAAAATAAACAGCATCAAACGATAAACCAAAAATACATGTTGGTCACTCGCGCTTCTCTGTCACTCGCTAAAATATACCGTACCACGCCTGCCTCACCGTCTCAATTTAAGTAACTTCTCTTTCTGTTTGTTCTTTAAATCATAGACAGGAGTTGTTCCGACACCATATTCCTCAGTCAGACGCCGCACAGGAACGTCACACAGGAACACCGGGATCAAGCTTCTGCAAAAGCTCTACCTTTTATATTATTGATAACGAAAGGTGTTTCCTTTTATTTTGTCTCACTGTTACCCATAAGAGTATCAGCAGTTCTTTTTGACATTTTCGATGTATAAAGTTACAAAAATGAAAAAAAAAAAAAAAAAAAAAAAAAAAATCAGTGAACAGCACACACACGTCTACCCAATACAAGCGCTTGACAACAACTGATATCTGGCGGGCTTAGGTCGTTCAGCCAGGCTGGGGGAGTGTTGGGCGGAGTCGGGCCGATCACAACAACTGTTGTCATGTCATACCTAAGTGGCGTGAGTCAAGTAGGTCAAATATATTCGGTTTTCAGAGGTTTTATATAAAGATTTGATTTTTCTATATTCAGTACATACACATTTAGCTACACATTTAAAAGACATATTTAATATAATAAAGAATACAGAGCTTTGTAATGAAAAAACAAAAAAAAAAACAATAATGTGCATTTTTCATAATAAGTATTAAGTTTTTCATAAACTGATGATGGTGTGAATATCGATCGAAATATCAGCAACATTTGTCACAAATGTATTTTGCTAATTAAATATTTACTTCGAAGCATGTTTTATCGTTTAAAATGTATGCAATAAATTTAATTTGTCGAAATCTATATTTAGTAACTCTGCTGTATCAAATAAGTTATCGTCAATACTGGCTATACGAAATTAAATTATTTGATTTAATCGACGCCCATGAAGAAAGTGTCTGGACAGTGAGTCGATTTTTATATACTTTGGAACGAAGGCAAAAAGTGGAGCTAATCGGTATTGGTCAATGCTTAAAATGTTTAGCTTATATATTGGAGAATTTGGGCACTTCGACGTGGCATAATGGTTAATAATCTTGTTTCGCTAGGTTAGTTACGACTGAGTAGTGAATTCCATCATCACTGTGTGTCCGCTACTTTCGGCCTTGTGCCACATCTAGGCTACGCTTAGAAAATCATCGGGAACTTCGAGGCGGTGTTGTGGTTAGCAGGCTTGTCTCGCTAGAACAATTGACTGAGTAGCGAGTTCGATTCTTACTGGATGTCACCTTATTTTCGGCTTTGTGCGACTTCTTAGCTACGCTTGGAAAAATCACTATATATTTGGGGATTGAAGACATCCATTAACATTAATGCCTAATCCATTAACATTCAATAAATGCCTTTTAAAAATATAACTACATCGTTTTCATTGCGTTTAACTTTTTTGGCAAGTAATGGTAATATTAGCTGCTTCTCAACAAGGAAATATTTAGCATTCATTGACCAAGCAACATGTACTGTTTTCAATTGAAATTCATCAAATCTTTCTCTTCTAGCACGTTTTGTTCCCCTTGAAAACAGTTCATCGCTCTTTCTCGTATTGATGACGGTTTCATTCTTAACTTTTTATTTGTATCTGTCTATATTTCTGAGATGAGGTAATTATGTACTCTATTTACATTATTCTGACTATCCGAATCTTTGTTGCCATATTTATTATAACGTTCCGGCCTACTTCAGGCGGTTGGAATGTCGAACTACACCCTTTATTTCTAGTTCCACGTGCCATGTTTAATGGACGTCAGTTATCAGTTATCTCCTGTTAATTCCCCACTCCACTGCCACTCCACTGCCTTAACCGGGTACTGAACTAACCAACGCCTTTATTCACTGTGCCATGTGTCCTTGAGGACATCTGGGTATGAATTTCTGGGTATTATAAAGCTAATGCTTCAGCAACCATTTTTACCAGTGCCCATATTGCAATTTTTGCTGTTATCATTGCATGTTTTTACCAGAGCTCATATTGCAAGTTTTGTTGTTATTGTCGCTTTTCTCTGGCAATGCTTATTGCTGGTTCCCATATTGTATTCATTTCTATGCTTGGTTGGCTCAGAAGATTTTTGTGCCCTAGCATATAAGCTGATTCCTTAAGTTTACGAAATTTCCAATGGTGTTCTTTGTGTATAATCTCAACCTGATCCCACAGAGGGAGGTGATTCCCCTTTTCTCTCCATATGTGGTCAGCCACGCCTCGTGTTACAGCTTTCTGGTGTTCTTGAAGTCTTTTATTTGTAGTAGCGTTGAATGTTAACATCTTGATTATGTCTTCGTTTTCTCTTCGTGTTAGATGTACTATCCATTTTAGTTGTTGCTGCTGTTTGAAGTCTTCAAATGGGTCTGTCACAGTTCTTTCTTTGTGATTCTGTAACGCCAGTCCACAACATTGAAAAAAACAACGATTGATCTCTTATGACACTAAGGCTTTACTAACTCAAAGCCTTTTTTTCATCGTTAAGAAGGTGGTTGTATACGACCGACAGATTAAATATTTCTGAACGAGTTTGGCACCATGCATGGCGTCTTGATCTGATGAAGCAAACATATAATTCAGGGGAGCTGTTATGCAATTAGACATCGAAAAAAAATTATATTCCCAATATTTATTGTAAAGAAGATCAATAATATTTTCAAATATAATTTGAAAAATCTATGAATTTGTTAAATGAAATTTGATTAGTAAAGATTTTATTAAGTTCATAAAATCTAAATATAAATGAAAGGCGGGAAAATACGTGTAAAAAGATAGGACGACACATAATTGGGGATATGAATATGATATCTTGCCAGTGACATTAAGAAACTAATAAATAAAATATAAAATGTTAACAAAAAAAAAAAAAAATGTATAAGTTTCCATATTGAATATTTTCAGATAAAATATTCTAAGTTTTCAGGATGCTGTTATACACGAGGGCTATATAATATACATTATTTTTCTGTCGCTCATATGTAAATATTCTTTTATGTGCGATGTCCTTGCAGAACGGCCCGGAATGAGAAACTAGAGAGCCGAGTTCGAATTTTAGTCGGGGTTCATTTACGCGCAAATAAGCTTGGGAAAGGTATGAATCGATCTCCTCCACCAGCTATGGGTTAAATAGTAGGTTTTGTATCTGGAAAAATTATTGTTATGTAATATTTATTAGGAAAGTAGAATCATTCTCACAAACCGAAATGCCTTTCGAATTAAAATACCCGAAAATATTGATGTGACATAAAAAACTAAACCAATCAATCCTTGCAGAATCACGACTCTCCAATATCGTTAGTTAACTACAGGGAGTTCGCTCCTTTCTGGGATTTCTTAAGAATGTGTTCTTGTGCCAAAATTAGTACAGTTTAGAAAATATTTATAAAGCGCGGCATAAATTCTGCTACAAAATTTCAAATGGATTCTACTTGTAAATTTTTGGTCATTACTTATTTTGTTTATGGTTTGATCGTTGCCCAGCAACGTATACTATTTGCTTTTTTCAAAGTGTTTTAGTATTTAGTCGTGGTGCAATGTCATTTATGATGATGATGAACATTGGACACTTCAACAAGATGGAGCGACGAGGCATACTGCTCGTATAACACAGCACTGGTGCAGGGATAATTGTCTTGGCTTCCTCACCAAGGACGAATGGCCTCCTCCCTCATCACCAGATATCAACGCCTTTGTCTGTTTGTGCGCGGTTATTAAGAGTGAGGCATGTTCTATCCCGCTACGCAATATTGAAATTCTGAAGGCAGATTCAAAAGAGTAAGGGACAAAATACCCATGGAAACTGTGCGTGCTGCCATCAATGACTTCCCCCGAAAGACTTCGAAATATGTTGAAGGCTAAAAATTTCTATATGGAATGAAATTTTCTGGGTTTAGTTAATAGATTAATATTTTGTGTTAAAATTGCATGCTGATATAATGAATATTTCAGGTGTCAGAAGATTTTTCTTTTGTAAATGTATTTACACCGTACCCTGTATTTCTATAATATTTGTCCTCAGTCATAGGACTGTCACTTAGCGGATTGATGTTATCTTCAGCATCCCGACTCTAGAGTTTCGTAGACAGACCCTCCGAGAATAGCACCATCCACTCCAGAGGGGAGATCAGAAATTGGCTGCTTATAGTTCTGGATTTTTCATTTTTATATGCACTTTTCATTGGTATAAGTTTTTTTAGTGGCAATCCCCAAAACTTCAATGTACAAGGATTAAATTGTGTGTGTGTGTAAAAATAGGTTTAGTGTTTCCTATTTATGCCCACGCAGAATAATGTGACACCAAGTAAAAAAGATAATAGCAAAATAAACAAGAATTTTACATAAAATAAATGTGTTATGATTCAGTAAGTAGCCAGATGCACAATGATTTTTATTTTAGTGTGCGTATATATATATATATATATATATATATATATAATATTTATGCATAATATATATATACATATATATATAATATTTATACATAATATATATAATATTTATATATATATATATATATATATTTATACATAATATATATGTATATAATATTTATACATAATATATATATATATATAATATTTATACAATATATATATATATATAATATTTATACAATATATATATATAATATTTATACAATATATATATATATATATATTATATTATATATATGGAAAGCGGCTTATCGGCTTACTAATAATGGCAATAATGGTTCCATTAGTAAAATGGACAGGGATGAACGTGTACGTGTGTGCTTGAATAGTCCTTGTTAAATTCGCCTTGTTAGAGATTGTTCATATGTGGTTTGTATTTGAATAAAAATATTTTATTTGTTCGTGTTTGGTTTGTGGTATTATCTGCCCAAAGATAAATTAGGAAGACTTGGAATTTGAAGGACTTTTCTGTACATAACTCTACGTCACTTCATCACAATTTAAAGTCAGAAAATATTTTCAGTAAAGTTACTCTAAATAAACGCTCTTAAAGGCTCCAGTTACATTTTCAATTTCTTTTCATTCATTCATATATATATATATATATATATATATATATGTTTCGTTGAATAATTTAGAGATGTTCTGTCTCCTTATTTTCGATATGTTCCTTTCATATTCACGGATAAGCTTTTCGGAGCCATTATTGAAATACGAGAAAAAATAGCCGAGTACTTTCGACATAGCACAATGTCATCTCTCAGGGTATTGTTTATTACAGGATGTGTATGGGGTCACCTCGGGGATGTGTAATGGTTAGCAAGCTTGTCTCGCTAGAACTATTAGAACTGAGTAACGAGTTCGTTCCCCATTGGGTGCTCCATACTTTCGGCCTTGTGCCGCATTTGAGCTACGCTTAAAAAAATCGCTATATATATATATATATATATATGTGTGTGTGTGTGTGTGTGTATATACATGTATGTATGTGTTGATATTTATCAACACCCCCACGTGGAGTTAAATGTGGCACAAGGCCGGTTTAATGTGGGTATCTCCAAGCCCGTAGGCTCGGCCAAAAATATGACCTTTGAACCCGCCTAGACGGGTTCAGGTCCTGTCTACCTCCCCGAAGGAAACCTTGCCCTTCGGCAAAGCTTCCTCCGAGTTCCTCTCTGCAGTAGAGAGTTCGACAGCAAAACCCGACTCGGAAGCCATGTATGTATGTGTTCGTACGTGTAGAGTGTCGTGATTATTTATCCTTTTTTCCTTTCCTTTACACAGATTCCTTAATCTTTTCTTTCTTTTTCTCTTTTATCTCTTTCAATCGTTACCAATTGCCTTCCTGTTGTCTAGATTATTGCTGTTAACCTGTGTTTGATAGATAGATAGATAGATAGAGAGAGAGAGAGAGAGAGAAAGAGATGGCTATGCAAGTGGCTTTTATTATAACATGGAGTAAATTATTCACTGAAACTGATATTAAAATTTGATACTCGTTAATTAGCATCTTATAGATAATTTGAATACTAAACATAGTTTGACACAAAGACATTTATGGGGTATAAAAAATATATGTGTCTCACTACAATGGCATTTATCTGTAAAAATAGTTTCCTTCAAAATGAAATTTACGGCCTCTATCATATAAATAACTTGTTTTAATAATCTCCAGTAAGAAACAAAAGGAATTAATAGTTTTATCAAATTTCTAATTCTTCAAAGTTATATTATCATTAGAAATTTATTATTACCAAAGAACTATTTTGGTTACATTTAATTAACTGAATCGGATTGACTTCTGTGATTTAGAATACGGCCACTGAAAGTCTTTTTTATAATTTACGGTTATATATCGTTGATCTAATCAAATATTAGGAAGGCAATTTTAGTTGAACTGCTTTAGAACATGTTATAGAATTACAGAACAACCTTCATCAAAGATTGAACTGTAAGGAGATTATTTTCTATCTTCCTCGTCTTGAACAACGAAAGAACAACAGCAAGCAAGCAAATACAAATATTCCACCAATAACATGTGACAAGCAAGTCTTTTGTCAGCGGGGGTCCAAAGTGACGTATCCACTTCAGGTAAATGCATTTAATTCATTCGTCTCCTTTCCCCCCGCCTATACAATCTAACCTGATTCATATTCTGCCTTGAAGATCAATCTTTTAAGTCTTGAAACCAAATTTCTCATTTTGTGAATGTATTGGAAAGAGGTCGACAAATGCAGACGTGCTACACAGACATCGATTTCAAGGATTGTGGATCTCAGTTGAAGCATATTGGGTTACTCACCACTTCCTTATCAGTCATATATTGGTATTTCCCTTCCGTTCTTTATCGTAGAGTTCCACGTGATAGCCCGGCTGCTTGAAATCCTTGTCAATGTTGTGATTAGTATTCGTAGTCATAATTTGGCACATTTTTAAAAACACCTTTTTTTTTTAACAATGAAACCATTGATTGATTTGATTTTCAACGGTTTATCAATCTTTTGCAGGTTATTTAAAGTCAGAAAATATTTTCAGAATGTAATTTTTTTAGAGACAATAATTTTACTGATACAAGTCCTTCTAATTAAACCAGAGCCGAGTAAACGATGGATTCCTACCTTTCTCAAGTTTATTTGCGTGTAAAGGAATATAATGAAACTGGCTGGAATTAGAACTCGGCTCTCCGACTTCCACTTTCGAGCCAGTATCCTTTACACAAGCACATCCAAACTTACAGCACCTGATATTCCCAAGCTGCCACTAATCTAGATACTGACCTGGTTCGACGTTGCTTAACTTAAACGTTCAGCATTTATTGATCGAACAGTTAGCGTTACTTACATTATTTACATTATTCGGACTGCCTCATCTTCATTGCTATATTCCCAACGTTTCGGCCGTTGTTCCTCCAGCCTTCTCCAGGTGAATGGAATTTCGAACTGAACCCTTTATTTCGGAGTAGATTGTTCTATTTACACGTGCCATGTCTCTTTTGGATGTCTCAGTTATTTCCCCTTAACTCAAATTCACCACTGCTGTGGCCTGGTATTGAAATCACAACTCTTTGGGTCTAGTCACTGGATCTAAACAACGTCTTTATCGACTGGGCCATGTGTTTTTGAGGATAAAGATTTACATTATGCCCTACTTTTATAAGTACACGTGCTGCTTAATTGTGCGTAACAATTAGTATTCAGTATTTAGATTTTTGTTTACTTTAACATTTTTCTTTTTTCAGGTAATTTTACTACATTGCTTATAAACAGGTTCACCCACATCACACACACACACATATATATAAGTTAATTAGTAAGACTTTTGCCAATAAATCATTATTATCTTCCAAAACTTCGTACCATCTACAAATATTTTCTAGTTTTAACTAACTTGCAAAAAGTTGTTAACTCGTAAAAACAAATCAAACAATTCCTCTCGGCAGAAATATTTACTCAGATCATTCCATCTTGATTTAGTTCTAGGGCTTGCCAAATCCAGCTACAGAAAGGGCTATACCAGCAGGAGTATTACTTGTACCAAGTTCAACCAGACCGAGTAGACAGGAAGGTAGGATTCAAACTAAATGAGAATCATAAGAAACGAAGAAGTGAAGCAGAGTAGTTGTACTGATTCGACGGAGGAGTTATTGTCTATTACAATATACGACAAATAGTAATTCATACAAGATGGTGGAATGGTCAAAATTTCTAATCACCAAAGTGAATTAGTGCTACAAGTATCGATATTCGGATTTGCTACCGAATGATTTCCTACTCCTTTGTAACTGTTAATACAGAGATACACATCCTGCATCGCTTGAATTTTTTTATGCATGTTAATAATCTAATTCATCAGTGATTCTTGCTTTGATGTCGTAGTGGAACGAGCGTATCACAATGACCCAAAGATCAATACCGGCGGAAGTATTAAGCTGGGCAGGTCGGAGAATAAGTATCAGACTAAATGTGAACCACCAAAACAAAAATAAATCATGGTAGTTGTGCTGATACGATGGTGTTAATCGTAATCTCAACTTACGACGAGTGACCAATGCCAAAATTTCTAGGATAACCGAGTTCCAAAAGGGAATTGCTGATATGATTATAGCATTAGCAAACATAGATTTGCTTCCGGGAGATTTATTATGAAATTGCCAACTGCTGTGCATGAGCGAGATGGATGGCGTTTAGAAGTCAAGCAAATCAGAACAAACTCGGCTCGATGATGAAATATCGATGGAATCAGTGATAAAAATCCGAAAAAAAAAAAAAAAAACCAAAAAAAAAAAAAAACCCCAAAAACCAAAAAAACAAACAAACAAACAAATGTCGAGTTTCAACTATTAAAAAAGATAATCATGAGTATTGCTTCCTTTCCAGAATTTTCTATGTCACTATATTTTTAGTCATTAGAACGAATGAAACTTGCCACGGATTTTTTAATTAATCCTACTTGTGATATCACCTGTTACATAAACATCTAGAATGTATTTCAATTACATCAATCACGAGTCTCGTAACCTCTGAGGGTCGTTGTGGCACCATATGTACTGCAGACGTGAGAGCAGTGGTGTGTTTTGGGCAAAATAGCCTGACGAAGATCAGTCCTCTTTAGGTTGCCTTAAATTCAGTGTTTTCTTTCCCCTAGATTGGTTACCAAACAAGGCTATCGGGCCATTTCTGTTTTACTATTTATCCATATCTGAGGGGGGAGAAGAGATGGATTTATACTTTTCCCCAAGGGTATTTGCACGTAAATGAATGTAACGAACTCGACTCTCTGATTTCCTATTGCGAGTCGTTATCAATTGCACCATCGTGCATCTAGATTACATAATTACTCGACCATATTTATCCCGCAATTGAACACTGATCTCATCTATTATTTTATTTACGATAATCCTTTCAGCAAAAATTAATTGCTACCCAGCAAGTGTCAGTATGAAGGATGAAACAAAATAATTTCAACAGCAACTGATATAATTTGTATTTATTTGAATGAACCACAATGCTATAGAAAAACAATTTCAAAATATCAAATATTTGTGATCTTGCTTTACTGCAATATTCAATGCAGAAAGCAACTGCAAATTTTTAAAGAAATTACTGACTAACCAATGACGAAAGGTTGCGCATTGCCTTGTTCTAAAATAAAATATTTGGAAGTCGAAATGAAAATTTTAACTTCTTGCCTAGTTCTTCAATGGTTAAACTATTCAGTTAAATTTTACTGTTAGGTATTGTGCATCTGTTAATATAAAAAATATATTATCATGGACTTCAAGTGTAAAAAGAATCAAGGCTTCTACGCAGGTTAATATACTTAAATTTTAATCGGCGAAATTTATGCTAAAATGACTCGTTAAAGAAGAAATACCTTCATCCACTAAAAAACCAAGTCGCCTATCTCGACTTCTAAGAATAATATTATTATTTTTGTCATCCATCTGTTCGGCTACTGAGTTAAACCCCGGAATTAATGTGACTTAAGCACTTAAAAAGATTTAAGAATCACGAAAGCGGAATCAGGTCGGAAGACTTAAATTCAACCAGACTAGAAGCTGATTTTCATCTTTGTCACCCGAGACCAAATTTATATTACAGTGTTGTTGCTCGTAATGAATTATTAAGAAAAAAATATATCTATTTGGAAACCATTCTTAAGATGGTTTCTTTAAATTTAACTCGGAAAGCTGACGTCAGCTACAGACCTTGCATAGATTTAATTTCGTATTCTTAAATGGAATATAACAACTTGCAACTTCCGTACATTCATCAGTTGACAAATCAATCCGAAGCAAAACAAAACCGGCAGCAGTAAGGATTATTGAGGAGATAATAATAATAATAATAATAATAATATTATAATTATTATTATTATTATTATTATTATTTCTTGTTGCACATGACCAATGCTTGCTAACTAGAAATTATTGAGCACACATACTGAAAAAATTGTGTTAACTCCAAGTATGATAAATATCCATAAGCAATATCGGGTTTCACGGTTTTAGCACCCACTAAATATAGAACACGGCATGATAGGGTGGGTCAATATCTGCATTGAAAAATATACAACTTTTATGGGAAGGAAACTGCAAGAAACTGGTATGAACATCACCTAAACCCGGTTACAGAGATAAGACCTGTAACAATTTTATGGTACTTTAAAATACCCCATCAAAATGCAATGATCTTGAAGTTGAAATCTCAAGAATGTGAAACATGAATAATTCCAGTTGTGGTTGGGATCACTCGGACTGAAAAAGGATTTCAATAGACTCAATGAAGTGTTCCTGGTAAGCCACGCCTTAAAATTGTACTCATAAGTCGTGCTCACACATTACGAAGTGTTTTATGTAAAATGTGTGATATCTATTTTTTTTTTTTTTTTTTTTGATCAGTGGGAAATGTCATGAAGCCATTTCTGACCTTGTTGGGACCCGGAAGAAATTGTGTATATAAAAGAAATCAAAAGAAGTAGAAATAATAATAATAATAATAAAGAGAAGAGCGCAATTTAAGAAAAAAAAGAAAAGAAAAAACGCAGTGTTTGACAATGTTAAACAATATCTCAACAGAATGTCTCTTTTTCAAGTTATATTTAAACAATATATACAGTAGCGTCCAAAACTAAGGGACAAAATTTTAAAACCTAATATTTGTTAGAAATAACAACTGTGAAAAGCCGAAATTTTGACAACTGGTAGTCGTTATCATCCATAATAACATACTAAAATTTGAATCATTTGCAAAGGATAGAAAAAGAATTATAACAATTATTTATTTATTTTCAAAATAGGATCGTCCAAAAGTAAGGGACAAAATTGAGAAAAACAATGTAAACAGTATGCTATATTCAAATTTTTTGATTTCCTCTAAAGAATAAGTCTTACTTAGTCATTTGTAAACGTTGCATCAGCCGGCACCATGGCGAAACGCCAAAAACTTGATTACTCTGTGAGACAAGCTATTGTGAAGCTACACAAGGAAAACCACACCATTAGAGAGATTTCAGAGAAAGTGAAACGTTCCAAGAGTGTTGTAGGCAGGGTTGTTAAATCCTACAATGATACTGGCAAAATAGTTAGTGCTTTTAAAACCGGGAGGCCCCGCAAAACTTCGGCAAAAGAAGATCGAATAATGCAGCGTATGTCATTAAAGGACCGTTTTAAGTCTTGCACAGAAATTAAAAGGGTTATGAATAGTACCTCATGTGTTAATGTGTCAAGACAGACTGTAGACGACTGCACGAAATAGGGCTGTTTAATCGAACCCCAGGGAAGAAACCACTTGTTAGTTCGAAGAATAAGAAGAAGAGATTAGAGTTTGCAAACAGGTATGTAATTTGGACATATGAAAATTGGGCAAAAGTATTTTTCAGTGATGAAAGCAAGTTTAATTTATTTGGAAATGAGAGAAAAAACAATGTAAAGAGACGTATTGGTGAAAGATTAAGTGCAAAGTGTACTAAGAAAACTGTCAAGTTTGGAGGCGGAAGCGTCATGGTATTTGGAATGTTTTCTAGCCAAGGTACAACGCCTCTTGTCTGGTTACAAACTCGTGTAAACGCGCAGATCTATAAAAACATTGTTCAAGATCATGTTGTGCCAATCATACAGAATTAAGGTTTCGATAGGGCTACCTTTATGCAAGATAATGCCCCATGTCACAAGGCAAAGGTGGTAATGAGTTACTTTAGCGAGCAAGATTTGGAAATTATGGATTGGCCACCGCAAAGTCCTGACTTAAATCCAATAGAAAATCTTTGGAAGACCTTAGGAGTGAAAGTTATGGAAAGAAATCCCACTAACACGGAGGATTTGTGGGTGAAGCTTCAAGAAGAATGGTCTAAAATTAGTATCGAGTATTGTCAAGAACTGATTCGTTCTTGTAGTCGAAGATGTGCAGCTGTCATTGAGAGCAAGGGCTCATTTACTAAATATTGATTGTACATGTATTTTTATTGTTTTTTTGCTGTTTACATTGTTTTTCTCAATTTTGTCCCTTACTTTTGGACGTTCCAAATTTGAAAATAAATAAATAATTGTTATAATTCTTTTTCTATCCTTTGCAAATGATTCAAATTTTAATATGTTATTATGGATGATAACGACTACCAGTTGTTAAAATTTCAGCTTTTCACAGTTGTTATTTCTAACAAATATTAGGTTTTAAAATTTTGTCCCTTAGTTTTGGACGCTACTGTATATATATATATATATATATACACACACAAACAATTTGTCTTCGTTGCTTGTCTACAATTTATTACTGACTTGAATACCTAGCTAATCAGATTTACGATCCAACTCGGAATTGTTAAATTCTAAATCCAGTTGGGTTTGTTGTATTCACATACGCGCAAATATCCTTGGGAAAGGTATGAATCCACCTCTTCCCCCAGCTATGGCTTAAGTATCACTAAATCCTTATTATCTTCCCCAAAATTATTACAATTTAAACACATTTTTTAAAACTTTAACCTGCAAAAGATTGATAAGTCGTAGAAAATGAATGAATCAATAAAAAAACAAAAAAAAAAAAAACACCGAGTGAAAAAATACAATGATTGCTGAAAAGTCAGTATTAAAATTTTAGGTAAAGCACTGCAAAATTTGGTGTGAATCCATCAATTTGGTTTTCTTTTGTACAAAAATAGCTTCTCCGTTAATACAGAAAAACGAGTAAAGCGGAGGGGTAGTGGAGTAGCGATAAAGTCAGTGGTCACTGATCAAAAAAGCCAAAATACAGACATTATATATCAACTTCAAATGCACTGCAATTTTAACCTTTTCACTCATAGTCAACCGCTATCTATCTGCCATATAGTCATAACTTCCTACTTTCACGTCTTACGTTCAAACAACAGCCTCATTATGTAGCCCTCTATTTTGAGTGGCTCTTGGACCGTGTATTGGGTGAACATTTAGCAAACAAAAAAGAAAAAAATAGGGATTTGAAATCATGGGAAGATCAGGGAATATCCAGATAATAACATCGCTAAAAATAACTAGAATAATAATAATAAAACCTCTGGAGTATTAAGGCACTTGTCACTTAATCTCCAGTGTAAACTACATATTACTTCTGGTGTGAACACTCAAAAAGAAGAAGAAGGCCCAGGACGCCAATCACGAAAACACGATCTCAAAAACAAAACCATTGTCCATAGAATGCGTTTCCCGGTGAAAACGACTGGTGCAGGCACCGAGCTCGAAAAGTCAACGAACCACTCCCAACCTCTTCAAGAACCTGTTGCAAATCAAACCAGGATGTTTCTAAATCTGATTCGCTTGTTCAGCTATCGAAACCAACCCACACAAATGTAAACAATCGGAAAAAAAGGAAGAAAATGGACAAAGTAGGAATATGTGGAAGTTATTTACGCATGACCATTATTTTGCACATTTAGACACAAATATAACAACCAGTCAAAGAGAAACTTACAACATATGTAGAACAAGAAATCCAGATACAAGATTCGCTCTGGACATCAATACTTTTTGTGGAACTGTACATATCATCCGCAAAATTCTTCATATAAATGAAATGTCTCAAGTGGGCACAGATAACTCTCCTACGGTACCCTTTTCACTCAGACTCCGGAGGTGACTTGGTAATTATGCACTTAAAATTACTATCTGGCAAGACGATACCACACATAAGAACAATAAGATTAAATGTATATATGTATTTTCCACGCCAAGAACAGCGGAACAAGTCAAAATAAAAAATAAATAAATAAAAATAAAAGAAATAAAGTAAAAAAAAAAAATTAAAAAGATAGAATATGAAATTTATTACCATTAAAACAGTGTGATTTAGATGACTATAAAAGATCAAAGTAAACTTGGCCTCCAGTTGTATAATGATGAATATAAAGAAACTGTAAAAAACATTGTAAGTGTATACTTTGAAGTCTGGCTGTTTCGCTAATGCTAAGTATTTTTATTTGGATGTTTGGATAATATAAGATGATTTTTTTTCTCAAAAATCATTTTGGCAGCATCCAATATTGCTTCAGTTACCAGATAATCAAAGACATTGCATTGAATGTTTTAACGAGATTAAATTTTAGACTATCAATTTTTGCAAATACAATAGCATTTTTATTGCGATTATTAGCAGTGAACGAGTGAAATATCATGTGAACTCATTAAAGAAATGTGTCAAAATTGTCAACTTTAATGATTGACTGACACGCTGCATATTCTGTAGAGAGTGAAAAAAATCGAAAATAATCACGGTCATATTTTAGTGTCAATTACATTTGAATCCTGGATACGTGGGCTACTTTTCTCAGTTTTTCTTGTCGCTGTAATTGATTTTACCGCTTCACCCTCTTGTTCTATTCAATTATTTCTTGCACTAACAAATAAAATATTTCGTTCAGAAAAGAAAAATGTGACAATTAACCACTGCAATTTTAGTCCTAGAATTTGTTTTAGCAAATTACGGCAGGTTTTGATACTATGTCTATAAGTATAACAGGAAAAAAAAGGTAAAAAGCGATGTCAGTCATTCAGAACTAGTGTAAGTTTTGATGATAGAAAAGAATTATCCTATTACAGTTCTGCTTGTTTCCCCGTTCGTTATTAAGGCTGTAAGTTAGCGTGGGTGTTTCAACCTCCTTACCTCAGATAGATAATGGACTGTAGCGGACCCCTCGAGCGCCCCCGTATCACAAAAGGGTGATGAGGTCACAAGAGGCCCGCTAACATTTTCGAAGACGTTAAATCTGACAAGGTGAAGCAACATAGATGACAGAACAAGGATACATAAGATATAAGCTAATTTATTCTAGAAAAGTAATAAAGAAAAAAAGGTGGTCGGAACGGTAGAGATGCAGATGTTCCGGAGCATGCATTGATGGTCGAGGTTGGTCGTTACAGGTGTCGTTACAGGTGATCGCTGCTGGTTATGCAGGTGGTCGCTGCTGGTCGTTGTAGGTGGTCGCTGTAGTTGAAGTTGATGTTGGTCGTTGCCGATAATCGCTGCTGGTCATTGTAGTTTGAGGTTGATGTTGGTCGTTGCCGGGATCCCAACTTGACATGTTGGGAAGGAAACAGGAGCTGGCGTTGCGATGTTGTTCGGGCATGTCAAAGGTCCAGTGCAGGCGTTGCGTGTCTGCCGGTCGAGTCCGATATTAGTAACCTCCCGTAATAATTACAAACGTAGTGTACGGGAAAGGTTATGGACGACGTGCAGGCAGCCAGTAGGGACGGAATGCCGAGAATTGGCAAGGAGCCAGAAGTAAGAGGGAGAAAGCAAAGTTTCTAACTATCGTCAAGTTGGCAGACAAAAAGAAATGGGACCGCAACTTAATACACATCCCGGTGGTCGACGTCATGGCCACGGAGGCTAGGAGCCTGCGTACTGACGGTTTTAGTCGCCGACCCTATTTTTAGCGAGAAGTCACTGTATTGTGGTAAGGGAGACTAGCAAGAGAATTGGTAGGCTATTTTACCAACAGCAGGCATGAACTCCGAGCATGTTGTAGGGCGAGAGGTAAATACATATCTTTCCGAAGAGAATGGGTGCGAAATTGATAGAGACCACATCAACAGGAATAGTTTCGTCCAATACTACAAAACCAAACCATTACACATTTCTTTTCGGCTCCCTCCCAGAGACCTAAGGTTAGAAATCGCATCATGACATTTTCCACTGATCAATTAAAATAAATAAATAATAAAATTTTTTTTTTACATAGATAAATCCCTTCATAAGGTGTGGACTGTACTCGTGGGAACAATTTTTTGTATTTCTTTAAGGCATGGGCTTCCAGGAATTCCTTCAATGAGTCTACTGGAATCAATTCCAACAATCTTAGGGTTCCAACTACAACGGGAATTGTTGATATTCCCATGTGCCACATTTTTGAGATTTCGATTTCAAGGTTCTTGTATTTTGATAGTTTTTTTTGAAGATATTAATAATAATAATAATAATAATAATAATAATAATTATTATTATTATTATTATTATAATTATAATAATAAATTATTATTATTATTATTATTTTCCATAGTTTACTTTCATTTTCTAACATTTGTCTATAGTATTTTGATGATTTCTAAGATTGTCATACGCACTAGTTTGCTAATATAAGATCGATCTTCACTAAATGCCCCAATTACTTCGGCCTTGTGCCAGACTAAAATAATATTACTAAATAACATTACGCTGCTACTGACATATCGACACAAAAATCACGGTTTTTGCTGCTAATGAAGATTTTCTTGTTCTTTCTGTATTATTTATT
Organism: Acanthosepion lycidas; assembly: GCA_963932145.1. Taxonomy (NCBI): domain Eukaryota; kingdom Metazoa; phylum Mollusca; class Cephalopoda; order Sepiida; family Sepiidae; genus Acanthosepion; species Acanthosepion lycidas. The sequence goes on from OZ010571.1 coordinate 110,093,402, forward strand.
ACATGATTATAGCCTTTTATTCTGGTTTCTATACGTATTACCTCTATCATTATTATTGTTGTTGTAGTTTTGTTGCTATATGAAAGATAGTGATAGCTTTGTTTTTTTAATCAAAAGCAACGCATCTAATCTTGATAAGTGGGAGATCAAAGCATTCACTCCGTACACATGTGCAAAAATTAATGGGGAAAAAGTAATCTTTGATTAATTTGTTTTTAGTGTAGTGAATTGAGGCTTGATTAGAAAGAGTGCTACCAAAATCAATAAATTTCCTTCGGCAACAAATAAAAATATCTGACTTTCATGAAATGTAAGTCACTCTTGCTACATACTTTGCGATAATCCATTATAACTGTCAGTTTTATTCTATAGTTACTTTTCTCGCATTTATCGCCTGTGAAACTCCTCCCGATTTATTGCTTCCCTGCCGCCTACAATCTAAAAAAAAAAAAAAAAAAAAAAAACTACAAAAATTCAATCGCCATGTTCTGTCTTACTGAGACCTGTTTCTTTGTCCTTTTCCTCACAAAAGTCTTCACAATCTTTTTCACACACTGTAGCGCCCTCATGGCGTTATCGCCTTGCTTAGGATGAGATGATTAATATATATATATATATATATATATATATATATATATATATATATGAATGTATTTTTCATTTATTAATCAGACATCCTTTTAATTTATTTGTTTAAACGTTATTTTTAATGGATAGTCATATTTGAATAGATGTTCTATTTTTATTTATTTAAACTTTAAATTCATTTCTATCTACCGGCCTGAATATTCGAGAAATCGTGTTACTGTTAAAAGAATATCAAAAAAGTGTGCATATTCTTCGAACAAAATTTCTCGATTATTCATGCCGGTACATGAAAATATATACACTGTTTAATATGTAAATAAAAATGCAGTATCTACTCAAATAGAAGTATCTATTAAAAATAACGTTTAAACAAATATATATATATATATATATATATATATATATATATATATAATTACCGAGAAGTAAAAACAAGAACAAATCTATTTCCATACCTGAGGATGTCCGTAGGAACAGACGAAAGCTTGTAAAAAATTAAAAAGACCTTATGCAACTGGAATTTATAAACAGGGATCATATCATTCATATACAGGTTCGGGGTTGGTGTATCTTATTGATATTGTTTGCGAAGATTTATTCTCGCCATTTAAATCATTAACATCTATATTTGTTTTTTTTTGTATGAATGATTCATGTGATCATATATCTTAAAACAAGGAACATTTTATTAATCAAAAAGCCCGGTACGAAAGTATCGTCTCGATTAGAAATAGAAATTTTAAGGTACCTTTCGTTCGACGGAAAAAAATCGTCGGAATTAAGAAAAAAAAAACTACTGAAAGGAAACAAACCTCTTTGCAATAGAATTAAGGGAGACATGAAGCAATGGAGGAAAATAAAATAAATGTTGACCAGGACTAGACAAAGTCGCGCCGAAAAGTGCCCGTTCATGTTTCAGCTCCATCTGCCTACACAGAGTCGGATAATACGTGTTGATAACAACCGCCTCTCAGATGTTAAGATGGTGTTTCGTCAGTGCCCTATGCAGTCCAGAGATCCGCTGAATAATTGGATCTACAAGTGACAGAACTCTGTAATTGCTCCCCGTTAGCAGACTCATGCGCCTGTGAGTACCCGGATGCTAATGTAGCATATCTACTTATATAAAGCCAGGTACGTGATGCGCCATCTGAAACTCCAGCCACTGGATAGTCTTGCCCACATAGTCGGCCTCACACCGACATTTAAAACAACATATAACAGAACTTTATTGATTGGCGGGAAATACATCCTGACGGTATTAGCACGTAAGTGAATGTAATGGATTCGACTGGAATTCGAACCCAGCTCTCCGATTCCCCAATCCGTGCCGTTTTCCATTACTCCACCGTGCCTCCTGAAAGTGGAGTACTGCTGCGATATCTGGGCTGGAGCTGCCCAGTATCTACTCTCTAGTCTTGATAGATTTCAAAAGCGTCTACGCAGTCTTGTTTATTTTCCATCCTACAACCCACAGACGAAACGTTGCAAGCCCCTCGCTACTCCATCGCTATTTACATGGAAAGTGCTCAGATGAGCTATATTCTTTAGTTCCACCAATTCTAACTCTCACAACTATGACCCGCCACCCGCGTACGCTTAGGCGAGCCACCCTCATTTGTATTCCATTGGTAAGAATTAAGTTCCACTCGAACAGCTTCTTCCAACTGACCGCTACTTTGTGGAACTGACTCCCCAAAAAGATGCTTTCCGGTCACTAAAATCTTAACCCGCTCAAGTCTAGGGCTAACCGTTATCTTTCCCATACATCTTCATAAACTGGGCTTCTTACCTCTTACTGCTCACACAAAAATTTTCTTCAGTAACCCTCAATCTTGAGAGATTCTTGTTCCTTGTATAGGGTGAATATTAGTTAAAAAAAATAAGACTATTTCGCTCGTATGATTGAATGACTTATCCTTGCATGAAGATCTTTTTGTTCAGTAAACTAATGTCATGACCTATTCCGAGTTGACATTTTGTCTTCTAAGTCTATTTTTACAAGTTATTATCTTTGCCAACGAAGTTGAACGGGGTTATATATTTACCATTCTTTTTCTGTCTGTCAGTTTTTTCCACACAATATGTCTAAAAATTCTCAATGAATTTCTTATATTTTGTGAAAGTCTGGGCTATAGGCCAAGGAACAATTGATTCAATTTTGGGGCGGATCCAGACATTTTTTCGATGATGAGATATTCATATATAAAGACAGTAAATAGTTGTAAAAATCGAAACGTACACGGTTACCTCCCTTCATCACTTCCGTCTATCAAATGATTCTTGTTATTATAATATTTAAAGTTCTATAATTACACGACTGATATGCCACTCATGGTAGAGGGTTACTGTGATATGAATTTAAGAGGAGCTCGAAGTAAATATTATGAAGATAAGGAGGATAGAGTGACTTGAATTATTGTAATCAAAGAAGCATCTACACGGGAGATTTTCGCTCACAGTAGAAATACTCGGTGGGAGAAACTACTTGAGAGAGACTTCCTCTTTACAAATGCTGCAACAAATTTGTGGAAATCATATTGTATTCCCCAAAGTTTGTTTGTCTTTTTTGTATGAATTGCATACATTTTGCACAACATTATCTTTTTTTTTCAAGTGACAATAGTGTAGGCGAAGATATGCGCTACCCGGGTGTTTGTTTTTCTTCTTTCGTGTTTCTAGCAATCCATGCCTCTTACACAAGCATGGTAGACGTATGATAAATCAGAAGTCATCTGTATGAACTGACGGCAAAAACTAACGCCGTGACACAATCTTACTTGTATCGCATTAATCTAAGTTGAATAAATAATGGCTTGACTTAACATATAAAAATTTAGGAGGGAATATACATGTTTGATGAAGGTCTGGAAATGGCTGGCCGATGTGGTCTGCACGATACAAATTCTTCCATGGCAACTTAGGTCTGACAACTCGAAACAGTTCCGTTTTTATGGCGCTGCGTCTTCTCTGTAGATTGGGAGTATGGAATGCCTATGTGCGCAATCAGTATTTTATTATATATATATATATATATATATATATATATATATATATATATATATATATATATATATATGTGTGTATCTCTACATTTCCTTTTATCGAAGAATTCACCATGCTTTACTTTATAAAAATATTGAATTAAACAAATCCATTAATTCTTTTGAAATTGCTTTGTTTACGTTTCGGATAAAAAATTGAGCAAAAACAGGCTTTCGAGAACTGATCGAGTGGATGTGCCTTCTTCGAAAAGTCAGATAGAACCTTGCCGGGTCGTGGAACACACTGACTGATTGGTTTAAAGCATGGGGGATCAGACGGGAATTTCTAGATTATTTAGAGTGTGCTACCGGTAGATTTAATACACACAGTTAAAAAAAAAAATTACAGTATTTGAAGTAATAAAAATATCGGATTAAAAATAAATCCATTAATTCTTTAAAAGTTGGTTTGTTTAAGTTTCGGATAAGTATCCGAGCAGAGATAGGCTTTCGAGAAAATCTAAACGAGGGGAAATACATTCCTTAAAAGGGAAAATATAACCACACTCCGCGGGTCACACTCTCTGCGGGCGTGCTGTCTAAAGCATGTCTTATTAGACTGTTTTCTTCTGCAAAGAAGTGCGAAGGTTAGAACCCTATCGCCAAACATATATTTATGAAGTTTTCTCGCGTGCAAAGGTAGTTGTAATACACGCTGGGCGTCTATTTCAAGCACGGGTATCTACTACTACTAATAATAATTATATATATGTGTGTGTGTGTGTGTGTGTGTGTATGTCCCCTTGAATAATTTAGACAAGTTTTGTCTACTTATTTTTAATAGGATCCTCTCGTATTCACAGACAGACTTCTTAGTATCTTTATTAAAAGGAAGAGTGAAAATTACCATGTTGATACATATTCACTTATTCCGAATACTTTCGACATTGCTACAATGGCATCATTAGGGCGTTGTGGTTTTTTCTAAGACAAATTTGTTAAATTGTTATGTTCATCTGAAAGTTATATTTTAAACTGTGATGAATAAAATGCAAAAGGTTATGTACTGTACGAATTTAAAATTTCATTTTGTAAACATTAGGGGAGGTAACTAATAGATAAGTGGACAAAACTTTTCAAAATTATTCAATGAGACAGGTCTTAATAAAAGCATGCTGTCGAAATATATATATATATATATATATATATATATATATATATATATATATATATATATAAACGTGGAGACTAGGTGTAAGGGTTAGCATACCTGACTTACTAGTTCACTTTCAACTGAGTAGTGCTCCATACTTTCGCTTTTGTGTCACGTCTAAGCGACGCTTAATAAATCGATATTATACATACATACACACACACACACACACATATATATATATATATATAAAGAAATATAGTCTTAAGGTGTGCTATATTTATGGAATAAAGTGCTCACTATCAGAGATAGAGCGTGTGTAAATATAAAAGTGAACATAGAAGTCAACACTTAGAGGCGACAGTCTGTTTCATGCTATATGCAATCGTCAGGCCACATATGTTCACTTTTATATATATATATATATATATATATATATATATACATACACACACACAGACATACATGGGGGAGGTATTGGAAAGTTCTCAGCCGAACTCACTTTACTAATTCTGGCCAAATAATCTTTATAATTTGTTTTGGAATCTCTTTTAGTCTGTGAAACCGTTTCTGTGCATTTTCGCTATATAAACTCCCAAAAGAAATCTGGCATAATCATTAACTGAAAGCTAGATAGTAGATATTTATTACCAGAGCTATATCGGGGTTCTTTACGTTAGTTTGAAATAAATGTTCACTTCACAATACAGCCTTTCTGAAAACAAAGCATAATAAATCAGCAAGCTAGCATTTATATCAGCTTTGTAAATTTTCTTTCCGTTGTCTAAGCTGATGAATTATTCTCAGGAGGGGGAAAATTATGACAAAATTTGATAGCCTCGTCTTTAATTCTGAGTATAAATCGTTATTAATTTGCGTGCAATTCCTGGTGAGGAGATAAGTATAGAAAATATATCTAAGAAAAATATAAACTATGATAAGCGAGAAAGTCATTATAACAAGATTAATATAAAAGTAAAATACATTTTATTTTCATTCTGAATTATTTAACTGAAAATAACCCTTAAATCTTCACAGAACAGAAACCTTCTTTTTTTTTTTTTTAAATTAGATATTTACCAGGGCGTTCCCTTCGCAACTGGATGTGGTACAAAGTTGTTTTTTTTTTTTTTTTTTTGTGTTGTTTTTTTTGTTAAGTGGGTTTAATGGCCATACCGCACAAAAAATTGCCCATACCCTCTCGGCACTTCCATTTATTGGGACACCACAGTCGCCGGGGAAAAAACTAACGTCCACCCGAGGGAGAGGTACTGCCTGAGAGAAGGCTCTACGGCTTGGGCTTAATATTAGAAGAATATGAACGATCCCAGTTAAAGGTCGGGATTATACATTCTTTTAACTAAAGTATAGTGAGCCCTCCTTAGGGAATTTAAATAATCCAATGATTAATTCCAAACATTCTAAACTTGGAAAAGTAAATGAGTCATATGGTAATAAATAAATATGGGAATCTTTAAATTATAATATTAGGTTGGTGCAAAAATAATGACGGTTTTTGACGTTAAAAAATACGTCAAAAACCGTCATTATTTTTGCACCAACCTAATAAAATCTCAGGATCATGAAGACTTTTTTTTTACGCATTGAAAGACAAGAATGATAATTTAAGATTAAAGAAAGAATACAATTTTCTCAGATCATCTCTCGGACGGGAAACCAATGCATTAAAGTTTTGAATCATTCAACGGCCATGTTTTGCAAGTTAGATACGTTCTGTGCAAACGGAATAAAAAAAAAATGTTTGTTATGGAAAAAAGGAAAATGAAAAATTGACAAAACAAGAAATTAAACATAAGCATATCGTAAATCTAACGAAATTTTTTGAAACAATCAATTTACCGAAGATTTCTAGGGAAAGCAAACTGTAACGATTTCTTTTAAAGAAAACGATGATAAAAGATCTCTGAAATTCGATAAGACTGTTTAGACATACCTTCTGTGTTTGCGACTGTTGCTTGCAAATCTGATTGATGAAGGCTGGTTAAGAAAAATCGATTGGTCAAAATGGGATACGATTTTCTTGCCGATTTAAGTCAAGATCAGCGCGCCTCTGTGAATAGGATATTAAGTGAAAAAGTCTACAGCCGCTTTCCAGATTGAGAAAACCGGATTTAGACAAAGGCTTAAGCTATTTTTTTAAGTTACGGCGCACGTAATGTTGCTTGGAAGTATTTTTTTTAGTCATTTTGACGTTACTAAGACTCGAATGAATTTTGATTCTTTTTTTTTTATCCCTTCAAAATGAATTACTGCAATGAAGCAGAGAACTGGTATTTTCTGTGAAGTGAACGTTTAAATATATATATTAGGTTGGTGCAAAAATAATGTCGTTTTCTCACATAGTAACATATGTGAGAAAACGACATTATTTTTTGCACCAACCTAATATTTCTCAAGTAAACAAATATTTTAACATAAACATAAGCTTAATACCTGTATGCTAATTTTTTCTTCAGTTGGCAGGTTTTAGAATTACGAAGGCATTTCTTAAACTTAAATTCATCTCGTAGAAAAATTGTTATGGATTAACGTCTCAGTTGTTAAAAAAAGATTCGATAATGTCAACTTATACAATGCCCCTGGCAAACTCTAAAAAAAAAAAAACTACAACGTTTTCCCAGCCAAGTTTTGGCTTAGATGAGCGTCTATTGTCATTTCTTAAGAATAAATTTCTAAACTCAGCCAAAGGGTTCGATTTAAACGTCATTCATTGCAAAATAAAGTTTACTCAGAATAAGACAATATTCAGCAAAAACTGCTGCATATATAAACTTTAAAATCGGAAAATGTTCCAAAATAGGAAAGCATTTTAATTCATAAGAAAAGATACTTAAACCTTCATTTCCAAATATTTTACAAGTCTAAACCTCGAGGAATGTTTAAGTCATGAGTATTTTAAAGACAGAGGGAAACAAAAAGGAAACATACTTAGCATCAGGAAGAGGCAGTTGAAATTTCTGGAGCACGTAATGAGGAAGGAGGGATTGGAAAATCTGATACTCACAAGACGGATAGAGAAAATGGAAACAAAAAGGAAACTTATATTTAACATCAGAAATAGATAGTTTCTGGGGCACGTAATGAAGTAGGTGGGCTTGGAAAATCTGGTACCAACGGGACAGAGTGACGGAAAGAGGGACAGAGGAAAGAGGGACTTGATGAGTTTGAGTAAATGAATGGTGGAACAGGGTTTGGGAGAAATAACAAAGAGACAGAATTTAAGAGACTCAAGGGACAGGGAGATAAAGTCGGCCATATCGCCTACGTTCTAAAGAGCCACGGAACGTAAAAGAAGAATCCCAGTTACAGAGAATTGGAGTGAGATCAAATAGGAGTGATCGAGGAAAGGATGAAGAGAAGGATAGGCGATAGATCAAGGCATCTGGAGACGTCGATTGACATTACATTTGAATAGTTGGAGATTATAGCTATCAGGGAAACAGGAAAAACGGGAGGGTGTTCCACAGTCGAGAGGTGCGAGACATGAAGCTATTGGAGTAGAAGAGACGACTACATTTAATAGTTTCGACAGTGAAAGGGTGTGCGCGCAATGCTTAAATTCATGATGTCTGCGAACCAGCGAAATCAGTTCATCGGAGCAGTTACCATGAAAGTATTTGTAAAAAAGACAGAGGGAGACGACGGCACGTCTGTGAGAGAGAACGACTGCAGACGAGATGCCAGATCAGGGCCAGTTGCATTGCATATCCTTCTCTAGATCTTATCAAGAACCTTGAAACAACTAGAAGGGGCTCCAGACCATATATGGCAGCAATACTCCATGCAAGGGCGAATGGATGATTTGGAGATTTGAAGGATCGGACTCCGACGAGAAAAATTTCCTGGCGCGGCACAGGGAGCCAACTTTTCTTGCTGTAGACGAAGCTATTGACTCAATGTATTTGTTCCATCTCAGGTCAGCAGTCAATCTGAGGCCGAGTAGTCGCAAAGAGGAACTCTCGAGCGTCAGACATTCTAATGGGTCGGGGATGGTTCTCTGTGATGAGTAATAGACAGCATTTTTGTTTTTGAGGCGTTAAAGTTCTTGTTCCTAAGCGAAAAATAACAGTTAAATTGGTTTGTCCCCTCCTGAATACTTGCTGTTCTCTTACAATAATTGTTACCTAGCCTAAACGTTATTATTTTTTATTTTATTTTATTTTTTAAGCATTTTACCTCAAGCAAGGCGGGAGTGCCACTAGTAAGCAAGGGGTTACAGAGAGTGTAAGTAAGAGAAAAGACTGGGTATAGGGGGGGGGGTGGTGAGGAAAGGATAAAAATAAAGGAGAGGGATAGAAAGAAGAACGGGGATCAAGGCATTAGAAAATGTCGATTGACATTACATTTAAATTTTTGTAGATCATAGTTATCAGGGAAACAAGTTAAGAAGAAGGGATTTCCACTGTCGGGAAGTGCGAGAGAAGAAGCTATTGGAGTAGAAGAGGCGGTTACATTTAACTGTTTCGACAGTAAAAGGGTGGGACCGAGATGCCAACCTAGTAGCACCCTTAAATTCATCATGCTTTAAATGCATCAGTGAAATTTTACGAAAACTGTTTGTATTGAAACTATTTTTTTCTCATAATGTTTCAATTATGACTTCAGTGTTATTATTCAAGAAAGCTCTATTCTTTCAGTAGCTCTTGCATGTGATAACTGGAAATACCTTTTGCCTGATATTTAATGCATTTGTATAAGAAAACCTTTTGCAATTATATGCTTTAGCAAAAGAAGTAAAAATGATTTTACTACTGTAAAACATATCAGAAAAGCATTTAAATTACAAATACAATAGCCTTGGTATATCAGTAGCCCTTCCACATTTTTCTTGTCTTTCTTATTTTTAATGCAAAGAGGTTGAACGAGGAAAAATTGCTAAGTTTTTAAAAAATTGCAAAGTTTAATCTTTATCGGTTTTTCTCCCCGCCCTTCCGTCCACCAAACAATTGATTAATTTAGAAAATAATCGAAGCTAAGTAATTGAATAGTGGAAGAACGAAAAAAAGAAACCGAAAATTGTGTCTATAAAACAAGTTCGAGTGCAGCTAACGTTTAAATATATCCATTATCTTGTTTCATCTTTTCCCAAGGTGCCAATATTTCACTAAATTAAAACGAACGAATGTCTTGATGTGATTGTTTAATAAATCTTAACTGCGATATCAGACGTTAGATAAGCGACTAGTTCCCAAACTCCTACATAGTATTCCATAAGGACAACGACTGTTTAATGAAAATAAATGTAAGAAAAATAGAGCCTGTTAAAACAAATTTGAAAGATTAACATATGTATATTATTAGTAAATATATCGGGTCAAAGTCAGTAGCATTTATGCATTTATGCTACTAACTTTGACCCGATATATTTACTAATAATATACATATGTTAATACATATGTTAATCTTTCAGATTTGTTTTAACAGGTTTTATATTTTATTCTCTTGACAATAACTTGTCAAGATGGGGAACTTTCGAAATAACAGAATCCTTATATGGTATAGATTATCTCCCCTTACATGTATTCCGTATTTAAATAAGTCCAGCTCGGTCACACTACATTGAATATTGATTATGATAAATTATTCCTGCGTTCGTCTTTTCACTACAATTTATTCATCTTAGAATTAACATGGAACATTGCACAACACCACAAAGTTTCGATGTCGATCCTGACCCTACCACAGCTACTGAACAATGGACCAACATGACTTCAGTTCTGACGAGGAATTAGCACCAAAAAAAAAAGTCCACTCTGAAACAGACACCGCTATTTCAAATCCAGATGCAGAGTGGCTTACAAAACTAAGAATATGTAAACACTTCAAGTCGAAGGTTTATATTTCAAAGCCGGAGAGGCAAGACAAACCCGGGACAACAAACTCAGACGAGTCACTGTTAGAGGCGGCTGTAGTCTGCGAACCACCACGACGCCTTCAAAGGACCCGCAGGAGAGCTGGTCTGTGGAATGACTTTGTCCCCTACAAATAATCAACGGGAGAGAATGTATATTTATTTCTGACTGTTACAGAAATTGTGGTACAAGACCGGTGGAAAATGGAGAAAGGTTGGTCATCAGTAACTATCCTAATCCTAGTTAATCACGACCCATTCATTCATTACAATATAACCAATCACCATAAGAATTTATCCATCACCTCTCAATCTTACATATACCACAATACCACATATTCACCGTGGACACACAAACAACCCCATGATGTAACAATTTAATAAATGATCACAAAAGAGTCTTTTTTTTTCTATTTTCTTTTTTTTACAAAAATATATAAAAAATTATATGATAATGAAAATGATGGCGGAAGGAATGAACCCCAAAAACGAAACTAAAGAATAAAACAAAACCAACTAAAACAAAACAGATGTTAGTAGGACCCGTCCACCCCAGCGAAGGAAAATGTGGTATAGATCTTTTCTAATTGGTCGGAGGTGCAAGGGAAGCCCGAGATCGCAATTAATTGGTGGTCTCGGAGGAATCTTTCCTTAAAGGGGAGGGCGGAAGTATGTGTTTCACACATCTACCCGATTCTCCTTTACCGACTCTCTGTGCTTCCACTTCTGTCTGACACTTTACTGGCGTTAATGAAGCTCTTGTTCTCCTTCTTGTTGGGAGGCAAGGCTGTCAGAGTCTCTCGGGAGATCTATTGCCTTCATCCATCTGAAGGCGGTCTAGGTATGCCTAGCATTGAGATCCGTCAACATATGCTTCGTATCGGGTTCCTGGATCGAATGTGTCGCGAACCGGATGAGGTGGGCGCCTTCTGGAAGGAAGACGCCCGTAAGAACTTCCCATCCTTGAGAAGTGTGCACTCGGCCCAGGAGGAGGCTCACCGTTTACCCAAAGCCGAGTGCTCCTTCTACCGTGAATGTCGTCGTGCTCTGAAACGACTCTTATGGGCGTTGAATGGCCTCTGCAACGCCCAGGCGTTGTTTCGTAAGGCATTATATCAGGTGTTAGGGGGCCTGTTCATGATAATTTGATTGACGAGCTCGGTCTTACGAAGCGGGAGGCTCGCTCAATATGGGCTTGGGTGCTCGGGTTGAAATGTCTCAATAACAATGAGGCATCACTCACCTGGCTGGTGATGCGTGGGGCCCTCTGGGTCGCCAAAAGACTTTGCTTAGCAGGCTTGGAGAAATATCCAAACAGCCGCCGCTGTAGTGGGGAGGTCGAGACCATTGGTCACGCATTTTTTCATTGCTCGGTGGTAGCACCGCTGTGCAAGTATGTTGAAGGTCTCATGGTTCGCATGCTGACTGGAACGTTCTTTGTCCTTGAGGCCGCTTCTGTTTGTAGCAATGTGGCTCTGCCGTTGACGAGGGCTGAATACTATGTGTTCTTATGCTTACTAGGTGTTATGAGAGTCGTGATTTGGACGACACGTCAGAAGGGATTCTATGGAGGTGAGAAGTTTACCTCTTCCCAGCTGATCTTGTACTTTAAGCATCAGCTTAAGGTCAAGATTAGGTCGGAAAGGCGGCGACTCACTTCATCTGATTTCGGCAAAAGGTGGGTGAATATTGCGCGTTTGTGTCGTATGAAAGGGGATGACCTGAAATGGCATTTTGATGCCGGTTAGTCATCAGGATATTGCTTTAGCTGGGTTGAACACGGTCAACCTACCCCAAAATTTAGGTTAGCTTAGGTTTAGTTTTTTGAGTCTTTAGTTTCCTTTTTCAGTAAACTTAGCTAGGGTATGTATGCTCATTGGCCCCTTTTATTTCTGTCCCTATCTTTCTTTAAGTTTAATTTCCCATCCCCTCCCTCGTTAGGTGGTCAGTGACGTCAGTTCTCTGGTGGATGTGGGGCGTTTTTCGTTTCGGGTGTGATTTTTCGTATCTGTTGTTGTGTCTAAATGAGTGCATGTCTGTGCGAGTGCTTGGGATGAATGAATGTTTTTAATTTTTATAGTCCCGCATCAATTTCGTCTAGTTAACTGATGTTTCTGCCATATTTAGTGATTGTGGGGGTTTTATTACTAACACGATTTTGTTTAGTTTCTTGTAAATAGTTATTTGTTTCATACTGTAAATACTCATTGGGGTTACTTTTAAAAAATTTTTAAATTGTTGTTTTAATCCCCTCCCCGCACAGACCACAAATTGTACATATGGGATCTAGTTAGTATTTTCATGGAGTCATTGAGGTATTATGGTGGGTGTGATGAGAAAGGTAAGTAATAATGTGTTGTTTTGGTGCAAGAAATATTGTTAGCATGATTGGGTCAGCGTTTGTGGCTAGCTAAGTTTAGAAGTTAAGACAGAAGACCGACCTCTTCCCCATCCCCCACTTCGGCCTTGTGCCACATTTTCTGTTATAGCACATAAATAAATAACCTTTAATTTGAATATAGCTTCAGATAAGTTATACCTGCGTTCGTCTTTTCGCTGATTGATTACTTTTCTTTTAATAATTGAATAGGCGAAAAGCAACTCAAACTCAGCCATTGTCACGCGACGGAGACATGTAGAGGGTGCCTACAAAACCAGCACTGTCTTTTATCTATCTTACTATCACTTAGCGCGCTGTCTTTTTGTCCGCCCGACTGCACGCATTTAGTTTATATTGGGAAATAATTGAGAAGTGAGCGGAAGAAAACTTCAGCAATACCCCAGTAAATATTATAGATTTTTTGGCGACATTCTACATGTTAGTGCTCACAAACCTTTTCCTGGTGTTTTGATGAAGGTGGGTCGTCCTGAAATTTCATAATCGAAAACTGACGCATACTGGCCTTGAAAAGTTACGTAAGAAACCAATGTTTGAACGAAAGAATGTTCTGAGGATGTTCGACGATTTCAGCAGCAGATTTTGCAGAACTTCACGAAAGATTGGATGTAAGAACGTGACTAGGAATTGTCAGTCATCATGACGATCTTCACAATTTCACAAAACCTCGCGTTATAATGGAATATGAGTAGGTAGCATAAAACATATTAGCAAACTGACTCACTCAGTTAGAGTGCATTAATGAGCGTTACCCGCGCGCAAATTTCCATTGACCGGTACAATTAAATTACAATACAGGAAAATTGCACCTTGATCTCATACACACATGCATATATAATATATATAGCTGTATTTAGAAAGTCAGGAAAATGGTCAAAAATCTTTTTTAGTTACTAAATCCATAAAAAGAACTTTTATAGGTTTTTAACCAAACCTGAATATAATATATATATATATATATATATATATATATATATATATATATATATATATATATGTGTGTGTGTGTGTGTGTGTGTGTGTGTGTGTGTGTGAAAATATAAAGAAAATAGGAAAGAACTCGTTAGGCAAATAATCCAAAGTTCTTTAGTATTTTTGTTATTATTTTTAAAAAATAGTGCTCGATACAAAAGTAGAGCATAAATATAATTATTTATTTAAATATAATTATTTATTTAAATATAATTAATTAAATATAATTATTTATTTAAATATAATTATTTATTTAAATATAATTAATTAAATATAATTATTTATTTAAATATAATTATTTATTTAAATATAATTATTTATTTAGATATAATTATTTATTTTGCGTTTTGGAATCATATTTTTAAATAAATAATTATATATATATATATATATATATATATATGTGTGTGTGTGTAGTGTTTATATATGTATATATATGGGTATTTGTATATATATGTGTGTGTGTGTGTCTGTATATATATGTGTGTATATATGTATATATATATATGTGTGTGTGTGTGTGTCTGTATATATATGTGTGTATATATGTATATATATATATATGTGTGTGTGTGTGTGTGTTTATATGTGAGTGTGTGTGTGTGGTTGAGTGTCTATGTACCTGTGTGGGCGTGAGATATGCATGAATGATAATGACTAAATAAATGACGGGAAACTATCTACAGGGTATTTACTTTTTATTTACACACTGACATTGGTGAGCTCACACGCGCACAGATATATCCACATACACCCAAATCGACACATGCACTTACGGTGAAACCACACTGAAAACACTTGCTCTCTTTGGGTCACTGAAGATAAGCAGTGTCGAAATGGTTGTGCGTGTTGTAAGTCAAGTGCAACGTTGTGTATTTCCCGCCTTGCAGCAGCTCGGTTTCTGAGTTTGTTCAAAAACGACTTTCCAATGCTGATAATCAAGGTAAATAAGCTCTTCTTTCTTGTAATTTTGATGTAACACAAGATTTTCACTTATTTCAACTTGTAAATGTATGAGCCGTGTTTAGATTACATCTTCATATAAACATGTGCGTGCCGACTTGCATAATTGATGAACTCACTGCCGGATCGACAATTTTCTGAAGACCACCGAACATTTCAATCAATTTTAAATTGTATTTGCATTGTATCATTTTACTGACTCATGAAGAAAACACGCTTTTAAAATATGATATTTTCATTAAATAAATATTTATCTGGGACATCAAAATCTTAACTGACACGTAAACTACATACGAGTTTTAATTTAAGCTTCATCAATTCAGTTTAGATGATAAAAGTTTGAAAATTTTTATATCTAACAAACTTATATTAAAAATGCAGCGTAATCACGAGATTATATATATATATATATATATATATATATATATATATATATATGTGAATGATGTATGTGTGTATGATAAAAAGCATACATACACGCACGAAAAATTTTATGTACGTATAAATATATTTCTTCAACGGATGTTATAACGTAAATGCTCAAACTCTAACCTGCTGGACACGAGGTCCGAATTATTGTCTATATGTATACATAAATAATATATATATATATATATATATATATATATATATATATATATATATATATATATAGTGATTTTCTAACCTCAGGTTAGATGTGGCACAAGGCCGAAAGTATGGGACACCCAGTGAGGGATCGAACTCACTACTCAGTCGTAATTGATTAGCAAGACAAGCATTCTAACCGCGTGGAGGTGCTCTCTGTCGCTCTCTCCCTTTCTCTCTCTCTCTCTCTCTCGTATATATATATATATATATATATATATATATATATATATATATATATATATATATATATATATATATATATATATATATATATATATATATATATATATATATATATATATATATATATACTTATAATCCATCATTAAAACACATATATTACTGTGCTTGATTGATTTTTAACGCGTGTTTATATAATTTCACCTTTATAAGTACAAGACTTGGTTCCAAACACATTAGTTAGATAGCGCCAACATTTTTTTTTTTTAATTTTTATTTGCAACCTTACAATACATTTCCATCCGGAGTATAAATTTTGTTATTTGATGCTACTATATTTTTGTTAAAAATGAGAGTTACCCAATTTGATATTTTATTTACATTTGAATCCAATTTAAATTCAAATAATTAAAAACAAAAAGTAATTTATTTAATTTCTTATTTCTTCGCTTTTGAACAGAGGAATTTAAATGATATGAACTATTATTAGTTAATTCTAGTATTTTAGGCAGCAATAATTAAATAAATAAACTTTAACACAACATGTTGAGTCATCAGCACAAGAACGCGAATTGACTGTCAAATTGTATTTGCACCTGTAGATTGCAGCAACTGCATGAAACTCCCAGTCGTGATATCGACGTTGGATATTATACATATATATATATATATATATATATATATATATATATATATATATATATATATATATATATATATAATGTATAACATGTATGTGTGTGTGTGTGTGTTATGGAATAGTCTAAGTCCGTCAATTAATTTAATATATTATAATATTCTAACAAAATATATTGGTTACCAAATATTTCTCGGACATTCAGGCCGGTAAATATTGTTAATACTGTTTATTATAAACAGAGCATTTACTTAAATATTTGTGTCCATATAAATAACGTATAACAATAAAATATATTAAAATAATTGTCGGACTTAGTCCATTACATAATATATGACGTCGTTTGTTTATGCTAAGATACGCATCGAGCAGATGTGAACGTTCGAGGGAAATCATGGGAAATTTGTAGTTTTAAAGCAGTAAATCGACCTTGGTAACCAGATTCTGCCTTCGTAGCTAAACTGGTATAGCACTTCAGGCTATATTTCCGTGTACGATAAAGGTTCGATACCTGTCGTAGGACGCATATTTTATATTAAATTTCTATGACAATGCGCCCTATATATGTTGCTGATACTGTTTATTATAAACAGAGCATTCATTTAAATATTTGTATCTATATAAATAGCATATAGCAATATATATATATATATATATATATATATATATATATATATATATATATATATATATATATATATAGAGAGAGAGAGAGAGAGAGACCACTTTAAGGCTCCATTGTAAGAATTTATTTCTCACCAGAGACCTTTTAAGGGACGCTGGATCCTCAGACATCACTTCCAAAAAGTTGAAACGATAAATGAAATGAAAATTTACACTTTTGACGGGTAGTATTAAATTTACGTAATTTAACAGAGAGGGTAGCGAGGAGTGGTGAGGGAGACATGGTCTTGGGACTACCCATACGGATTACCAAATTTTTCGTAACTTAAATATATATATACACGATGTGCGTTGTGTATGGTGACTCTGAATGAAAATCGGGGAGCCCAGTTCAAGTTCGTCGCATTCATTTACGGGCAAATATCCTTAGGAAAGTAATGAAATCATAGGGTAAATAGCAAGACAGACTGGGTTCTACAGCCTTCGTTGTGAACCAGTCGACCGCTGCAAGAATTACCAACTTACTGCGGGAAAATACTCAAAAAAGCTCACTTTTAACATGCCTTGGGCCAGCATGGGAGAGTAAGCAGGCTCATAAAATTAACACGAGAATATCTCATATTAATGCGCAGTCTGCAACAAGTGGACTAAGCGTTTTGGCTACGTGTTGATGCTCGTGCTAACAATCTTTATATCACAAAGAATATTTAAGGCGTTTAATTCAAAAGAATACATTAAATATAACTCTCCCTCTATAGTGAAAACATTATGCAGAAGTCACTTTTGATACTAGCTTTTGTTAGTCCTACGTTTTGAAAATTCTCTTTGTATAGCCAAAGGCATTAGTTTGAATAAAACGGCGGATATACTAGTGTGGGCTAAAATTTTTAAGACGTGAACAAGCAGGAAAAATAATGTTTACCGAAATTATGGGAAGTGTGTCAGGCTGAAAACTTTAGAACAACGTTTCATGATAAATTTTTAATGTATTTTCAAATTATTTGGGTAGCATTTTACGTGAGTACGCGCGTATTCGCTCTCTCTCTCTGTCTCTCTCTTTATATATATATATATATATATATATATATATATATACTATTTTCCATACTATCGAAAATAGAGTATATTATGGAAAATAGAGTATAATATATATTTTAAAATAAAAAAAAACCCCACATTTCAACCAAAAACGTTTGCGGTTTATCTTCTTTTTAAAATACATACATACATACATATATATATATATATATATATATATATATAGTGAGAGAGAGAGACAGAGGGAGAGAAAGAGAGAGTTAAAAATAAAATTTTAAGAAAAGTCTGTACTTTAACCGATTTCGCTTTTAGATTTTCAAAAAGCTTGTAAACTTTTATTAGATTCCCACGTGATGACGATTGTCTCGAATAAAATAACTTATACTGCAAATATTAAATATATAAAAACATTAGTTTTTTTTTAATAAATTTTCTATTTTCCCTCTCTCTCGATGTATATACGTATTTATTGTAATTCAAACAAAATCCAGCACCTTGAACAAATGCGTTATATATGTGGTAGTAACTAAAAATTTATCGATAGAAAATAATCTAAAATTGATATTAATAAGTTTCATGCACATCAGACAAACTCTCACTCTCTCTCTATCTCTACACACACACACACACACACACACATATATATATATATATATGGTCATCCACGTACAAGCTCATCAGTGTGGCCAGACATCCGGCTGCTTCAAGCTGGGATCGAAACCCGACCCATTTGGCATCACGGAGATGCTACCCCTAAGCTATCTGCGCACGGAGGAGGAAGGGAAATTCTAACGTCTCATATACGAATTTATACGAACGCCAGTTGCGTTTGACGTTGCATTTCAATATTTGAAGATTGTAACTGACAGGAGAGAAAGAAACGGTAAGAGACTTCCACAGGCGAGAAGTGCGAGAAAAGAAATTATTAGAATCGAACATACGGTTACATATAGCTAATTCAACAGTAAAAGTATCAGACCTATAGTAGGCATTGTAGTAGTAGGGTTAAATTCATGAGGTCGATAAATCAAGTGGGAACACTGGCCATAAAAATATTTGTAGGAATGGCAGAGAGGAGCCTCGTCACGGCGTTTGGAAGGTTACTGAAGTCGAGATGCGAGCTCAGGGCCAATAATATCTTCTTCTTTGAATTTTGTCACGAATCTCGAGATATATCGTAAGAGAACTAGACCAGATATGACAGCAATATTCAATGCACGGCTAATGATAGCTTTATACATGTGCAAGATGGAGTCTAAAGAGAAAATTGTCTGGCATGACAGCGTGAACCAACTTTACTAGTAACAGACATAGCAACTTACTGAATAAAATCACTCCATAAAATCACTTCATGTCAGTGGAAAAAGTGAGAAAAAGAAGGTACAATGGATTACCCACCTGATGGACGGCATAAAAATATTCTCTATGGTAATTAAAAGATATCAGTTTCGATTCGTAGGGGTTTAAAATTATATATTCTTTACCCCATTTAAGAACTAATTGGAAGTCATTTTCAAGAGTAGTTTCCACACACACACACACACACACACACACACATATATATATATATATATATATATATGTATATGAAACAAAGATCTTTGCGAAACATTTTACGCGTAAAATTATTGACGAGATATACTGCATATCAAATGAATACCTAGCTTATCTATCTATATATCTATCTATCTATCTATCTATATATATATATATATATATATATATATATATATATATATATGTATGTATATACTCACCGCTCACTTTATTACTCTTCCTGCACAAAGTTGAGTACCATTTTGCGTTTAGAAATGCCTGAATTCTTATTGGCTTGTATTCGTCGATCTTCTGGAAGCACCATTTAGAAATTTGAACCAGTGCTTTTATTTTGGCATAAAAATATTCTAGATTGGTTGGCTGCTCATTCAAATCTTCTTTTGTGCCGCATCTCAAAAGTGCTATGTGGTGTTGCAATCTGGTGACTGTAGAGGCCATTTTAAGAGAGATAATCCATTGCTGCGTTCTATGAACCAGTCTGCCACTATTTTTGATTTGTGACACGGTGCATTGTCCTACCGGGAGTGGTCACCAAAGTATGGGTGCACTTTAGTCATAAATTTAAGCACCTGGTTAGCCATAATATCTAGATACGTTATGGCATTTAAACGGTATTTTATTCGTACCAATGAGTCTCCAATGTATGCCAAGAAAATATTCCCCATACCATTATACCATCTCCACCAGTCTGACACGTTGATACAGCTGGATCTATACCTTCGTGTTGTTTACGGCTAATTTTGATTCTAACTTCCTAATGTCGCAACTGAAATCGGGTCTCATCAACGAACGTTTTTCCACTGTTCTGTTGTCCAATTTCTTTGATCCTTATTGAATTCTTGCCTCGGTATCTTGTTTTTATCAGTCAGCAGTGGCGTCCGGCTCGGTCTTCTGTTGTTGCAGCTTATTTCCTTCACAGTGAGTGTGCGTTCAAATATGCTCTTCTGTATATCTGCATTGTAAAGTATTTATTTGAAGTACTCTTGCTACAATCTAGATGTTTTCCTCTGACCGTTCACCAAGGGATTTCCGCAAAGAAAATTGCCACTCATGGATTTGTTTCATTTTTTATACCATCCACTGTAAAGCCTAGATATGCTTGTGCAAGAAAATGTTAGTAATAATTTTTGAAATATTCATATCATCCCGTCTAGCACTAACGATGACCATGCCGCGTTAAAAGTTACTTAAATTAACCTTCTTTCCCATACTAATACATAAAATGAAGCTCCTGAAGTCAACATGACCATGTTTAAATGCCCATTTAATTGCTGTCATGTGACTAGAAATTTGCATAAAAGAGATTTTGTTAATATGTACTTAATTAAATGGCGTGTGAGACTTACACATGCAATTATTTCTATTTACTATAAACGTTATATTTAGTGAGAACACGTTATTAGGTAGACATCCCTGTTATTTTAAACATTAAAATTAGAAATACACACACATACATACACACAAACTTATATATATATATATATATATATATATATATATATATATATATATATATATATATTGTTGTGGCCTTGTTAGATCCAGAAATAAAGACACAAAGAGAGGAATTGAGTTAAACAAATATATTAACAGAAACAGTAATACAAACATATACAAACGAGAGTGTTACAGCAAGAATATTCGGTCCGTCTGTCAGAGCGGACTGCTGTAAACTTCCCTCTCCAAAAGGCAGTACCTGCTCCTATTTATAGCTGGGAGAGTCCATGCGTGTGTGGGTATATATATATATATATATATATATATATATGGCGTCCATCAGAATTGAAGAGGGCATTAACTTTCTGCTATGTGTGAGTATAAATTCATTCTACCTGAGACGCATCCAAAGCATCTCTCTCTCTCTCTCTCTCTCTGTATATATATATATATATATATATATATATATATATATATATATACGTTTATGTACTTATTTTATTTAAACGAACGGCTTCAAAATTCCACGAAGATTAAACTTTTATCTAGCATAAGACAGCCCACTGGGCCGAAAGAGTACTGAAGACATACTAACGCCTGAAAAGAAGGGAAAAATGTCTCTTCACCAGGCGTTAGTATGTCTTCATTATTCTTTCCGCCCAGTGGGCTTGTCTTTTGCCTGTTAAAATGGACTAACGTGTCAAACTCACTGGTGACCATCAGAATGCATGCGGACTGCTATTACCACCCACAGCCACAAGTAAGCTAGCATTTATGCCATATACACAAAAAGGTGGATAATCATATTTTTTCTGTCTTTAGAATAGAACAATGGGACTTATACTAAGTTAAAACTTAGTCCTATGTAAGGAGTAAATATTAATAAGTCTCATCCTATCCCCCCGAACGCACACCTAGTGTCAGCCTGGTACTATCAACTACTTCCCCGCCCATATCCCTCTGTTTGTCACTGTTATGTGTTATATGTAATAGGAGTAGGTAGACCCTTCTACTGCCCGGTCAACACTCCTCCCCTTTCCCCTGGACAAGAGTAGAGGCTCACACCTTGTTTCCTGTCTAAGAAAGGGGTTCCCGGTACTCTCTCTTTCTCTCTCTCTCTCCCTCTTTCTCTGGCCTCTGTACAAGTGCTGATGTGTTTCTCCAGTGACGTGTGCAGTCTGTGGCATTGCCTCTTCATTTTGTGGGTACACGGTTGACAATTCACTGGTTGCTGTTTCCGACTGGTAGTTAGGAGCCCTAACTCTTGCGTAGCGTCTTGAGCGGCCGCTCTGATCAACAGTTGTATAATACCGGGGTGTTTGTAGTGCCATGTCGCGCATGGAACGGTGTCCCTGCAATCACCACCGGTGGGCAACCCTGAGGCCGCATTATGATGCAGGCTGTGCCAACTCCTCTCTGCTCATGTTGCGGTCGATAACCGTCTGCTTCTCTTACTTCAGGCCTTCTCATCCTCCAACTTTTACTCCACATGAAGACTAAGGCCTGAAGTACTTCAGGCCTTCTCATCTTCCAGCAATTACTCCACATGAAGACTCAAATGAACCAAAAAAGAAAACCTAAACCAGCCACTCAAAAATCACCTAAACCCTTCAACATTTCGTTCAGCAATATCCGTGGCATTAGAACAAATTTTTGCAATGTGGAATCTTTCCTCACTGCAAACAGCCCGGATATAATGGTCCTGTGCGAGACAAACCTTGTCCCGTCTATTCCCTCCTCTGATCTCTCGATCCCCGGCTACCTTCCTATCCTCAGGAAAGACTCTCTAACCCACATGCACGGCCTTGGTATCTATGTCAAGGATCATCTCCCCCTGGCCAGAGAGTTGTCTTTCGAATCACCAGACCATTCGTACATGTGTCTTCGACTAACTCTCCTCAATGCCGTAAGCTATCTCTTCTTCCTCTATCGCTCTCCATGCTCTCAAGACTGCGGGATACTCGATAGCATATCTGACAGCATAGACAAGGCCCTCTCTCTCCACCCGTTTGCTCACATATTCGTGTTTGATGACTTTAACGCCCATCATACCAAGTGGCTCGAGAATGCTACTACTGACCGGGCTGGCATTCAAACACTTAACATCTCAATTTCTCAATCCCTCACGCAGATAGTCAACTTCCCCACGCGTTTTGCCCCCAACCTTGCAGATAAGGCCTCCCTTCTAGATCTGTGTTTTACCTCCATCCCCGAATCCTGTAGCGCCACACAGCTCTGCCCTCTTGGTAAGTCTGACCATGCCGTGGTATCTGTTAACATTTCCTTCAACTCCACACCCCGCAAAGAACCTCCCATTACTAGAACCTCGTTCTACTACCAACGATCGGATTGGGACTCGTTCCGTGACTTCCTCCGCGATGTCCCCTGGGATGTTGTCTTTACACTCCCTGTCCATGAATGTGCTTCTGAGGTCTCATCCTGGGTTAAAGCTGGAATCGACGCTTTCATCCCCTCAAGGAAATTTAAGGTCAAGTTGCACTCCTCCCCTTGGTTCTCTGCTGCTTGCTCAGCCGCCATTGCCCATAGAAACCACTTCTTTCACTTATTTCGTAGCGACATGTCGGACTGCAATAGACGTCTCTTTGCCTCCGCCCGTAGCGAGTGTAAGCGTGTCCTCAACGAAGCTTAAGACAATATTTTCTGCTCGGATGAGGGAGCGTATTGCATCTCGCAAATTTGGCTCCAAAGATTATTGGCGGCTCTGCAAGAGTGTCCTGAACAATAGAAAACCCTCCATACCACCTTTATTCAACCAGTTCGAGGTCTTGACCTCCTCAACCGAAAAGGCTGAATGCCTTGCTGGGAAGTTCTCATATAACTCGACGCTTGACTCCACCGGTGTAGCCATACCTGACTTCTCTCTAAGAATTGAGGCCCTATTGAGCGGCTTACGCATAACCCCGTCATCAGTACTGGGTATTATCTCCAAATTAGACCCCCACAAGGCTAGTGGTGGAGACGGCATACCAGCCATTTTCTTGAAGAAATGCGCGCCTGAGCTAGCACCCACCCTCTCTAAACTGTATAATTACTGCCTCACGGAATCCTGCTTTCCTGACTGATGGAAGTCCTCATCCATTGTTCCTGTCTTTAAGAACTCTGGAGACCCCTCTGACCCCGCTAATTACCGTCCTATTAGTCTCCTACCCCTCTTCTGCAAAGTCTTCGAAGCACTAATCAACGCAGAAGTGGTTAACCACCTTACCACACATGACCTTCTCTCAGACAAGCAATATGGTTTCCGCTACGCCCGTTCTACAGCTGACGTGCTTACGGCCATCACTGAAACCGTCTATCAAGCACTTCAAAATAATGGTGAGGCTCGTGCCGTGGCCCTAGAAATCCAAAGCGTTTGATAGGGTCTGGCATGCCGGCCTTCTTCGTAAGCTCCAGGGATACGGTATTACTGGTCGACTGTTTGATCTAATACAATAATTCCTGTCAAACCGAGAATTGAAGGTCGTTCTCAACGGTTTCTCCTCCAGTTCCTATCCCACGAACGCAGGTGTTCCTCAAGGCTCCATCCTTGGCCCCTCACTTTTCCTTATTTTCATCAACGATATTTTTGACACCATAGGTTCCCAAGTTGGCATCTACGCGGACGACACTACAATTTACTCCTGCCTCAAAACCAAATCTAGTGTCGCGGTCAAAACTAACATGGCCGCGCGTCTTGAAATGGACCTCCAATCGGTTGTTAACTGGGGCAACAATTGGATGGTCAAATTTAACGCCTCTAAAACTAAACTACTCTCCATTAACCACCATAGATATCCTTACCTGCCCCCCATTAGAATGTCTGACAGTCAATTTCTTGAGAGTGACTCCCTGTGTCTGCTCGGTCTCACGTTGACTGCTGACCTGAGATGGAACAAATACATTGAGTTAATTGCATCGTCCACCGCGAGGAAAGTTGGCTCTCTGTGCCGCGCCAGGAAATTATTCTCCCCTGAATCGATACTTCAAATATTCAAAACGACCATTCGCCCTTGCATGGAGTATTGCTGCCATATATGGTCTGGGGCACCTTCTGTTTACCTCGGAGTTCTTGACAAGATCCAGAGACGGATATGTAATGTGATTGGCCCTGATCTGGCGTCTCGCATGCAGCCACTATCTCACAGACGCGCCGTCGCCTCTATCTGTCTCTTCTACAAATACTTTCATGGCAATTGCTCCGATGAGCTGCTTTCCCTGGTCCCCAGTCTCCATGAATACAAGCGCCATACGAGGCTGGCATCCCGCTCTCACCCTTACACTGTAGAAACTTTAAAATGTAGCCGTCTCTTCTACTCCAATAGCTTCATACCTCGCACCTCTCGCCTGTTGAACACCCTTCCCAATTACTGTTTCCCTGATAGATATAATCTTCAACTATTCAAATGTAATGTCAATCGACATCTCCAGTTACCTTGATCTACACATTATCCTTCCCTTCATCCTTTCTTCTATCACTCCTATCTGCTCTTGCTACAAATCTTCTGCACCCCCCCTGCATCCTAGTGGCTTCATGCCTTGCTCGGTGCGGTAAGCTTATATATATATATATATATATATATATATATATATATATATATAATTTGTCATTTAGCTGAGTGGTATTGCTTTCAGCATCCCGACTCTAGAATTTCAGAAACGGACTATCCAACAAACTTTCCGCCTACTCCTCAGGGAATACCAGCAACTGACTGTTTATTTTTTCATTTTTCTTTTATATATGCACTTTTATTGGTGCATGGTTGATTTCTTTTCGTTGTGCGTGTGTGGGTGTGAATGTGTGTGCGTGCGTGCGCGCGCGCACGTGTAGATGCAAAAGTACAAGACGTGCGCACAATTGTATTGGTATTGTTTGTACAATTATATCAATACCAACATCAATAATAATAATACTCACTGTATACCTACTTTTGCACCCCCCTGTATATTACAGACGAATGTTCGGGCACATTTTTGTTTGTGCAACACACACACAGAGCCCATTCGTGGTTCGTACGACCACTATGCTGAGCGGACCGTAGTTACAGTTTCTGGGAGAGAGCATATTATCTGGCATGATCAATAGTCCTAACAAGTCCAGTACGCTCAAACCTTCGGTCACGATGACTTGTGACTTCTTGCTAGTACAACCAAATATTTCTGTCTTCCCAATTTCACACAAAAAGCTTGGAACAACTCGTGGTATGTTTTTTAAGGCACTTTCCTGATTTGCCGCATAAAATCAAGAAGTCACCTTCCTGATAAATCGACCACGATGATATTCGGAAAGCGAAGGTACTAACCACTCGGACACGTGCCCATGCATGCATAGATACGTATATATGTGTGTGTATGTGTGTACCTACGTGTTTTTATATATGTGTGTCTGTATGCATTCTTGATGTTACGTCTATATTTAAATGTGTAAAACTCAGCTATTAGTAACTATATTAGGGGATTTAGACAAAAGATAAGAAAAAAATCTACAACAGATTCTAATGAGAAAAAGGAAATGACTAAGTTAGGTGAGAAATTGCCTCGGAAATTGACTGATTTTGTAAATATCCTTTCGGCGGATTAAACATCTTCACTTGTGAAGATTTTATCCCAACGCGAGTTCTCCAACTAATAAGTGGAGCACAGAAAATACTGTTTGAAAACCACTTAGCTATGCATAAGCGGTGATTGCCTAAATATTACTGGATTCTCACAGTGAATGCAATCTGACATCGCCCGAGGTAAGAGGCCGTCTTCTTTCTGTCCGGATATATTTTGAAAATCCAATTGTTGTTGACGTTAATTAAATTCAAGTGATGCCAATAATTAATGAGAGTAAAATTAATAAAACATTTAGTGTGTGTAAGATCACCGTTTCACTGTTTATATTAATATGCTTAATGTGCTTAGAAGCCAAGACTCCGAAAATTGAATATAAACATTGAACGCTGATGGGTGACATTTCGAGAACACTATAGAGTTATTATTTTCCTTTTCAACCTACAGTGTTTTTTTTTTAAATCAATTAATTGATTTTTTTTTTTTTTTTTTTTTGTAATCTGACATTATTTTCGGGTTAAAAAAACAAACATTTTTAAGAATTTTCCTTGTGTTTCGGTTAAGAAAGTAAAATTAGCAAATATAGACTTCGAAACGGTCCATGTACATTTCTTAAGCAAGCTAATTGATCCATGCTTTGCTCTAATGGCTTACCGTAGCTTAGCAGTAAAACACGTCTGACTTGGTAGTTTCTTAGGTTAAAGACAAATACGTTTCCTGTCGAGAGACACATTTTCATGCATACTCAAACTTTTGTACCCACTAAATATAATTTTAATAGTAATAACAAATAATAATAATAATAATAATAATAATAATAATAATAATAATATATATATATATATATATATATATATATATATATATGGGAACTGGGGAGTAGTGATTAACGGCTCGGTTTGAGGAATCGTAGAGCTGAGTTTCAGGGGAATTCATTATATTCACTTACGTACTAATACCGTTGGGAAATATATAAACCCATCTCTTCTCCCCACAGCTATGGTTAAATAACAGAATCGGTCCTATAGCCTTCGATGGCGAACGGTCTAGGAGAAAAACAATTCTAAATTCAAAATCTCCAGCGGCTCGTTTAGGGACCTTGTGGCATACTGTGCACCAGTTCGGTCCATCCATAAAGTGTTGTTAGTTTTGGCTTCACTACTATAATCATATGAGATGTGCGGGTAGTCTGGCTGTTGGTCCTAAGAACTCAGCTTCCCTTTATACGTCCTGTATATATATATATATATATATATATATATATATATATATATATATATATATATATATGTGTGTGTGTGTGTGTGTGTGTGTGTGTGTGTGTGTGCATCAAAGAGTCACTCAATGTAGAGAATTAGTGAAGTTATGATATGGATAAGTGTAAGGAAGTGTGAAGTAAAGATTACAAAGATATGAAGAACAGATAAAGGTTGAAATTATACTTGATTTGTAGTGGTGGGGGAAGCATTCTTGTGGTGTCTGTTCCACAAAGCCGCAGTTTTCTGGGAGTATCTGAGTGGAACATTCAATGGGGTACGTAGAGATTTAGGGCGATTCAACTCTGGGTCAGAAATGGTGCCACTAAAGAATGAAGCATATATATTTTATTTATTTTATTTTTTTTAAGCTTAGCGCCCCGAGCAAGGCATGAAGCCACTAGGATGCAGGGGGGGTGCAGAAGATTTGTAGCAAGAGCAGATAGGAGTGATAAAAGAAAGGATGAAGGGAAGGATAGTGTGTAGATCAAGGTAACTGGAGATGTCAATTGACATTACATTTGAATAGTTGGAGATTTAAGCCATCAAGGAAACAGTAATTGGGAAGGGTGTTCCACGGGCGAGAGGTGCGAGGTATGAAGCTATTGGAGTAGAAGAGACGGCTACATTTTAAAGTTTCTACAGTGTAAGGGTGAGAGCGGGATGCCAGCCTCGTAAGGCGCTTGTATTCATGGAGACTGGGGATCAGTGAAAGCAGCTCATCGGAGCAATTGCCATGAAAGTATTTGTAGAAGAGACAGATAGAGGCGACGGCGCGTCTGTGAGATAGTGGCTGCATGCGAGACGCCAGATCAGGGCCAATCACATTACACATCCGTCTCTGGATCTTGTCAAGAACTCCGAGGTAAACAGAAGGTGCCCCAGACCATATATGGCAGCAATACTCCATGCAAGGGCGAATGGTCGTTTTGTATATTTGAAGTATCGATTCAGGGGAGAAAAATTTCCTGGCGCGGCGCAGAGAGTCAACTTTCCTCGCGGTGGACGATGCAATTGACTCAATGTATTTGTTCCATCTCAGGTCAGCAGTCAACGTGAGACCGAGCAGACGGAGGGAGTCACTCTCAAGAAGTTGACTGTCAGACATTCTAATGGGGGGCAGGTAAGGATATCTATGGTGGTTAATGGAGAGTAGTTTAGTTTTAGAGGCGTTAAATTTGACCATCCAATTGTTGCCCCAGTTAACAACCGATTGGAGGTCCATTTCAAGACGCGCGGCCATGTTAGTTTTGACCGCGACACTAGATTTGGTTTTGAGGCAGGAGTAAATTGTAGTGTCGTCCGCGTAGATGCCAACTTGGGAACCTATGGCGTCAGGAAGGTCGTTGATGAAAATAAGGAAAAGTATGCGGCCAAGGATGGAGCCTTGGGGAACACCTGCGTTCGTGGGATAGGAACTGGAGGAGAAACCGTTGAGAACGACTTTCAATTCTCGATTTGATAGGAATGATTGTATCAGATCAAACAGTCGACCAGTAATACCGTAACCCTGGAGCTTACGAAGAAGGCCGGCATGCCAAACCCTATCAAACGCTT
This sequence comes from Acanthosepion lycidas, assembly GCA_963932145.1. NCBI lineage: Eukaryota > Metazoa > Mollusca > Cephalopoda > Sepiida > Sepiidae > Acanthosepion > Acanthosepion lycidas. Next base: position 110,122,801 of record OZ010571.1, read on the forward strand.
TGGAAATGTCTAGGGCCACGGCACGAGCCTCACCATTATTTTGAAGTGCTTGGTAGACGGTTTCAGTGATGGCCGTAAGCACGTCAGCTGTAGAACGGGCGTAGCGGAAACCGTATTGCTTGTCTGAGAGAAGGTCGTGTGTGGTAAGGTGGTTAACCACTTCTGCGTTGATTAGGGCTTCGAAGACTTTGCCGAAGAGGGGTAGGAGACTAATAGGACGGTAATTAGCGGGGTCAGAGGGGTCTCCAGAGTTCTTAAAGACAGGAACAATGGATGAGGACTTCCATCAGTCAGGAAAGCAGGATTCCTTGAGGCAGTAATTATACAGCTTAGAGAGGGCGGATGCTAGCTCAGGCGCGCATTTCTTCAAGACAGTGGCTGGTATGCCGTCTCCACCACTAGCCTTGTGGGGGTCTAATTTGGAGATAATACCCAGTACTGATGACGGGGTTATGCGTAAGCCACTCAATAGGGCCTCAGTTATAGTTATTATTTTATTCGGTGTGATACTATTGTATCTTATTTTAGAAATAAATTATGATCCCTGTTTTAAACATTACCTTATCTTGGTGTGGCTTCAGAAACTTTTTTGAACACACACACACACACACAGATACACACACACGCGCACACATATATGTTTGTGTGTGTGATATTAAGAATCATCAAAACTGTCATTTCTGTATCAGCATAGAGATATCTTATAGTATAGACGTAAAAAGCAAATTTTTACTATTTGGATTGAAGCCAAAGTTTTTCACCTCTCTAGAAACTGTGTGATAAACAACTCAGTCTACACAAGAAATTATATGGATTCACAGCATCCTGATTTGTCGCTGTTTCCATGTTAGAATGTTGTCAGAAGCAGCGACATTCGTATATTGAACAATTCCAGCTAACAAAATGACGTTGATACTTTTCTGAAAGGTTACATCTTCTTCTATGTACCATGTCACTTCCGGTCCTTGACGATCATGGCTCTCCACAAATTTCATGTCTTTTGTAGCTCTTAATAAATATTGACTTTTTGTTAGCCTTGTTCCGCTATCCATTTACTCAAACTCGTGAGGTAGGTTAAGTGTTAATTTCCTTTGTCCATCTTACCTTCAATCTGTCATGTGAGTATCAAATTTTCCCAGTCCTCTTTTCTGATTATGTGGCCTAGAAATTTCAACTGTCTCTTCCTGATAGTAAATAGAAGTGTCCTTTTTTGTTTCCATTTTCTCTAAAATCTCGTTGCTTGGTTCGTAGTATTTTCAGCATCCTTTTGTAGAACCATATCTGTGTTGTGTCTAGTGTGAGGCGATTGTCCAGCATTTACTGTCACATAGGAGGAGAGATATCACAAAACAGTACTCTTTTCGTTGTTTCTAACGAAATTTTGTTTCTTAATACTTTGCTTAGCTTTTAGTTATTCCAGTACGTCTTCAGACTTCGGTGTCGCACATTCCATCCTCTGAACACTTCCCAGATATTTTAATTTTTTATTTGATTTTGATTTCTCTGATTTGTTATTTGCATTTTGGGTTCATCCTTTTGCTAACAGTTACGCATTCTTTCTTCTAGCAGTTGATGTTTAATCATTTCTTTTCGTTTTCCTTCATTACAATCCTAATTTATAACGAGAGTGCACCAAACCTCTGGTAGCCACCCCACAACAGGACACCGCACCGTGTTACAAATGCAGATTGGTTCATTGAAGACAGCAATGGCTTTATTGTCTTAAAGTGACCCCACAGTCACCGGACTGCCACACTACACAGCACTTTTGGGATGTGGTAGATCTGCAGCCAACCAATCTAGAATTGAAGGATGCCAAAATAAGAGCATTGTTTCAAATTTCGAAGGAGTACTGAACTGTTATAACTGAGTACTCTTTTATTTGTTTCTTAATAGTTTGCTTAGTTTTGGGAAGGCATATTTTGCTATCACAATGTGCCTTCAAATTTCATTGTCACACTTTCCGTCATTTATAAAAACGCTTACCAGGTATTTAAATTGTTGTACTTATTTGATTTTGATATGTCCAATTTCTATTAGGTTGGTGCAAAAATAATTTCGTTTTCTCACATAGTAACATATGTTAGAAAACGAAATTATTTTTGCACCAACCTAATAATTTGCACCATGGTTTGTTCCTATTGCTAACAACCACACATGCTATCTTCTTGAAAATAATGTGTAGTCCGATATACACGCTTTCTTTCACTACTTTCTGTAAGAGTTCTTGTAGTTTCTTTTCTCTGTCTCTTATTAGCACTGTATCATCTGCATATCTTATGTTCTTAAGATTGTAGCCGCCTAGCACTATTCCTAGTAAAACTATTAATTCGCTCAGGGTTTCTTTTTTTTTTCTTCATGCCGTATTTGCAAATTAATCATGTACGTTTCCTTGTAACCTTTCATTAAGAGAAAATAGATGACAAATTCCAGGAAGATGTTCGAACGTGCATTCATCAACTAAACTCGTGATTCTCATTTAAAAATATGCGAGAATTAATTTTACACATTCTACACATATTGTTAAGAGAAGAAGAAGCATTCTCATGTCATTTTGACCCGTGCGTAATCTTTGATTTATATCACTTCACGATGTTACCATGACGTTGTGAAAACGTCGGGAACGAGCGGTCAGTACCGGTTAAGGAAAATAGTCTATTGCAACGTTACAGTAACGTCAGTATAATGTCATCTGTCCACCAAAGTACAACGTATCTGCAACGTTACAAGGACATTCCGTGTTAGGAGAGGTGGCACTCAGTCTGATCAAGGTATGCGGGGCACTTATACCACAGCCAAATGTATGCGATATAGTGACAGATTTTGATAAAAGCAGCGGATACCCTTTTAGCTACTGGTTTTTATTATTATTGTTGTTGCTGCTGTTGCTGCCATTATTATTATTATTATTATTATTATTATTATTATTATTATTATTATTGCGTATTATTATTTTTGTTGTTGTTGCAGTTGTTATTATTGTTGTTGTTATTATTGTTGTTGTTATTATTAGTATTTTTGTTGTTATTATTGTTTGTATTATAATTATTATTATCGTTATTGTTACTATTATTATTATTGTTGTCGTTAATATTATTTTTGGTGCTGTTGCTGTTGAAGTTATTGTTATTATTATTAGTATTTTTGTTGTTTTTTGTTGTTGTTATTATTGTTGTTTTTATAATTATTATTGTTATTATTATTATTCTTATTTTCCTTTCTTTCTGTGACCTAGCAAGGTCGTAAATAAATGCCTTCTCTTTGCACAAATTCTGATGTCAAGTGATACATTATTTATATTTCATTTCTTTTATATTATTTTCAACTTTTTTACTATTTCTCCTCAGTAGATGAACAGTTCCATAGAAATGCAATTTTTATATCCCTTGTAATCTGAGGTGACCAGGTATCATGTTAATGCGCTTAACAAGGGCTCCAGTTATAGTATGTACAACAGTAGTCTTAAAGTGCTGCAGTTACGTATTTAAAATTAAATTTTAACATCCTTATATTTATTTTAACAGATATATTTTTATTTGATGGCACTGCCAATATTTATGAGAAGGTGCTTTGATTTCTATTCTTTTTTATGCTCTTTATATATATTTTGTATTATTAGTATTATAATTTTTATTATATTATTTTATTATATTCATATTATAATTTTATTATATTATCTTATTATTTTTGTTATTGTTATATTAAAATTATTTATTATTACTTTACGTTTATTCTTCTTCTTATTATTATTACAGCACCTAGAGAATAGCGTGGTTTTAGAAAAGAAAAGACACAGTGTTTAACAATGTTCAACGTTATTTCGACAGTAAGTCTGTCTTCTTGAAGTTACGTTTAACGATAAGATACAAGTATAAAATATTTTAAAAATGTACAAGTCTTTGTACAAACGTTGCTTGCCTTGAGAAAAACGGAGGTACTGGTTATCAATAAGGCAATACAATAAAACGCGGTCAGCGTGAATGGAATTTAAATGAAACGTGAGTAACATGCTCATTTTGAAATTTTCTATTAGTTATTATTATTAGGTTGGTGCAAAAACAATTTCGTTTTCTCACATAGTAACATATGTTAGAAAACGAAATTATTTTTGCACCAACCTAATATTATTATTGTTACATTATAATCATCTATTTTTTATTATTGTTATATTATATTCTTCGTTATAATTGTTATTATTATTATTTTATTATTATTATCATCATCATCATCATCATCTTATATTATCTATTATTATTAACAATGGTTTCACGCTAGTTTGTCGTTAGAAGTATCTACGTCTGTAGATTGAGCAATCATCACCAAGAGTAGTAATATTGAATTCTTCGGTTGAAATCCCAGTGATACAAAGTAGGAGGGAACGAGTCTATGGCACAAAAGTCTCTTCAACTGTAGCTTATAACTTAAGTAATTTTCATTTCTCCCTAGAGCGATGATTATCGCTACAGATTTTTTAGACATTTTCAGCTCGACGGGGAAGAAAACTCAGTTTTAACCCCAATTCCAACTTAATGGTATTTATCCTTTTTGGCGTGTATCTTTCAGTATTTCGTTCGATGGCATTTTACTCTGGCCTCTGAATTCGTCTTCGCTTCTCATCCAGTCCACCCCGGGTGATTCATTGCCTATCCCTCTCGGTCGGTGAACACGGCGTCCAAATTTACGTCTGGTCACGTCTTCTCTTCTGTCTTTCTTTCTGTCTAGTCGTAAATCCGAATTGGTTTGTGTGTGGGACACAACCCATGATGTAACTACTTGTCTGGTGTTTTTGAATGACGTGTCTGGTGTTTTTCCTCAGGTTATTTTGAGATCATTTTCTTCAGTTTGAGATAATTTCTTCAGGTTATTTCGAGATCATTTCTTCAGGTTATTTCGAGATCATTTTCCTCAGGTTGAGATCATTTCTTCAGGTTATTTCGAGATCATTTTCCTCAGGTTATTTCGAGATCATTTCTTCAGGTTATTTCGATATCATTTCTTCGGGTTATTTCGAGATAATTTCTTTATATTATTTCGAAATCATATCCTAAGATTATTTAGAGATCAATTCGTCAGGTTACTTCAAGATCTGACCACTGCACCTCATCGCGGCGAGAAACAGGTCATTATATCATATTAATAACTTCATGCACTATACAAATTAACAAAACTATGAAGACACAAGAGCTGTATTCAAGTATACCTGGCCTATTATAAGTTATCTATAGTTGCCTTTCCCCCTTATTCGCGAAAGATTTTTTCAAAGTCCTTAGATGATACGCGAAAGTGTGGATAATAACTAACCTTGAATATATTATTTTATGACATTACATACCAATGATAAAGTTTTAATTATGTATTACATACAATAAGTGATGAACAACAACTACTAATAAAAAAGAACATTCAGAAGACATACCGTTGATAACACACAGAAATATATGAGAAACGACGCGGTTTAAGAGAAAATGGAAACAAAAAGGAAACTTATACTTAACATCAGGAAGAAGCAATTTTCTGGGGTACGTAATGAGGAAGGTGGGGGTTGGAAAACTGGTACCAACAGGATAGATTGAGGAAAAGAGGGACACAGGAAAGCAGCGTGTAACATACTTAATGGGCTTGATGAGTAAATGAATGGCAGATCAGGGTTTGGGAGAAATAACAAAAAGACAAAACTTATTAAGGGCTACAATAGACAGGAAGATATGGAGGACCATGACTGTAACATAAAAGAAGAAAAAAGCAGTATAAACGCAGAAGGACGTAAACCTGCTTTATATATTATAACTGAGTTATCAAAAACAACAGTAGAAAACCGCAATTGGTTTAACAACAGGTTTATTACCTTTTGGTACAGGGAAACATAATGTAGAATAGAAAACTAGGGAAGAGAATCTTCAGCCATGAATGATTAACTGCTTTTCGCAAAGGCTACTACTGCTACTGCTACTCCTCTTGATGTAGGAGTATTTTTATGTCATTCGTCCGACGGCCGAGTCCAAAATATTCTCCCTCACAAGATATATTATGCGATAGCATTTGGTAAGGTACGATGCAAAGATCTATTTAAATTGCAAGGTAAACTTTATTTGGGGAAGACATTAGAATAATTCAGAAGTTATACTTGGAGCAAATGGATTGCATACGGACAGAAAATGAATTGAGTAAACGAAGATAGAAAGATCAAAAATGTGTCTTATCACTGGATTTGTTCAAACAACAGAGCGAAAACAAAGAACTGTAACAGATAACAAAAACCACATCACTTGAAGACTTTTAACAGCAGCAACGACTAAAATGGATAGCATATTTAACTCGAAGAGAAAATAAGGACATAATAAAAAGGATATCATTACACACTACCTCAAAAAATGCAAGGAAGGAAGCATCCGCGTTGATACTGGAAAGAGCAATAACAGCTACTGGGCTTGATAAACATATTTTCCCGAAATATTGTTTTAAGAGATAGATCTTATAAATTTCAACTGATAGCAACACTGACTGATCAATTAATGAATCCCGAATTTTTACTTATAAGGCTATTATTACCATTACTGTTATCATTTATGCTAATAAATTTGATAATCTACGATTGTTTCCAAAACTGCGTTTGTTTGGATTTCAATAACGCTGTGTTAACAGATTCATCACCTGACAGATGTGTGTTCTGTACATATTGAGAAAAAGCACGAGGCTTTCACCCAAAAGATACAAATATATATATATATATATATATATATATATATCGTAATTGTCGTAATCAGTTAATAAATCTAACCGTGATAAAAAAGATAAATAATTGGGTAACATTCGTGTCACTAGAAATATTAAACTTAAAATACTATTATTAATAACGCAAGAACATTGTATAACTGTACTATTAATGGTTGTCAGCAGTTATCTGAAGACTTCTACCTTGTGTCTTCTCCTAGGGAAAAGACTCCTCTATAGTATTATGAAGGTGGATCACTCTCGGATTGCAGCCAGCCATAGCCAATAGCACCGAGCAATTTCTGAACGATAAATAATCTTTGAATCTTCGCATGAAACAGGTCATGTGTCGTATTTGTCCCAGTGGGAGTAATAAATATATTTTATTAAAGTTGTAAAATTTAAATAGTTTTTAAAATAATCAATGATTCAATGAATTTATTCTAGTAAAAATATTAACAACATTTTAAAACGAGTAAAGATCATTATCAACAAAAGAACAAGTGCACAACGTGTGTTCCCCCAGGGAGGCCTACTAGGACAAACTCAACACAAACCTCAAGTGGAACCCGTACATATGACCCATCGGAAGAAGATATTGGGAAAATGGTCCGTTACCTGTACCTCTCCAGTAAGTACCTGACCTCTATTCTTTACCTTTACAAGAACCATATCAGGATGAAAATGGGGGTACTGCTGCTATATCTGGGCTGGTGCTGTTCAGCCTTCATTTTCCAGTCTTGATAGAGTCCAAAGGTGATTCCGCGTTCTTGTGGGTAACGAATTATTTTTTTTACCCAGCAATCCCTTTCCCACAGATGAAAGTCTCTCGCTACTCTATCGCTATTTCCATGGCAAGTGTTCAGATGAACTACATTTCGTAGTTCAACCAGTTCTAACTTTCACGGCTAAGACACGCCATGACAAGCACATTGTAACGAAATACATTCATTCTCTTCACTCTACCCCGAGAGGCTTGTACAGGGCGAACGTCATTGTAAAAAGAAATAAAAATATTTGTTCATTATATACGCTGCGCAGAAAGCGCTTTTCAATATCTGGCAGTGAACTTGTTTTCTTCAGTTATAAAAATACACAGACAGAAAATAAAACAGTATGAATAAAACATCACAAATGTGCTTTTGCGACTTTTTCTATACATTTATGATGACAAAGAAATTTAAAGTAGCCAACTACCCAGTTTTAACGAAAGAATTGACCTTTATATTCTATTTAATGCAAGGGTATAAAAAAAATACACTGACAGAAAATAAAACACCTTCAATAAAACGCCACACATAAATGTGATTTTTGTTTTTAGAATATATTTATGATGACAAAGAAATTTAAATTAGCTAACTTCACAGTCTTAACGAAAGAATTCACCATTATATTCTATTCCAATTTATGTGGTTTAGGTCGGTGATAGGGTTTTACCTCTCTGCAAGGTAGGCAGTCTCGTAAACCCCAGAATCAATCGGATTTACTTCTCGAGTGTTGGTCGGCCTTGTTGACCGTTCCTCGGTCCAGTGACCTTTCACGGCCTAGGAAGGTCTTCTATTGTCTTCTAGTGCAGTGGGTCGCGAAGGATTCCCTACGTGAGCAGCTCGACTTGTCGAAGGAGGAGTTTCGCTCTTTCTAGTCTTGGGCGCCAGCGGCGGATTATTTCAGTAACCCTGAGTTTTCGCTTACCTGGCGATTGGTTCGGAATCGGCTGCCTCTCAATGACAAGGTCTTCATATGGGACTTGGCGCATATACCAGACTGTGAACGGTGTGGCCTTGGTCTGGTAGAAACGGCTTCGCACGCCTTTTACCATTGTCCCCGTGTCCGCCCCTTATGGGACCATGTCGGTGAGGTGACGGCTCGTCTCGCTCCCGAAAAGCTTGTGCTCATTGATTGCGCATACGCGTGTGACATTGTGTCGCTCCCGTATTCTGGGGTGAAACAGATAATGTTTCTGATGCTGCTGGCCATGGCCCGAATGGGGATTTGGACGACGCGAACGGAGGAAGTTTTGCGAGGCAATCGTCTTTCTCATCACGATCTGATCCGATTCTTTCAGCATCAGCTCAAGATGAAGATTAGAACTAATAGAAAACGCTTCTACTCGACAGTTTTCAGCGAAAGATGGGTGAAAGAGGCGAACTACGTCACATCGGGGTGGTTTCCTGCGGAGTCCTCCTCTTAGTTAGGTTAGACAAGCTTCGGTGTACCTAGTTAATATGAGTAAGTGTTGTTCTTAGCCTGTTCCCAGCCGCCTCTTTGGTTATGATTCAAGTCGAGATTCCTGACCTCCCCAGTTTGCTTTGGTCCCTTTTATCTCGACTGGGTCAGCTTTATATTTTCCTCATGTCCATCTATATTTTAACCTTCCCACTCCCTTAGCAAGAGAGCCTCTCCGTTTTGAGGGTTGGACGGGCCCTACTAACATCAGTTATGTTTAGTTTACTTTGATGTGGAGTTTTAGTTTTATTATTGGGTTCATCTCCCTCCCCTCTCATTCGTCATTATTAGAATTTTATATATATATATATATATATATATATATATATATATATATATATTTATTATCATTAAATTGTTAAGGCATGAGGGCGCGTTTTGTAGGTTTTCCCTTGAGAGGATGCGGTATTATGGTGGATGGAGGATTGATTGGTAACGGACGAATTCCTATGGTGAATGTGGAGACTGTAATGTGTAAATGGGTCGTCAATCAGATTAGCGAGTGACGACCAACCTCAACCTCTCCCCATTTTGGCCTTGTGCCACAATTGTATTTTATATACAATAAATATCCTGCATGGTAGGCAGTCGGCTTATTCTAGACTCCGCCACAAAGACAAATGCGTTTTAAAATGTTTGTAACCACTACAAACGAATCGAGTTTACTTCAGTATCGTGATATAGTAGTTCGAAATTTGAATTATGTTCTGAACTGTGTGAACCTTTCGCATTCTTTTTGAGATTTTCGTAAAGCATGACTGGAATGGAGGCGTGCATTTTAGAGGATAGTATTTGATTCGTTTTGCTAACAGAAGTTGAATGTTAGTGGACCGCAATAAACAAAATAAAGACTTGATTAGAACATGAATGTCCAATGTTTATTGACCCACATAGATATAAAGATGCGGAGATACAGAGAATGACCTCAAGTCAGCCTGACGTTGAGTGTGGGTGATTCAGTCTCCCTTTCATTAGGATGGCTACCAAACACGTCCGAACTAAATGGTTGGGAAGTGAGAAGAGAACGATCATCTCCTTTCCGGAAATGAAATCATGAAATTTATACGTGACCGGAAATCGTTTTTGGTTTCCTTTTTGCATTATGGGAAATTTAAAGTCTTTATTTTCTTTATTATTATTTTATTTATTAGTTTATTTTTATTCTACCCAGCATCACTTAAGAATCGAAAAAACTTATCAAGACTAACTAATCCTCAAATCGATAAAGACAAAGTGATTACATGGCAGACTTTAGGGATGATATAGTGATGTATTTCTCAACGATGTCAGTAGTTGCGGTTCGAGCCGTGTAAAAGCCAGGCTTTCAGATATTGATGTTTTAAGACAGACCGGTTCTAACTTTTCAGCAGATTGGACGAACATCTCTCTTCTCGTATTTGTCTGAATAGAGAAATGCAGAAAGAAGCAACAAATATCGACAAAGTGCATTTTTTTGTAAGGCAACCACAAATCAGTATTAAGCAATGAAGTTTCTAGGATCTTTTTTTTAATTTTTTTTTTTTTTTCGTAGGTTTGTTAAAAGCCGCTAAAAACTAAACAGAAAATTAATGTCTGTTAGAAGCTACTGACTTTCAACGGCGTTGTCGAGAAATACCAAGAAATGTGATGTGACAGGTTATTTTCGAATCAATACCTATAGTCGTTTCCAGTGGAGTTAGACATTCACTAAGTTTATTCCGATTTGGTTCATGTGCTGGTTCTGTGGGTAATTGTGCAAGGCATTTTCATTTGCCGATTCTGTGGGTAATTGTGCAAGGTAGTTTCATGTACCTTAAAAGACAAATTATGATAATTCTGTTGATCGAACATTGTTATAACTGGAGATGTGGCTGATAACTTTTATTCAGCTTGTGTCAGTTTGTATATGGATATTAGCAGATTGTTTTATGCTGAGGTGGTTGTTTACCCAATATTCTCTCCAACAACCATCGTGGCATCCTAGTAACAAGATACTTTGTCAACATACAAGGTGGAGGGAGTAAAACATATAGTAAAATTTAAAATAAGACTTCCAACTAACAACTACAGCAAATGATGAGTAAGCAATTGCAAGGGAAAGGAGTATAGTTTCAACAATTAAAGCACACTCTTTTCAGAGATATCAAATAGATTGACTCTCTCCATTTGGATGTTTGGCGCAACACAATCTCATTAGCCATCTAGCATTATTATATTCTGTGTTATATTCTTCTTCTATGTGCTGTGTCTTTTCAAAGCGTTGGCGATCATAGCTCTCCACAATTTCCTGCCCTTTGTAGCCCTTAATGTTTTTTTTTATTGTTATCTCCCCTAAACCGTGTCTGCCATCCATTTACACAAGCTCGCTAGGTAGGTTATGCATTGTTTTCCTCTGTCCGCCTTGCTTTCACGCTGTTCCGTGAGTATCAAATTTTCCAAGCCCTACTTCCTTATTATATACCCTAGAAATTTCAAGTCTCTCTTTCTGATGTTATGTGTAAGATTCATTTTTCTTTCGATTTTCTCTAAAGATTTTTCGTTGCTCATATGTTCGGTCCGTCCATGATATTCTCAGCATCCTTTTGTAGAACCACATTTCTGTTGCTTCAATTTTTTCATCTCTGATGAGATTGCCCAGCATTCATTTCCTTATAAGAGGACTGATATTACGTAACAGTTCAGTATTCTTTTCTTTGTTCTTAGTTAATATCGCGATACAGTCTTTGTTTATAGACACATCTGTACAAATACATTGGCTCCTTTACACGCTGATCGCATCTCGTGTATTGTTCATGTCTGATTATAGTCGAGATTTACAAGAGCAAAAACATGTCTAATACATTTTTATTGATTTTATTTCTTACTTATATATTACCTCTTGCCAAGTAATCATTCAAAAGAGTTACAGTAACTTTGCCTTGTATTTTATTTTCAAAAATGTCTTCAAAGAGACTCCTTCTTTTCCTCCGAGTACTCTGTCTTTAATAGATTCAGATATAAACGTTATGTCTTTATTTCTTGTCGTAATGCTTAGTTAATCTACCACAAGGCAGCAAGAGTGATATCTACTTGATAATAGAACTCACTACATTATCGATTCGGTCTGTGAGATGAAAATCGCACCACAGTAGTTGCCATACACTACAGTTATTTATTATTGCTCAAGCGTATAAAACGTTGAATATATAGGATTGGAACAAAAGATCGTAGCATTTTTAAATAGGTGGATTTCGAACAAGTGTTTTTGTTTTACACGTGACTGATCATTATGGCATATATACATATTCTGAAAGGTGATATTGCAATGCATCTTTCTATACGATTCGTGTGTGGATTTTGATTTTAAATGTTTTTCCGCTTAAAAATGAAAATGGATTAAAATGAGATTTATTTTTCGTAATTTGATGTTATTTTATTTTCGGGAAAGTAATTACAGTTATTTATTATTGTAGACTGGTTGCCAACCAAGGCTACAGAACTCAGTCTGTCATGCTACTCATAGTATGCGCTTCACCAGAGCTACATACAGTTTTGAATTCAGAGTTGTCCTTCTTCTAGAACACTTGCCACTCCAGGCTATGAAACCCTGTCGGTCCTACTATTTACCCATGGCTGGGGAGGGGAGTTGAATTAATACCTTTCTGTTGTGGTAGGATCCACCTAATTTGCATAGTGGAGTACCGACCATATAAATATGGTTGGTACCGGGAAGGAATGAGGAGATTCAACCAGAGACTCTGCCCGACTGCGACTCAGTCAACACACATTCTAGGAACGGTCTTCCCAGGAATATACAAAAGACTATATGTAAATATTGTGTACACTTTCTTGTTTCAATACATTTTGTTCTAAGTACATTTTGTGTTGCATTATTATTCCATGCATTAGTCAAGTTTCAACACTTTCCCAAGTGTATTAGCACGTGCGAACAGCAAAAAAAGATATGTGCCGTTTAAAGAGATGGTGCCATAGCTGAGAGTACTTTTTGTAAGTGGTTCGTTAAGTTCAGGAGTAGAAATTTTGATCTGGATAAACGAGAAAATTCTGGTGGGACTGCAGTCGTTGATAATGGCGAAACCGAAATGCGGTTTAGATTAACCCCGATCATACGACACAGTGATATTTTATATATTTCATGTACCTTCAATTTTTTTTAAAAATAATTCTCGAAAATTTGCATAACATCAGGAAATCTGGCATAGCTAACATCCATCTGTGGTTAGCAGTGGCCTACGAAAACCCTAACCTTTGTCCTCAAGGACGCACAGCATATTTTGGAAACTTATTTCAGGAGACAAAAAAGAATGCGTTCTTGACGTCGGCAAATACGGTAAGCGCTGTTAGGCATTTGAAAACAGTTGAATTCATGGATCACTATGATGTTTGAGAACTTCACAATTTAAGGAAAAAAGACTGAATGGACCGCATTTTTATATAAGGTTCTCTGCACAAACGAGGCAAAAAACGATTCCTTTTTAAAGGATGATTAGTCAGTTAGGTGTCATACGTCATACACGCTTGGGCGATCATGTCTTTGTCGAGTCATAACTGACGAAGCAGAAAATTTTCCCTTAGTAGGCTGCCATTTCTTTCTGCGGTAGACCAGTTGCCAACCAAGGCTATAGAATCCAATATGTCATAGTATGTGCTTCGCCAGGATAGCATACTGTTTGAAATTAAGAGTTTTCCTTCTCCTTGGTTATTTGCCACCCAAATCTATAAAAACAAGTTCGTCAAACTATTTATCCATCGGGGAAAAGAGTTGGATCTAAATATTTCCTAAGGGTACTAGCACGTAAATGAATGTAATGAACTCCAATGGAATTCGAACTCGACTCCCCGATTCCTTAATTCGAGCTGCAAACCATTACGCTACCGTGCCTCCCGAAAGAAGAAGAAGAAATAGAAGAAGAAGAAAAAGAAATAGAAGAAGAAATAGAAGAAGAAGAAGAAATAGAAGAAGAAGAAGAAGAAGAAGAAGAAATAGAAGAAGAAGAAAAAGAAATAGAAGAAGAAGAAGAAATAGAAGAAGAAGAAGAAGCAGACGAAGAAGAAATAGAAGAAGAAGAAGAAGAAATAGAAGAAGAAAAAGAAATAGAAGAAGAAGAAATAGAAGAAATAGAAGAAGAAGAAGAAATAGAAGAAGAAGAAGAAGAAGAAATAGAAGAAGAAGCAGACGAAGAAGAAATAGAAGAAGAAGAAGAAGAAGAAGAAGAAGAAGAAGAAGAAATAGAAGAAGAAGAAGAAATAGAAGAAATAGAAGAAGAAGAAGAAATAGAAGAAGAAGAAATAGAAGAAATAGAAGAAGAAGAAGAAATAGAAGAAGAAGAAGAAATAGAAGAAGAAATAGAAGAAGAAATAATAATAGAAATAGAAATGATCGCAGGAGTTATGTATTGTTTGTAACAATTTGGAGCGAAAACAACGATCCTAGGGTAAGTTAAATAGATAACCAGTTAACCATCCCAAAGACGGTTCTTCAGACAAAGAAAGTGATGCTTGGGTATCAAGTGTGACGGATGAGCATGGGAGTTACTTCCGCATAATCAAACATCGAGTCCAGACAAGTACTGTCCCTAGTTTTATCGATTAAAGGCGGCAATCGATGAAAAGCGTCCGGAATTGACTAATCGGAAAAAATGTCCTCAGTCTGGTACAGTTTGGCTGGATATCATACTAAACCATACTCATCTGACCTGGTATCTTAGTGTGACCATTTATTTCGAACTCAACAAGTTTCTCTTAATGAAAAAAAATTCAATTCTCTAGAAGCCTGTAAAAACAAAATTAGATCAGCTCATCACCCGGAAAGGTGCCAAGTACTGGGAGGATAAAATCATGAAGTTGTCGCAAAGATTTCGATAAGCGAGGGAAGGAAATGACACACACATAGCTGAATAAATATTTCTACAAATATTTCAATATTGTTTGTGAAATTCCCTTAAAAAGCTACGAACTTTTGTTCCAGCCCAATTTAAAATCTCATATGCTTTCCTGAACAAAAACTAAAATTTGATATTATCTGCACGCCCCATATGCATAATCAAACATATACGCGCAAAATCTTCTTTTCACTTCTTTCTTTATAATACACGTAAAAGCTATCTCCGAATAAATACTGCATAAGCAAATACTCAAACACAATTTTACTTATTTAATTTAAACCTGCGCAAATTGTCTATCCTTCTCTCATTGTCACAAGCGCATGAATGTAAATAAGGTCTTAATCTCATATAAATAACTTTTTCTCTTACATTTTCTGGTAAGTGCAAACACAAAAGACATACAACGACAAAGAAAGTTTCGTATATTCACGTACAAAGATGAAAACGAGTATATGTTCGACAAAGTCAAAATCAAAAGGCCCTAATTCGTTTGAAGTCTTCCAAAATCAATATGCCACCCAGCAGTTACTTTCTGTCGCATACCTAGCTGTTCAAAAATCTATTCATTTAGAAATTTGAATAAGAGTGAAATTCTTCTCCTGTTTTAACAGTTATCTTGCGAACTAGATTTCAAACAAATTCTGTTTTGGTTCACTTGTAATTCTTCCTCTTCCTCTTCTTCTTCTTCTTCTTCTTCTTCTTCTTCTTCTTCTTCTTTGTACCATGTTCATTCAGGACGTTGACGATCATGGCTCGCCACAATTTCCTGTTCTTTGAAGCTCTTAATAAATTTTATTTTTAGGTATTTCTCAAACACTGTTCAGCCATCCATTCGATAGGCAAGTTATGCGTTGTTTTCCGCTGTCCCACTTGCCTTAAATCTAACCAGTGTGTGCCAAATTTTCCAAACCTTCTTTCTTCAGTATATGCCATAGAAATTTCAACTTTCACTTTCTGATGTTAAGTGTGTCATTTTTGTTTCCATTTCTCTAAGGGTTTTTCGTTGCTCATTTGTTCAGTCCATCCATGATATTCTCAACATCCTTCTGTAGAACCACATTTCTGTTGCTTAAATCTCTTGTTTATCTTTGATGTAATTTTCCCAGCATTCACTGCTATATATGAGGACTGATATTATGTAACATTTCGATATTCTTTGTTTCTGACGAAATTTTCCTGTTTCTTAATACTTTGCTTAGCTTTTGGAAGGCATATTTCCTTATCCTAATGCAACTTCGGATTTCAGTGTCACACTTTCTGCCCTCTCTTAAAGAATTTCGCAGATATTTAAATAATTGTACTTGTCCTTGTGCTCTTCTGATCAATGTCTACACACCCAGCTTGCAATGAACGCTTTTATTATATCCTTAATTACATGGGGTTTGTATGCTTTAAGACAAATGACGTGTGTATGGGTGTTAGTCCGTTGTGTGTGTATGAATAGATTTATTTCATTCGTTATCATCTGTTTGTTTACAATATTGTGACAAAGGCGGCGATGTTCAAAGTCCTCTTGTAACTGTTGGATGTACATGCTTTACGTTTTCCCATATGAAAGTAATAATCTATATAGAGAATTTTTTCTTTTGTCTTTATGTATGTATTCATTGATTGATCTGTTTTTTACGGTTTATCAACCTTTCATTATGTATGTGTTCTCATGTTGTCAACTCGCTGTGGAGTAGAGGACCACAACTTCAACCCGTTAGGTGTTACTGCATTTTTCTACTCACTAATATATCCTGAGGATATGCTGGTTGTGTAACGGAGACAAGCGCTGAAAATGGAATCAGTGATAAATATACTCTTAGGAAAGGCATGAACCCGTCTCTTCCCTCCTTAGATATGGCTTAATAACAAGGTAGACTGGGATTTCAAGCCTTGGGTGGCAACCAATCTAAGAAAAGAAAAAAAAACAAACTATGAATTCCAAATTGTGGAGAGAACAACGGGAAACAACTGCGCTATCTCTCCCCATAATGCATAGCAATTTCCAGGTTATAAACAAAAGTGAACTGTTGAGTACTGAAAGGATATAGCCTTTATATATATATATATATATATATATATATATATATATATATGTCTGTGTGTTTGTATATATATATATATATATGTATATATATATGTGTGTGTGTATATGCGTGTGTATATATATATGTATATATGTGTGTGTGTATATATATATATATGTATGTATATATATGTGTGTGTGTATATATATATATATGTGTGTGTGTAGATATATATATATGTGCGTGTATATATATATATATATATGTATATATATGCGTGTGTGTATATATATATATGTGTGTGTATATATATATACACACATATATATACATATATATATACACTCATACACATATATATACACGCACACATATATATATACATATATATATATATATTTACTCACACACACAGACATATATATATATATATATATATATATATATATATATATATATATATGTATATATATATGTGTGTGTGTATATATATATATGTGTGTATATATATATATATGCATATATATATGTGTGTGCATATATATATATACATATATATATATATATATATATATATATATATATATATATATATTTCGGTCTTAAGAGTAAGGTTCGAAATCGGTATTTCGATATTTGCGTCAATGTGTAGAGAAGATGCACAGTCAACTGTTTTAAGTATTTGGACTAAATTTTTTGCAGCTTATCAATCTTTTGCTACTTATAAGACAGAAAATGTTTTTAGATTATTGTAATAGCTTTTTTTTTGTTTTTTTTTGGGTGAGGTTGTAATGATTTACTGATACAAGTTCTAGTATATTTTGGCGCGATATGTTCGTAAATCTATCTATCTATCTCAATCTGTTAATATCTATCTATCTATCTATCTATCTATCTATCTATCTATCAGGTTGGTGCAAAAATAATGTCGGTTTTTGACGTTAAAATAAAAAGACATTTTTTTTGCACCAACCTAATATCTATCTATTTCAATCTGTTCATATCTATCCATATCAACCTGTTCATATCTATCTATTTATCTATCTATCTATCTATCTATCTATCTATCTATATATATATATATATATATATATATATATATATATATATATATACATATAAATTTATATATATATATATGTGTGTGCGTGTGTGTAAATATTTTCAGCTAAAGTGTTATCAGTAGTGGAAACAAATGAATAGAAAGAGACTAAAGGAAAAACTATTCTTAGTGGACGCGTTTCGTCCCCTGAGGGACTATATGAAGGCAATGTAGGATTTATTTTGCTGCATGTGTTTATATACAAAGGCGAGGATGTCATTGGTTTTATCAAGGCTTTTGAATTTGAGAACATTCATTTGTATATAAACACAACAAAATAAAACCTAGATTGCCTAGATAAAGTACCTCGGAGGACGGAAAGCATCGGCTAAGAACAATTTTTCCTCTTGCCTGTCAGAAGACTGAACATGAGTGTGAACCGGACGATAGGCGAACATACAGGGTCCGATGGGTATATTGTCGTCATTTTATATTTTTAATATCGCGCATGTGTGTTGTTTGTTTTTGATTTTGTCGACTGTACACTATAGTAGGGTCAGTTGGGCAAACATTTGCCCCTTGACGCAATTCACTCCGACAGAAATTTGAAAACGACATGCTGTACTCGTTGGCATTCGCGCCGGTCGCTCCAATACGAACATTTCAGAGTGCTTTTTTGTGTCAATCTGAGGATAGTACAGAGGATTCGGAAATAGTTGGATGAGTAGTAATAAGGTTTACGAAGGTACGGCACCTCGGAAAACTCATTCTGATCGTTCTGATAAGAAAAGAACTCCAGAATTTGTTGATGAGGGGTTCAGATTCAAAAGAGAGGTTCACATCGTTCCTTGAGAAGATAGTGCTGCCCTGGGTGAAAGGGTGGTTTCTGGAAGATCCTATGTCAGGTAACAAGACTCTTCACCGTACCACACAAGCAGGATAACTCAGGCATGGCTGTCAGACAATTTCTGCGCCCACATCACTCCTTACATCTGACCACTTAACTCTCCAGACTGCAACCCCCTTGATTATTTTATCCGTGGGGTGCAGTTGAGCGAGAGAGACCAACAAAACTCTATGTAGCATCAAACATGAACAGACGGCACGGATTATGGCAGTATTCACCTATTAAACCATCCAGAGGAGTTACAGGAGATTCCGAACTCCCTGGTTGATGCCAACGGCGATTTTATTAAATAAATTTACCCTTTAGTATTTGAAGATATTTTGTGTAATGTTGGTAAATATATCTGTTAAAATGAGACGTCAGTGTTATCATTCATTTTTGCCTAATTTAGACGGTAATTTATCCATCGCATCCTGTATATTCTCCGATCGATTACGATAATAAATACTGAAGTTTAAACCTAAAAAATGTAATTTCAACAAGTTGTATCTTCTAAATTGCTTGTTAAAATTTGCAAAGTAACGCTAAAATAAATATCAATTTGACGTAGTGTTATTTTCATGAAACGGAAAACTAAAAATATGCAGTTTAGGTTTCAATATGAGAGTGTTTGAAAAAACTTTTTTTTTCTATTTATATCATTCGGACTGTTGTCCTCATCTTTAGTGGTATATTCACGACGTTTCGGCCGTTGTATGCGCCGGCCTTCTTTAGGTTATATAAATTGGATTTTTTTTTTGTTTTTCTTCTGTTTTTTGACATTTAGTAATTTTATACTAGTCTGACACAATGCTGTAAATGTGCTCTCCCTCTGAAAAAAAAATGTCTTCTACGTACTGTGACCCTTCAGAAAATTGGCGATCATAGCCCTCCATAACTTCCTATCCGTCGTACCCTAATTGTTATTTCCATGGAAAGTCTTCATACGAACTACGTACCTTAGTTCCACCAGTAGTAAACCTCACGGCTGAGACCCGTCATGTAGTGAACCACCCTAGTGCCACTTGAGATGCTTTTTCCAAGGAACCGCATCTTTCTGGAACTGACTTCCAAGAAGAATCTTCACTGATCACTACAATATTAACTTGATCAAGTCTAGGGTGAAATGTTATTAGGTTGGTGCAAAAATAATGTCGTTTTCTCATATGTGAGAAAACGACATTATTTTTGCACCAACCTAATATCTTATCCAGATAAACCATGCCTCTTATTCTGTGACCCTCTAACTCGAGTGGATCGTGTCAAAAAAAAAATAATAATAATAATAATCTTAGCAATGTTTATTTTTACTGTCTCTGCCAATCCTTGAACTGCCATCCATTTACATTGAGTCGTTAGATAAGATACTCGCTCCTTTAATGCGTCATATAAGTACCTAATTTTCCAAATCTTCTCTTCTCATTTAGTTTCCAGAAAGCTATCTCTTTCTGATTTTATGTATAATTGTCTTTTTTGTTTCTCTTTTCCTTAAAACCTGTTCGTTGCTTACTTGCTGCCTTCAAGGCATTTAGTATTAACTATGATAGTAAGATATTAAACCCTACAAAATGGTAAGGTTATTTAAAATATTTACGAATCTTGTCTTAGTCAGTCACGAAACCCCAGGAATGCCGGATCTTATGAGTGAATGGTCGATTAAATTCTAATATCGATCTTTCGTTAGTAATGTATCAAGCTAAGATGAAGAAACATGATTTATCTGTGTGATATACAGGGTGATTGAAAAGTAGCTCCTTATTTTATGTATCAGTGGCCAACCAGGTGTCCTGACTTAACACTGTTACTTTTTTCTTGGAGGTTGGTTAAAAGAGCAAGTCTGCTATACCAAACCAAGAGTTTTGAAGAACTTGAAGGGTGTATACAAGAAGTTATGTCTTCCGTACCACAAGAGTTCCTGGTAAAATCAGTTGACGTAATTCCTTGGCGGCTCGAGAAACTGGTAGCGAAATCTAGTGCCCATACCTAATTTTAAATAAAAACTCATGTTAAACGCTTTCCTCTCATATGCATTTCTTTTTAAAAATTATAATTAATAAATAAATTATAAGTATTTTAATATGGGAAGTTACTTTTCAATCACCCTGTGATACACAGACACACACAAGTATGTATGTATATATATATATATATATATATATATATATATATATATCTATATATATATATATATATATCTGATGTGTGGCCAAAATCGGGACCACAGAAGGAAAACACCGAACACGGATTAGATGTAAGAAAGATATATTAACAACAGGTTACAGAGATAGTGTAAGCGGAGCTTACTATATGTTAGTGTCCAATACTGGTAGTGGTACGCAGCTCTCACTGTCTCTCTCTAGAGTGTTGTGTCGCATACTTAATATAGACCTGGAAGAGTCTATTGTGTAGGTAGTTCCGGTCTCACAATAATTATAATTTTATTATGATTCCATCGCCACACAGAAATTTCCCTATCAAAACTGAAACATTATAAATTTAATTATAAAAGTTAAACATAAGATCCAGAGTTTTTTTAAGTTTAATTTTTATAATTAAATTTACAATTTTAGTTTCAGTTTTGAAACATAGAAATTTCTGTGTCGCGATGGAATCATATTTTAAAAAAAAGGAAATAATTATAGAATCATGCTCTACTGTTTGTATCCAAAACAGTTTTTTGTTTAAATAAAAATAATTAAGAACACCGGATTATAAATCTTACTGTTCTTTCTTATTATTTTAATATATATATATATATATATATATATATATATATATATAAGGCAAAAAAGTTTTTCAAAAATTTCGCACGACTGAATCAATTTGAAACGAATTCACATATGACCTATTTCTTGGAAACTATTTTCAGCAGCATAACATGCGTATACGCTTATGTTTTTATGTAGTCATATGTAATACATTTAATACATCATTTCTGTTGGTTCTGTGATTTTAAAATTGTATTATATTTTTAACATCAAATTTTATGTATTGAGGCTCATTAGAAGAAATTCTGATGAATTATTTCCGGTCGTCGAAGATTTTGAAGTCTTTTTAGAACTATAAATAGTATTCCCCCTGAGTTGCGGAGTCTATCATAGCGCGATGGTTAACAAACTAATTCGCTAGTGCAATGAGTTTGAACCTAAATCGGTACTACTGTAATATTGTATCATACTAAGCTGAACTGAGTAATGGGGTGCCTAGATTAGTGTAATGATTAAGGAATCATTTCGTAGAACATTTCAGAAACTCTATTACAGAGACCTTGTGACAAAAGATATTGAGTCAAGTAAATGAGTTACCTACTGTAGCATGTTTCCAAATTTCGTCATGCAGACCATCTCGCTTATAGAATGAATTTAACACATACTGGGTGCTCTATAATGAAAATACATCAAGGTTTCCCAACCTGGGTGATTGCGCCTACCGGTGGACGATTTCAACTGTTGGGTGGGCGATGTTAAACTGAAGAGAAAATGGTGCTCGATTGGAAGTTTGGTGGTCGATATAGGATTTTGTGTATTAAAAAAGGTATTGCAGCATATGATACTCAAAGAAAATATCCAAAGAAGATATGCAAAGAAACTATATACCCCCACCCAACAAAAACAAAAAAAAAGCCATAAGACTAATTGTGAATAACTGGGTCACATTCCTAGATAAGATATAGACATCCCGCAAACAACGGATAATTTGACATTAGGTTGGTGCAAAAATAATGACGTAATAATGTCGTTTTTTGACGTTAAAAATACGTCAAAAAACGACATTATTACGTCATTATTTTTGCACCAACCTAATATTTTCTATAGTTCTGAGAAGGATCATTAACCTTAAAATAATTCTTCAGACAAAATAACTTTTTTTTAAAAATATAAATCATATAAGGGAAAGCCAAGAACAATAAAAATCTTTTTTATTAATTGCTAGTAGTGTATATTCTTTTAAAATTTTATAACTCTAAACAAAATCGTTTAATTTATTATCAACACTTGCAACGCTAACCCTAACCATAAAACTAATACTGACCATAAAACTAAATTATATATACAATTTTCAATGGTCAAGTTTGCTTTCATTTGTTCTTTAATGTGATAATAGCAGCATCCGCATAAGTCAGTGTTAGTTGTTACCTCATTTTCGTATTTTTTACTATAGCATAAATTCAGTTTACGAACCAGTAACAAACTTTTATCAAATAATTTTTGTATGCTCTTAAATATTTACTATACAGGTGGGCGGTGGAAAATTTCTCCTTGTGAAATTGAGCGATAAGGCAAAAAAAAAAAAAGTGTTGGGAACATTTATTGACAGAATCAGAACAATATCTGAGCGTCGTTCACCGGGCAGTGAATGAATGAAAATCCTCATTAACAGTTGAAAGTAAAATTCATTTTTCGAACTGTTTAAAAATGTATCTTAGTAATTTTTGATTTGTCTGTCTTCAACGTTTAACGTGTGTAGTAGTGAGTTAACTGAGAACTGTTCCGTTGTTGTGTTGAGGTACAATGATGGCCTTTTGGGCATATGTTTATATGAACATTTTTATCTTATTTTGGTGTCAAGAATCCACCCCCAAAGTTTGTAAAAGTATTTTCGGATTGTATCTTGGATTGTACATTTAACAGCGTCTACCGTAAAATTTAAACTTAATAACTCAAAAACGAAGGATTTACGAACATTTTTATATGGACTTTTGTTTTAGTATCAGGAACCCGCCCCAAGGGTTTGTAAAAAATATTTGTGATACACCCTGTACACACACACACGCATACATACATGTACACACACACGCACACGCACATATATATATATACACTACAGTTTAAAAGTTTGAAGTGGCGCTCAGAATTAGCATGAGATGATACTTGACTGAAGAGTGAAAAAAATGAGAAGAGCTCTTAGAGTAATAAAAAAAAGAATTTGAATCGATTATCAAACTTATTCTTTGAGAAAGTTTTGCAACGAACCCCAAATGTTTGTGCCACAGTAATCAAGGCTACAGGCGGATGATTAGAACAAAATTTCATTATAAAATACTTTTTTCTTTTTTTCATAATAAAATTTCTAATAAAAAAAATCACATATCACTTTTTTTAGCTATGTATAATAATTTTCTTTTATTTAAAGTATAAAAGAATTACTTTTTGGTCCAAGTTAAAGAATTACCAGGGATGACCTCAAAATTTTGAACTGTAGTGCAGATTGTATATATATATATATATATATATATATATATATATATATATATATATATATATATATATTAGGTTGGTGCAAAAATAATGACGTAATAATGTCGTTTTTTGACGTAAAAAATACGTCAAAAAACGACATTATCACGTCATTATTTTTGCACCAACCTAATACATATATACATACATACATACATATATATATATATATATATATATATATATATATATATATATATATATAATAAAAATAATAATAATACCCCCTCCGTACATCCAATTAATGAATAAGTGATATTTCCATTATAACAACGCTATGAATTGTGCTTCGTTTTTGTACTTCAAAGTAACTTTATGCGACCAAAATTCCCGATTATTCGACCTCGGTAAACAGCACAAAAGTAACATTACAGAGAAGACAATTAGTTTGTAGCGCAAACTATAATTGGAGTTAAAAACTGGCTACCCCACTGAAATCCTTTGCATGCCATTCTGTTGTCAATGAGGACGATGTTGAGTTGCAGTTACGATAGAAGCTTCAAGGAAATTAGGAAGAAAAATAAAACAGGCGTAGTTCAGATATTCTATTTAAATACAGGCGAACGCGCTTATGATTTGTATAAACTATTGGGAATAAAGTTTTTGATGCTCAAAAACAAGGTAATTATGATGGAAACAATATTTTGCAGAGAGATAAACGCGCATTACCTCACGCAAAAAAATCTTTGCATCGCTTTTCTTCTATTTTAATTATTGTGATGCGCGTATTTGTTCGAATTATTTTAAATAAGATACCAGTCTGTTCTGTGTCATGCGTGATACATGCTTAGGCGATATTTTTCGATACATGACTGACGAGGCAGATTTTTTTCGCGCAGTAGGTTGCCATTTCTTTCTGCCGTAGACTAGTTGCTATCCAAAGCTATAGAACCTGCCCTGTCCCGTTATTTCCCCATAGCAGGGGGAGTAGAAGAGGATTCATGCCTTTCCCAAGAGTATTAACGCGTAAGTGAATGTAATGAATTTGACTGGAATTCAAACTCAGCTCTCTGATTCCTCAATCCGAGTCACTATCCATTATTCCACCGTACCTTTCTTTTAATCGGTAATACTGTTATAAACAGTGAAACAGCAGTTTTGCTACTTGTCTAAACTTTTTAGCCGATTTAGAACAATTTTGATCTGCTGAATCCCAAAATCACAATGGTTTTGCTCAATCAGGTCAAATTTTTGAGCTATGGCCACCTGCTGTTTTTTGACGTTTTTGTTTACATTGGTATGTCCATTAAAATATCTAAATATTCAACTTTTTTTTAATTCATGAAATAAACAATCACAGAAGATATAAATGCAGCAATTTAATTGAGATTTTTTTTTTATTTTACTTGTGATTGAAATGGCTTCAACCAGAAAATCTTGTTTTAAAAGTCACAACAGCCCGAGTTTACCACGTACCCATGCTTTCTGTGCATGTGGGATAGTAGGGACACTGCTCAGCATTACCCCAAAAAAGGGCTGTTCTGTTCGGGAGGAATTGATGCATTGCAGAGAACCGAATGTCATCAATAATCCTCTGGTGGACAGAGACAGGATACTTTTCCCACGGCTGCACAATAAAACTAATTAATATGTTAATTATAAACTTATTAATTTTAACCCATCAGAAGTACTTTCAGACAAAAGTAGCTACACAAATATTAAAACAAGCCTCCTAAATATTTATAAACCAATAACACACAATAAAGTGCTTACATCTCAAAATCACCAATTAAACTGTACAATACAAAACTATAGAATACAAATCATAAAGGTTGTTTTATTAGTCATTATAATTTAGGTATACCGCCAAAATATAGCGCGGACGTAATAGTAAGGATACCACTTGACATTTTAGGGTCAATTAGTAATAAGTAAAGTTATATAATTCAGGAACAAATTTTTCAGGTGTAACGGTATAAAGATCACGTTTGCCCTCAACGACAGAGTCTCTCAGATTTCACTAAGAGCAATGTCACTCTCTAACTGCTGATATTCAAGACCTCGTTCGCTTCCACACGCTATCAAGAAACGACTCAGCAGCACTGATCAAACCTCAAACGGACCGCCTTCAGACACCGGCGCCGTCGTCTACGATAAGAGTTTAATTCTATCTCGTTTATACCCATTACTACTACGTACACATACACATACTATCTCACACAAACACATTAGTAACGATATTTCACCTTTCTCACATACGTACGCAATACAGTTTTGTACTATCCACAAGAACAACAATACATTACACATTCAATACATTACACATTCAATACATTTCAACCAACTGTATATATTCCAGCTTAATTTCTTGGTATATAAAATTAATGTTATTTCTTAATATTACGTTGTGTTTTTATTCATGATTTTATTTATTTTAATCAATGCTGTGGGATTGTTTTAAAAGTCCAAATGACGAGCAGCCCTGCAACATGTTAGATTAATCGAATCCCGACATTCTGCTTTTTAACGTTCAACTAAAATCCGTGTAGAAGGATTCCTACATGTGCAGAAATTTTCGAGTTATATGATTCAACTTTTTTTAATTCATGAAATAAACAATCACAGAAGATATAAATGCAGCAATTTAATTGAGATTTTTTTTTATTTTACTTGTGATTGAAATGGCTTCGACCAGAAAATCTTGTAAAAAATAAGCCCGACGTATTCTGTTACTTCTACGGCAAATACACCATTGTTTCTAACAGGAATCCAGTCACAAGTTTCACATAGCGTGCTTAGTTTCTTTATTTTGGTATTAAACTTGGTGACCAGGATAAAGCTTTGTCGCCACACATGGTATGTAAGACATGTATCTAATATCTGTTTCGGTGGACCAATGGCAAGAAGAGTTGTCTGCATTTGGTATTTTTATTATTCGGAGGAAGCCAGCAAACCATATCAGTGACTGCTACGTCTGTGCTATTGATGTGACTGGGATCAACAGAAAGACCAAGAGCAGCATCAAGTATCCTGATCTTCAATCAGCACGTCGTCTTGTAGATCATTGTGATGAAATTCCAATACCTTTCTTTGTAGAACTACCTGATATTAGTGAGGAAGATTTCTCCAGTGTTCAAGAAAATAATAATAATAATCATAATAATGAAAATGAAGAAGAAGTGTTTTTTGACGATGGTGCTCCATATCCTCTTTCTCAAAAGGAACTAAAGTTCGCGATCAGAGCGTGTTAAAGTCCTCTGACGAACTGTTGGCATCCAGACTGATGGAAAAAATATCGTCTCGCATCGCCTTTTACTGCAACGGACATCAAGATTACCTCCGATTTTTCTCTGAATAGAAGGACAGTGTACTATACAGATATTGTGCAACTTCTGCACAAAATTAGAGATTTATAGTGCGAACCCAAAGATTGGAGACTGATCATTCAGCGATCACCGAAAAGTGTTCTGTTGCACAATGACAACCAGCTTGTCTCTGTATGTGCTGGAGAAAATTCATTATGATCAGCATATGTGGTTTATTTCCGTTGACCTGAAGATGGTGAACAACAGCCCGAGTTTACCACGTACCCATGCTTTCTGTGCATGTGGGATAGTAGGGACACTGCTCAGCATTACCCCCCAAAAAGGGCTGTTCTGTTCGGGAGGAATTGATGCATTGTAGAGAACCGAATGTCATCAATAATCCTCTGGTGGACAGAGACAGGATACTTTTCCCACGGCTGCACAAGAAGCTCGGTTTAATCAAGCAGTTCACCAAAACTCTGGACAAGGATGGTGGCTGCTTCACTTACTTGTGCCAGGCATTTTGCAGGATTGACGATGGAGACGTTGAAAGCTGACATCTTTGACGGTCCTTAAATCCATCAGCTCATCAGAGATCCAAAGTTTGAAAACTCAATGTACAAAGTGGAACAGGAAACATGAAAGGCTTTTTTTTTTGGTCCTGAAGAACTTTCTTGGCAACATCAAGGTCAGGATCTACGCAGAACTTTGTTATCATTATGCTGACTGCTTTGAGAAACTTCGCATGCACCATGAGCACCAAAATGAATTATTTATTCTCATATATGGATCAGTTTCTTGAGAATCTGGGATCAATCAGCGACGAAAAAGGAGAGGGATTCCATCAGGACATGAAAGAGATGGAAGCCAGCTATCAGGAACTCTGAGATGTAGTCATGATGGCTGATTACTGCTGGACTTTGAAGAGAGACACCCCTGCCGCTCATCATTCTAAGGGTTTGAATAAACGGAATTTCGAGCCCTGAATTTTGAAAAATGACGTAACATGCAATTTACATGCACTGACATTTATCAATATATACTATTCAATCTATTGTAATCGATGTTTGTAACATTTAATAAATTGTGTTAGAAAACAAGTTTTTCTCTTAAAAACTTATTTCGTATGAGAAATATTAACAAAATTCAATCGAAAATGACAAGAACGTAATATCAAAATGTAATCGGTGTAGTCAGAAAATCGGATTTTTAACTTAGCACAAAAACATGACCTGACCAAGAGAAACGGATGTCATTTTCGGATTCAGCCAATGAGAAATTGCCCTAAGTCATTTAGACAAACATAGAAAACAAAAAAACAAAAAAACAAAACAAAACAAAAAAAGAACAATTTTTGTTGCCCAGTGAATTTCTAATTTGAGTTTAAAATGGATAGCCATCATTATTAAAGAACTACGTTTTCTTTCATCTATCTTAACTTGTCTACATTTCTTGGCAAATAATGTTAGCCTTTTGTATACTAATTTATATTGATCTGCGTGAGTGTCCTGTCGATGCGGTCACACATCTTTTATTGTATGAACAAGATCCTTTGACATCTAAAGAGTTACAATCAATAGGTACATTAAGCTGAGACTAGACAAGAAATCAAGAGATGCGTTTGTAAGAAAATGGGCATGCGCACGTTATATTCCGAATGAACATATATTCTAGATTAGATAACTCTTGAAAAAAAAATCTACTCATTAATAGACAAATAGAAATTTTCGTAATGGAGTATTGATAAGTTTTTCTTTAATTAATTTACTTAAAAAATGTAGCGGATAACTAATCGAACTTACAAATTAAGTTCAGATTCTCTTTTACTTACTCTGTGAGTACATATATATATATATATATATATATATATATATATATATATATATATAAAAGGCAGGATGTGTGTGTGTGTGTGTGTGTGTGTGTGTGTGTAACGAATGCATGGCCGCAATTTTCGACGGATTTGAACCAAAATTTACATGCTCATGCTCCAAGTTAGTGGAAAGGCCAAGACCGACTTTGCATTTCACAACTCCCATCGATAGTGGAAATAATCGACTTTTTCATGCTTCTACGACAGTTTTCATGTAGTTTGCGGCCATTTTCTACTGACCAGAGTGAGAGCCTATAGCTGGCTGCCACGAATAGGCAGGAAGATTCTATTGGCCAGCGTGAGAGCCAACAGCTGACTGACACGAATGTTACCTGGCATGCTAGCATGCAAAAAACAAAATCGATAGCTGCATTCGGCACAAGTGGGAAAAATTTTAATCTGCATGGCACTTTACTCCAATTGGCTCATTCGCTTGCTTAAACTCAACGTTGATTCTGATTCTGCAGAACTGGTTGGGTGTGAAAAAGTATTTGTTGTTAACATTCTTTTTTCATTCGGTTTTTCCAGTTACGAGTCCTTTTTTAAAGCTGATCGTTTTGTGTTTATTTTGTTTAGTTCTTTTTTCGTAACAGATTTAATGTTTAGTATAGAGCTTAGAAAAAATTCGCAGTGTGAGATAGACAAGAACTAAGGCATGTAGCAACATCAGCACGGCAAAGGGCACTCCTTTAAAAGCAAGGAAGGGCAAAAATACTTTAAGTCAAGTGATAGCAGTTGCTGTATGATTTTTGAATCAAGCACTGGCACGGGCAACGCCGGGCCATGCTGCTAGTATATATATATATATATATATATATATATATATATATATATATGAAGAAATATACTCTTAAGGTGTGATATATTTATGGGATAAAGGGCTCAATATCAAAGATAGAGCGTGTGTAAATATAAACGTGAACATTGAAGTCAACACTTAAAGGCGACAGTGTTGACTTCAATGTTCACTTTTATACACACACACACACACACACACACACTCACACACACGCACATATATATATATATATATATATATATATATATATATATATATTAGTGTATTTGGTCAGAAAGTTATACAAGTTTCGTTAAAAGCGACTGACAAGGTACTGTGTTTAAGCTTTTTATTTAAATGTTCATATCATTTCTTTGTCTTTACTGGACATTTGCGGATGGATTTTGGTAGGTTTCCGTGTGTCTTTAAATGTGGCCTACATGTCATTTCGTTGCACATATTCTGAAATTTATAACATATTTACATATTCTCAAAGGTGACATTTAAACCGGTCTTTCTATATTCTTCATGCGTGGACTATGAATTATACATATCTCTTTATTACGTTAAACGTGAAAATGGAGGAAAATAAGATGCAGTATTTATCATTTGATGCTCTTTTATTTACGAGAACGAGAAAAAACGCTGTTATAACAGCCAAAAATATATGCGGCGTTTATGGAAATGGAGATGTTGCTAAATCTGAGAGTATTATACCCAAGTGTTTTGCTAGTTTCAGGATTGGAAATTCTGATCTGGAATAGCGAGAACCTTCCATTAGGTTTGCAGTTGAATAACGCGCTGTTTATGTAACCCACAATATCAAATAATTTTCTTTTATGTGCTGTATCCCTTATTAGTAAATACACTATTATAGTATTATTATATTATTTATTTATTTACAATATTATAAACAACACTCAGGTTTCATTTTCTAATATTTAAATAAAAATGCATACTGTGCATACTGTGCAATTCATAAGGGGTTTGTATACTGTTCATGCGGCCCATATTATATGTGATAACTTATCGAATTATATTACCTTTATATTACACATATTGATCTGCATATTAAGCATATTGATGTATCTGGCTTTGGCTGATTAGTTTCAAAATAATATTAAGCTGAAGTCTCGGTGTCTATCGCTGCAAGGCAGTACATCTACTTTAGGAAAGGGGTTGGAGTCATTACTCGGCGGCTTAGGCGTTCCCAGATGAGGAAGTGCCGAAGGGAGTTGAGCAATTTATCCACGGTATTGCGGTTAGAATCACTTTGGACTTCGACGGCGTGTCACATACGTTAGAGACATTCCACTTAACTATAACGAGGCTATACCTATCTATATATTAAACTTTAGTAAATTAAATCAAATAGTAAAGTTGTATATATATATATATATATATATACATTTCTTTATTTATATATATATATAATTTTGAGATTAATGAGCGGACAAATACAAACGTATATATATCTATCTATATATATGTATATGTATATGTATGTATGTATATGTATGTATACATATATATGTATATATATATATATATATATATATATATATATATATATATATATATATACATGTAGGTGTATATATATGTATGTATATATATCTATGTATATATATATATGTATATATATGTAATGGTATGTATATATATGTGTGTGTATATATATATATATATATCTGTGTATATATATATATATATATATATATATATATATATATACATATTCGTGTTAGTACAGCTATCAACGGCCCTTTTGCTAGCATTGAGTCACAAGTCATTGTGGCCTTGTTCAAACTGCTATACATACAGGTATATATACATATATGTATATATACATATATGTATATGTACATATATGTATATGTACATATATGTATATATACATATATGTATATATATATGTACATACATATATGTATATATATATATGTATCTATATATATGTGTGTGTATGTACGTATATATACTTGTGTGTGTATATATATATATAGTTGTATATTTAGGCAGCAATCCTTTGTTTATGCATGTTTCATTAAAAACGGCTGACAAGGTACTACGGTTACGCTTTTTATTTAATTTTTCTTGTGTTCGAACTACAATCAAGACGAATCTTCACTGAGACATATCATAAAGAAATACACTACCCCAATTAACCCGAATAAAGAAATCAAATTAATTATCTATTATAAAAAAATTAAGACAGCTAACTTTATCCTCAAAAATAACAACACACCAGCTAAGTCAAAATTACAAAGAACGAACGTTATCTATGAGTTCAAATGCCCGTTAAGGAACTGTGTTCCTGATCAAACCGGACTCATAAATAATTACATCGATTACACAACTACATGCTTATCCAGACTTCTTACGTTACACTTGTCTGATCACAGCTCCATTAACACCCATTTAAACAGACACACAATCTTAAGACTCCATTAGAAACATACCAGTAGAAAACACAAATATAATAACTGCATCCACCTGTAAAAAAAAGATTAAAATTAATGGAAGCTTTAATAACAATATTAACTACAAAGAAGGCCACAATGTGCTAACCGTATTCGGAAATTAAAACATCCCCACAACATACTAAAACTTACTCATAATACACACACTCAATTAAGCTGAAAAATCGAATCATCCTTGATAATAACTAAAGGTATAACCGAAAGCGCTCGGAAATATAAAACATTTCGACAGTTCTACACACCCTTTGTCTAGAAAAGAAAGCTCTTGTTCGAACACAAGAAAAATTAAATAAAAATCTTCACCGTAGTACCTTGTCTGTTGTTTTTAATGAAACATGCATATATATATATATATATATATATATATATATATATATATATATATATATATATATATATATATATATATATATATATATATGCGTGTATATAAATATATATGTATATATATATGTTTGTATATTTTCTCCCGAAACTAAAACCACTATACGAAACTTAGAACTGCTTATGATCAAACATAATAGACATCCGTTGTCTGTCAGATTTAACAATATATATTTGAAAGTATATATATATATATATATATATATATATATATATAAATTTATAGATATGAGGAAGAATATAAAATAAGGAAGAATAAAAAATAAAAATATGGAAGAAAAGATACAACCTCATGTTCCAGTGCAACGTTGCGCAGATGGCAATATTTAATTCGGCAAGCATAACAAAAACGCCAACACATCTGCCTCACTGATTGCTGAGTGTAACGATAAGTTTCCTTTTGCTAGAAAACAGGCGGGAAAAGTTAATATCGGGATGTGCATCAATCTTTGCCTCACAGCAGACGGATATAAGAATTCTTCTTCTTTTTCTTTTATAATATTATTTGCTTCTGTTTGATATCGGTGCCTTTCAACTGAGTTGCTGAATCAATCATTAAGTGTTGGTGGTGGCCGGTAAATAAGTCATATGTAGAGTTTTTGTTGTTCACATTCTTTCGCAGGTGTTCCCACTCGCTGATTAGAATCAATGCAACGCGAACTGGGGCGAGGGACTTAAAAGACACTGCCATAATAACACGTTTTTTTTTACAGACAATTAAAGTGATCGAAATCTAATTTAGAGACAGACATTGAGAACGTGCGTTTATATAATTAGATTAAATTTTATCTTTTTAACTTACGTCTGGCAAACATACAGCATTTGCATTCGAAGGGAACCTGCTTTGAAGCTGCTGAAAATCAAATATTAACCATCGATAGTTGTATGTGGAATACTAAGATCTTCCGAAGACGAGTTTTGAAAGTGTTTTAAGCGTAACGAATATATTAAGGTGTCATCCGAAGTATACGGACATTAATACATGGGCACCATTTAGATATACACTTTATGATTTTAGGTCAGCATTTTAATTGATTGATCGATCGATTGATTCGTTTTCTACGGCTTATCAAACATCTGCAGGTTATTTAAAGGCAGAAAATATTTTTAGATTGTACGAGCTTTTCTTACAGGGCAGGCGAAATAATAATTGTTTAGTAATTGAAGTTTTACTAATTAACCTATAGAGAGAAGAGGTGGATCCCTACCTTTTCCAAGGGTATTTGCGGATATGTAAATATAACGAACACAACTGGAATAGAAACTTGGATCTCCGATTAACAATTTCGAGCCATTATTCATTACACCTCCTGCACACCTAAGCTTCATCTGGTATTCCAAAACGGCCAGGCTGGACGATGCTTAACTTCGGTGATCGTACGTCAGCGTTTTAACGCAACATTTATTTTGAATGATTGAATAGCTGTTTATGTAGCGCATTATATCATGATTCTTTTAAGTGCCATATACTTCATGGCTAAGGTTGTCCGTTCTGGTTCTTATCAATGCTAGCTCCCTTACCACCACCCCCCAGTCCATGTTCTACCATCCATTTACACACGCTTGTGGGGCATATTCTTTTGCTGTTCCCGTCTTCCCATCTTACATCAATATGTATTTTTAATGTCAACTTCTTCAAGCTCTCATTTCTCATTATATATCCAAGAAATCTTAACTGTCTTTTATTTTTATCCTAAGTACATTTTTTTTCCGTGCCGACGTTTCTTGGAACGCTCTGGTTGCATACATGTTCCATTGATGGTATTCTCAGCCACCATGCATAGAACCACATCACTATTGCCCCACGTTTCTTCTTCTTCATCTGTTAGGAAATTTTCCAGCATTCCTTGCCACTTAAGAAGATTGATATTGTACAACAGTTCAGTAATCTAATCTTTGCTTCCAAATAAATTTTCCCGCTTCTTAATTGTTAAGTTTAAGTTTAAAATAATGACTTGGCATCTCAGCTTCAGTTTAAAATAATGACCTGGCATCTAAGCTTCAGTTTAAAATAATGACCTGACATCTCAGCTTCAGTCACTTTACCACCGCCGTAAAATAGCATCCCTATAACTTTTGTATAAATACTTTCATGCTAATTGTTCTAATGAAATTTTCTCTATGATACCTAGTCTTTTTTAATTTAAATGCCTAAATTGGCGCGTAGGTCTCATCATTTTACAATTGAAATGGCTAGATGTAACCATAAGATCTATACTAATAGTTTCTTTTCTCGCACTTCTCGTTTGTCGAACTAATTTCCAGCTTCTTTATTCCCGTCAACTTTGAAATTCAAAAATGTAAATGAAATATCAATCGTTATCTTCTTGTCTTCTTAATTCCTGTATTCTTTTATTCTCTCTCCTTAATAGTGTTGTTTTTATCATATTCTCTAATATTCAATAACTCCTTGCATCCTAGTGGCTTTATTGCTTTTCTTGGGGTGAAATTATTAAAAAAAAATATCTTCAGACTTCTGTATCACATTTTCCGCTGTCTGTTGTTAAACTTACTAGAAAATTGCATTTCAGTATTTATTTGATTTGATGTCTAAATACGCCCAAACTTTCATTGATTCTAATCAGTTACATATATCGGGAAACGGTAGCTTCATGTTGTAAGGGGGGGCGGGGGTGAGGAATGAACATAAAATAGTTACACTGGACGCTTATAAGTTCTTCAACATTTCAAGAAAATAATATACTGATAATTAGTTTTTTTTTTTTGGGGGGGAGAGTGTTCTGTTGACAACTTTTCAACATTCTCTCATAATCACAAGTGTGCTTTATAGGTAGACTTCATTTGCACACGTTGCATATACGGAAAATATTCCGCTTTTCTACTGACTTTTATTGCCTTTCCATCGCTTCCCGTCAGCTTAGGCCTTTTCGGCACTAGTAACGATGCGACATAAACATCGTGAGAACATGCCTTTAACAGTAAAGAAAGCGCGTTACACTCACTGGAGAAATTATACTTTTAATCATCTGAAGAGACTTCAAGAAAGGGAACAGATAACAATAAGAACGAGTCATCTTAAGGAAACAAAAGAACAAAGGAATCTGTATATTAATTACATGGCATAAAAACGGGGAAACTAGTCGGCATGAATCCATAACAAGACTGGTAAAGGGAAAAAAAAGCAGGGGAATTCTTACAATTTAATAAGTTCTACGATTTAAGACGTAATATTGGATATCACTGAGGAGAAATTTATACTATCTTTTAAAAAGTTTTCATTACAAAGACATAGAAAGAAAAATCTAATACACAATTAGTAGAAATTTTATGAAATATTTATTCAATAAAATACTAATAATAAATAAATGTCTGTTTGTGAAAAACACGTTCCTTTTACTAACACAGAATTCCGAGTTCAAATATCTCCAGTCATAGAGCAAAGAAAGTCTTACTTACTGACCCGAGAGAGAGGGCCGAATATCCTCCTTAAGGCGCGGACCCTACACGAACCCTAAGCGAACGAAAAGAGAATATAGTTTATAGTAGAAAACGTGGATCGTTACAAGTGTCAGTCGGCTGTTACTGCGTATATCCGCTACAGCCAATCGTCTGTGTGTGCTGCTATTTTTCTAGCATAAACTTACTACACTAACAAAATAAATAGTTGTAGAAGGAAGTAAAAATAATGTAGAATTTAGTAATATTTTATCCATATTTGTTTGAACAAATTTCGGCAATGAATCTATATACTGAATATTGAAATCGGAATGATTTTCAGGGATTAGCAATTAATGCAAGCATATCTGACAGATTAGGGCAATTATATTTATAATGTAAATGTATTGACAGTATATTTAACTTCAAATGGCATTTCTAATTTTCAAAAAAGGATTACATAAAGAGAGACACAAATCTTAAGAATGAATAAAGGTATAATAAGTTTAGAAAAAACGCTACAAAATGAATTCATTTTAACACATAGTGTCACCTCCACACTCAGTACCTACAGGGTGATTGAAAAGTAACACTCTATTTTATGTATAAGTAACCAGCCAGGAGTTCTGACTTAACGCCCTGTGACTTTTTCCTTTTGGACTGGTTAAAGGATCAGGTCTACCATACCAAACCAAGATTTTGGAAGAACTTGAAGGGTGGATACAAGAAATTATGTCTTCCATACCCGGTGAAATCAGTTGACGCGATTCTTGGGAGGCT
Organism: Acanthosepion lycidas; assembly: GCA_963932145.1. Classification (NCBI taxonomy): domain Eukaryota; kingdom Metazoa; phylum Mollusca; class Cephalopoda; order Sepiida; family Sepiidae; genus Acanthosepion; species Acanthosepion lycidas. Next base: position 110,159,721 of record OZ010571.1, read on the forward strand.
CGTGAAGCTGGTAGCGAAATGTTGTGCCCATATCGAATTCTAAATAAAACCTCATGCTAAACGCTTTCCTCTCACATCCATTTCTTGTAAAAATTATAGTTTATAAATTATAAGTATTTTAAAATGGGCAGTAACTTTTCAGTCACCCTGTATATACGCTTTAATTTACTTATATAAATAAGCCAATACTCAGAGCGGCACAGACATAGATACAGAGAGAAAGATCAGATTACGAGATAGGCGAAATCCGGTTTTAATCCTTTCTTCTGTTCCTCCGGTTTCTGCCGCTAACGACATCACAGACAAAAGTTCACTCAGAATATCACTGCTAGAATAATTTTCCAGGCTATAGAGAAAGATTAATAAAACTTTACTCCTTATCTATCTTTAAATTCTTCAATTTATTATCATTAATCCCATTGTTTCTCTGTGTCTACCGATTAATTTTTTTCAGCTTCTAGTTGTATGTTTCCAAGTAAATGTATTATTTCTTTATTCTTCGCAGGTGGGCTGAAGAGCTCATAGGCTGAATATGAAGGAGTTATGCTAAAGCTGTGAAATCTTGCATGCATTCATTTCAACTCTTCTTTTTAATAACCGCATTGCTTATTCTCAGTTAAACTGATATCTGACTGTTTAAAGAAGACTTCAAATGTAACTAGTAGCGATTCTGTTAAAAATGGACAAAATTTGGCATCGTGGTATTATCATGTAACTACAGAAGTGTTTAACCCTCAAAGACATTTATGCTGACGTGCTTCCTACATTACGGGATGACGATTCAGCTTTATCAACAGTGCAAAAGTAGCAGCTGAATTTCGGAGGGGAAGGTGAAACTTTGAAGATGACCCAAGGTCTGCAACTACCACCGACACATGGTAATGGATAACAGGCGATCGACTATAAATCAAATAGTCAATGTAATTAGCATATTCTTTGAGAAAGTTGAGAATATTTTACACGACGAAGCATGACGAAGGTTTCTGTTTGGTAGGTGCCACGTCTTCTGACACCTGATCATAAACGCACCAGGCTGATCACATCACGGGAAAATCTGACATTGTTGAGGCAGATCCAGCTAGTTTTCTTGAACGGTTCATAACCCAGAACGGGTGATTGATCTATTACTTTTAACCAGAGACAAAGAGATAATCAATGCAGTGGATCCACCCACCTCTCACCTGCTCCAAAGTAAGCCAAGTTCGCTTCATCTGCAGGGAAAATGACGGCTTCAGTATTTTGGATTACAAAAGCATTGTCTTCAAAAGGGCTACACTATCAATGGCGAGTATTATATCACCTTGCTGAGGCAGTTACGAAAGGATATTAGGAGAAAATGTGTAGGAAATCTGACGAAAGGTGTTTGGTTTCATCAAGACAATGCTCCAGCACACAAGACCTTGGTTTCAATGTTTGCTGTACGTGACTGTGGCTTTGAACTGGTTGATTATCCTTCTGACTTGACTATCATCTATCCCCCAACATGAAAAATCTCTTGACTGGGAAACAGTATCGCAGTGATTATGACGTCATATCTAATGTTCGTGATGTTTTTTGACCAACAGGATGAACAGTCTTCTTTGAACAGTCAGATGTCAGTTTACTTGTAAAGAAACAACGCAATTATTAGTTTCTTGATAATAACTGCATGCAAAATTCCCAGCTCTAGCATCACTCTTTCATAGTTAGCATATGAAGTTTTCAGTCCGGCCTCGTATAGATTTATTTCCTTATTTCTAAATTCTCGACTCATATCCAGGAGCCCGGCGATTTAAGTTACTTTTCAAAAACTGCTTTGAAAGACTAACACGTCCATAGTTTGTTACTGTATGCCTACTCACTCGTTCCATTTGTATATGGCGGTTTTCTAAGCGTTGCTTAGATGCGGCACAAGGCCGAAAGTATGGTGGCAACTAGTGAGGATTGAACTCACTATTCAGTCGTAATTGTTATAGTGAGACAAGCTTGCTAACCATGTCGAGGTGCCCTTGTTTCATCTGTAGATGATTTTGTTGCAACTTTCAGAAGCATTGCTTTTAAAATATCAACAACGGACATGCCTGTTATATTTTTTGTATCCTTTTCTTTTGGTTTTGTATAACATTCGGATTATAACAAGGTTCTTTCTGAGAACCAAAGTAGCACCGGCCTGAAAAGAAGTCAGCAGTCACACAATCACTAGGTTGGTTGTCAAGAAAGAACCTGCTGGCAATGTCATTGAAATTCTCTCTTCGCAGAGCACGACGTTTAGAGTGCCTATTATTATCATTATCGTCAATGATATTCTCATGGAATATGAACTCTAAAAATAATCACATTGATAAAGGGAGAGTCTGGTTTCTCAAAAGATTTATTGTGCCTCTAGGATACAGTCAATCTTAAGAACCCATTATTCTTAAATATAACTGAGTTGGGAAATTAGATACAAGGCGTATTGAACAGTTTACTTAATTAACCAGTAAATTACAAAAAAAAAAAAAAAAACCCTGAAAAATACGCCTGCGTCTTCCAAGACGAATGTAAGGCAATGCCCAGGCTCAAGTAAGCTTGAACGGTCACCTAATTGGCTTGACTGATAGGGACGTGGAGTTGTATGTTGATTCATTACACTATAATGTTAGCTATCTATATAATTCAGCCTTTTATATGATATAACCTTAGTACTTAGCTGTTACAAGTATTTCTAAGGCTATACACCTTTTTGGAGCCGAGCCACAAGCTTAAACATGCTCTGTTTACTAGCAGCGGCGTGGGCCTTTCTGCTCTTGACTAGTATATCATTGCCATACAAACAAAATCGGACGAGGTATTAATGTAAACAATACGTGGCGCCAGTATGCGAGGGACGCATAGTGAATGTGTTGCTGTATGAGAATGACGTTTTTTTTTTTCTACGAAATTTCTTTCCAATATTAGGGTGCGTCTTCCAAGCCGCGGGGTCTTGTAAGCTGAAAAATACGGTATATTATTTTTTTTTATTCTAGCCAAAAAGTCATGATAAAATGTTTTAATTTTATTTTTAGTCTTATTATAAATTTCTGTTTCTGCTTCATAAAAGCCAGACGTGATGAAACACTTATAAATGTTGTCAGCCCGATTAACCAGATGGATAAAAATATTTGCACCAGATCACGTGAATCCATTCTACTTTACAATCTGTGTGACACGTCGGTTGAGCCGATTGTGTAAAGACAACCTTCTCCATCGCAACTGAAGTTGACCGCTCTCTTTGTAAGAGTCAAGTTCTGAATTGTGGGAGAATAGCTGTGCGAGGTGGGGATTGAATATGGGTGGAACACTTTGATAGACGTGTTTTGAATAAAAAAAAATATTAAAAGATAGAGCCGTCTCTGGAAATGTTTATACATTGATATCGATAAAAGTGAGAACGGAAGTTGAACTGAGTTAGCGGAAGCAAGGAAGAAGCGCTGCTTGAACTTATTGATCCCAAAATGGCTCTTCTGTCTGGAATAGCTTTTTGCTTCCGTCTTCTGCATTATTTCCTTCCGATGTGTTTAAAACTATTCGCATAATAGCAAATGATAAGAAGCTACTACTACATGTGTATATACGGCAAAGCTCCAAAATAACAAGAAAAATAAGATGAAAATTTATATTGCAGACTAAGTATTAAAACTGGTTCAGTGATGACATATAATATAGAATCCACACTATCTTTAATCTCTCTCACCTTCTCTCTCTCCCTCTCTACACACACACACACAAATACGCGCGTGCGCACAACACACACACACACACACACACACACACACATATATATATATATATATATATATATATATATATATATTATTTACACTATTCACATTTGGACGCTTGTCCTCATCTTTGTTGCTGTAATCACAACTTTTCGATCGATGTACCCACTGGCCTTTATCAGGTATGATGAAGGGCGAAGTGTACAACGGGCCCCATTGCTTCAGGAATAGAGGGTGCCCCTATAAACTGGCGAAAGCCATAACAAAAATTCTGATCCCTCTCCTTGGAACAATCAGTTCATCTCATATAAAGAACCCAGGCAGTATAGTTAAAAAAAATAAAAAAAAAAAAACTTAGGAAAATTAACATTAATAAAAAACGCATAGCTAGTCTAGATATAAAATCCCTCTACACCAACGTCCCAGTTGAAAATGCCTAAAGCTGCTAAAAACATCTAACACAATGAAAGATAAGGCTCTCTATCAACAGCTAAAATAATAAATAATCAATGGCGGAGTGCACTGTGTCATGGTTCACTTCTTCTCATAGACGGTGCCCAACTACCCCTACTATAATGTGAAGTCGACAAAATCAAAAACAAACAACGCGCATACGCGAAATTAAAAATATAAAATGGCGACAATTTACCCATCGCACTCTGTACATACGCACGCATGCACACACATACACACGTGCGTGTGTGTATCTGTGTGTGAATAAAAAGACAAGAGGAAGAACTATTCTAACCGACGCGTTTCGTCCTCTTTCATCGGCTCAGAATAGGGTTTTTTTTTTTTGTATTTTAATTAATTTTATTCCTTTAGAGATACAATATATGTTTATATGTATTACTGTCAATTCATTGGTGAGGAGATTGTTCAGCATTGACTGTCATATAAGTGATTAGATAATACATAATGCATTTATAATCTATCCAAATTTTGTGAAGATACAATACAAATTAGCATTTTCATCATTTTTGTCCGTCCTGGGTATGACGATAAACTAAATGCTGCAATGAAGTTTCTGATTAGGAATCTTTGAGGAGCGTGGAACCAGCTATAATTTGCTGTTGTTTCCAGGTTCACCCTGACCCAAAGTGGCAGCGCCTGTTAGGGTCCCAAACTGGGATCGAAGCATAATGAAAATATAAAGATACATTTTTATAGTAAAAAATACCAGCAATACATTTTTGAAAAGAAAAAAAAACAGTGATACATTTTTCTCTTGAAAAAAAAAACCTCTTTACAATTAAACCTGATCTACAAACTGATTTCTTACGAAGAATATATATTCTATCCATACAAATCTATCCTAAAAAATCTTGTCGGCATTAAATATAACCTATTGAGGTTGATATGCCATCGAACAAAATAAACTAAACCAAACATCATTTTTGTAATTAGGAAGTAGAAGATTGTAAGCAATTAGCTTAAGTGATTGACCGATGGCAAAACTGATAACATGTTACAACGTTTTTACGTTAAATTAATTTCCTGAGCGTTAGTTTTGAAAGAGTCGTGTGTCTGAGAGTTAACTGATGCTTTTAACGAGATCTTTTTCAATATCTTTACCAATATTCTTTTTCTGAAGTGTAAATAAGCATCCACTGCTAAAATTCGAACCCGGTCTGCTGATTACTTAACACTGCAACATCAAAAGAGAAAGATGAGCATTGGTAAAGCGTCATGAAGAAGAAGCCGAGTTACTTTTTAGGGCGGTCAGAAACGTACACAATGCGTATTAATTTATAAAAGGTGTTCCAATAACTTGCGCCGATTTTAAATGTGAATTAAATTTAAGAGTCTCATGATTTTTTTCTTTTTCTTTTAGATTTAATAACGTAAGTCTTTGGCAATTTTAACCATGAAAAGATTAACAACCAAACAACGTGTTTCAAGAGTTCAATTGGAAAAATTGTTCGTAAATTCAAACAGACTGGGTTAGTGGCAGATGTGAAAATGCCATTGCATGATCGTTCAGCTGAAAATATTGCTGCAGTGCACGAGAATGTGGCCGAATATCCAGACACCTCTATTCGCCATCGCGTGCAGGAATTGAACCTCTCCACAACAACGTTACATCGTTTCCAATTGCACTCTCAGTTGGTCAATTATGTTAACCCCAAAAATTCTGAAGTGCGCGAAATGCTTTTCTGTTTGAACGTCCATTTTCGTAATAGGCTTCGATAAGTTTAGCACATTATTTGAGTGTTAATATTTCCATGGTTGAAATTGCCAAAGATTAAGTTGTTAAATCTGAAAGAAAAAGAAAAAATCATTAGACGCTTAAAATTAATTCATATTTAAAATCGGTCCAAGTTATTGGAACAGCCGTTACAATGATACAGAAGTCTAACACACGTTAGAAAATAAAAAGCTTAAAAAAGCAATATGAGGTCGGAAAATTTTTCAAATATGAATAAAAATTATCATTGATTTTTCAGTAGAAAGAAAAGAAAACAGATAAATCGAACCATTTGGACATTTCTTTATAAAATTCGATTTACTGATTTGTACTCAATTTTACTTTGCACGATTTTTCTCGGTGACTTATTTTGTAGACAGAAGAAAATAAAAGAGTTATCCAAGAATAGCATTTCTTTCTGGCTTAAGAATTCTTTTTTACTCTTTTCTTTTCCTAGAGGTAGATAATAATGACGAACGCAGATTCCCAAAAGAAATACAACCCAATATATAAAGAACAAAAAATAAAACGAGAGAAAGAACTATAACAGAAATAAAAGTTCTTAGCAAGGGTGAAAAGTGACCGTAAAAAAAAAAAAAAAAAAAAAAAATAATGCTGAGAAATAAACACCATACATTGAGGAAACGTGTCTTTAACAATAAAGAAAGCGCGTTACAATCACAAGAGAAATGATAGTTTTAATCATTTGAAGGAACCCCAAGAACGAGAAGAGATAACAATAAGAGCGAGTCGTCTTAAGAAAACAGCTAAAACTAAGGATGCTATAACAATTACATGACAAGGCGGAAACTAGTCGATTGAATTCATAGCAAGAGTGATAAAGAAAAGAAAAAAAAGCCAGAGGAACTCTTGCAATTTAATACTCTATACGGATGAAAAATAAGCACACGGATCAGGAGAAATGGCATACGATAGATCTTTAGCTTAGTAGCATTTGTAAAAGTTCAAAGATAAAACGATAGAAACACTTGCAGCTTGAGATATGATAATCTTATGTTTGCTCTCCCATATTCGTTAACTTTCTCAGTTTCTTTTTAACCTCTTCAAGTCAAAGGTCGATCTTTATCTATACTCCTTACCCTCATAATATTCACTTCCTACCACCTTCATTTCCTTTTATGTCAATCATCTAATTCACCAAAACCATTTTAACAGTAATCCTCTAACTTGAGTGCCACTCGGGCTTTCCATTTGGTTAACTTTAGTATAAAAAAAACCGGTCTAATACTGTCGTCCTTACATTTTAGTCACTATAATAATTTATATAATGAGGATACCATGCTGCATTTACGAGGGCATCTCGAGATGGTGTAAAGCTTGTATCTCTAGAACAATTACGAGTTCGATTATATATATATATATATATATATATATATATATATATATATATATATATATATATATATATATATATATATTACTCAAGCTTTCATTTTAGTAGATACTCGTATTTTAGTAGACGCTCCGTGTATTTATTAAACAGTATATTTATTAATCTTCGTCTACCGGCCGGAATATTCGAGAAATATTAAATATGCGCTCTCAGGCATACATGTGAGCGTTGTGATTTTGCGTGACTATTTACATATACCAGTCAGTGATGCATTATGGGTAGGCATATGCTATTATTCTAACGGTAAATCGAGTGGGCGATAATGGTTATATTTCGAATTATTTAGGGGTTTTGAGTGAAAATGATTTTGAATCCGTGTGCAGCTTTGTGGCTATTTTATAGTGTTGTTTGTTAACTTTTTATTATATATTATTATTTTATTGTTGGTTGTTATTAAATTTACTTTTGTTTATGTTGGTGTTCGTAGTTTGTTAATTTATTTATTATTTACTTAATTTATTTACTTATTTGCATTAATTTATTTTGCTTATTTACTTATTTATTTATTTTATTCAATTTTATTTATTTAGTAGCCTAGAAGCCGCCGTTCGGGCGGAACTTAAGCTAGCTCCTGTGGAGGGCTTTTAGGCCTTCGGTCTTTTACCTTCAGCGTCCGATGTACGTAAAAGTTGCGAATTTAGAAATAATAAAATTAGTTTTTATATTTATTCGAAACTTTAATTCGGCATAATCTTTCTTCGTATACGCAACCGATCTCCGTAGTTTGTTTACATTTATTTTGCGCACAATTTTTCTTTTCTTTTAAAATCACCATTCTTTATGGTCACTTTACATAAAGTCAGTCTTAAAAGATATTAGGGAACCTGAACTATGTAATATTTCGAATACATCACAGTACGCGTGATAGAATAAACATATGAGCAACGTACCGTGCCTTACTTAAATTTTAATTACGGTTTGATTAGACGATATCAATTGCAACTGTGACGAAAGTTAAAGACGAAGATAAACTGTTAATAAAGAATTGTTTTTAAACCTTTCACTCTGTTCGATATTTAAATTTAACTTTAAATGAGTTATTTATTTAATTTTTAATCGTGTGTAAGTACGTAGTTATTACCTGTTGTGGCATAATTTAAGTGTATTAAATTATAGGAGGGGGAAGGAAGATAAGATTAAGTCGTTAAGTGTTTGTTTTGATGTCAAAACTCTTTAACATGTAGAATTTAGTTTCTCCCTTCCTCATTCATGATCCGTTTTTATAGCGAAGGCGGACATCTTCTCTTGACAAGGGAGGTAACCATGGATTTTTCCGCATCCTAATTTTTAAAAAAAGTCTTTTCAGTATAAAAGTGTATCAAGAGGTCGAACCTTGCGACCATATCTGGTATAAATTGACGGACTGTTGCCATTAGCAATCGGCTTTTCAACTTCAGTTATTTGGGTTTTGTGTTGATTCCCTGACAAGTCTTTATTGACTCTGCAGTGTATTGGAAATTTGTGCGTTGGTAACTTTTGATGATGGCTGTTCAATCCTTCGCCTAAGGTGAATGGTATCTCGTCGTTGAGTTACATTGTCTGTCTTAATTAAAACAGGACTTGATGAAACAGGTTTTTACAACGACTGCTGGTGAAGTTTTTGGTGTTTTTTGCAGGATGCATATTTTATTTTTCTAAACACCGTAAGTTTTCCTGAACCTTTGTTTCTTCATAGAAAGTGGCAAGTGTCAAGGAGTTGTTATAAACATTGCGCAGACTCTTTTAAACATATTTTATATATATTCTGGAGTCTACCAATGCCTGTTAAAAGTTCTGGAAATTCTTTTCTGTATTTGTGGTCTCCACTTTTTGTAGAATTCACCTTTTCAGTAGATTAAGAGCTCTTATTGTTGGTGACCCTAGTAATGGTTCCCTCAAATTTTCAATAACAATGTTTAGACTTTACTATTAGAGTTTCTAATAAAGCCTCTACACGCCCGATAATTTTTATCACGTGGTAATTTGGTTTATACAGTTGTTTGTTACATTCTTTTATTAATTGGGGAGTTTTTTCTAAAATAACTACAAGGGACTACTGTAACATCTGCTCCTGTATCCAATTTGAAATGAATTCCTTTATTACTTAGCTTTGTAGTAACTTTAACTTCAGCTTGACAAACTTCTCCCGTCACCGCCTTAATTCAATCGTTAGTTGGGATAGAACTCCTTCCTCATTCCTCGAATTTTTAGCCCTGCCAGTTCTACACTTATTTGCATAATGTCCTTTTCTTGAACACTTTCGGCAAATTGCATTTTTGGCTGCACAGTCGTTTTGAGTGTGAGATGGAATATTGCCACAGCGTATACATTTATTTCTAGTTTTAAGGCGTACAATATATTGTGGCTTTTTTTTATATTTTTTTTGGTGTTGCTCTGCTAACGTTTGGTTCTGTTGCTAAAGAAATATTTTGAGCTTGTTGCTTGTAAGTTTCATTGGTCCTGTCTATGTCTATACATTTGTCTAAGGTAAGCCTTTTATTCTTTAAAAACTTTTCCCTGACTGTATCATCTTCAACTCCTACGACTATTTGATCTTGCATTTCTCCCAAATTGCAGCCTTTTGTTAACTGCCGGAGCTTCCTGCTTCATGAGTTTCTCCAACAAAAGATTCCTCGAATTTTGTTATTATTACTACTAATTTTTTTCTCTTCTTCATTATCGAATTTCAAACCCTCGTAAATGTATGCCTCTTCTATAATTGACAAAAGAACAGATGTTTGGTATGTCTTATCAGGTTCTTTGTTGAGTCGTCTGGCTTTTGAATAATTTCGGAAATTTCGAATAAACATTTTCCAGTTAGTTGCCAAATTCTCTGATAAAAGCTTTTTTGCAGGAGGTTGGACATTTGACGTCAATTGCTTTTGGTTAAGAATTTTGTGCAGTGAACAAGATGTCAATTCGACGAGACATATTTTTTTTTTTTTTTTTTTAAAAAAAATTGTTTTTCTTTTTTTGTTTCTACTTTATAAACTGTTTGTAGTTTAAAAGCACAAACAAATTTAAAAAAATAAATGACTTGTAAATTTTTTTAGTTCAATTGTATATTCCAATGCCCTATTTTTTACGCGGTAATTGTTTTTTTTTCGGACACTATGCGGCATACGTTATTCCTGGCATCATGTCGCGTAATTTAAGTGTATTAAATTATAGGAGAGGGAAAAAAAGAGAAGATGAAGTCTTTGTTTCTTTGTTTGTTTTGAAGTCGAAACGCATTAACGCGTAGAATTTAAAATCTCCTTTCCTCATTTACGTTCCGTTTTTATAGCGAAGGAAGATACCATTCCTGACATCGGTTACTTCAGGTGGCTTATGATTCGCCGAGGTCGAAAAAACGGACGGACGGATAGAGATACGTACATTGCGCTTTACTATTATAGATTTTTATTTATTTTTGACCGTTTTTTGTTTTCGATTTTTCAGTAGCGTATTAAAGATTTATTTTCGTGTCGGAATTTTGATGAATTGTTATCGTTTATTTAGTAGTTTGTGTTGGGCTGAGGGTGAGTAATTATAGCGATTTTCGCCTCCAGATAGAGTTTACTGGTTTGGGATTTATTATTGTAGGCTGATTCTGTTTTCCTTATTTTCCATGATATTTTTGGTGTAAGTCGGTTATTGTTGCTTCATGTAACCAGATATGTTTAGAAATTGTTCGCGTACTTACTACTTACAAAGAATGTTTTGTGTGTATCGTTTCTTTGCTTCCAGGGTTCTTCAGTTACTCCTATATATTTTTTCATTCGTTATTTGCTGATTTTAGTGTCTTGGTAAGCCTTTAAAGGATCATACATTCTTGTTCTGCTGTAATACGTGGGTTTAACTTGTGCGGATGGTTCGTTGGTTGTTTTCTTGTGCTTTTTTATTATTTGTGTCATGTTCTCGGTGCAACTGTAGCTGATTTTTACTGTTTTTGCTGAATATCTTGTGGAGAGTGCTTGATGGGATGAAGTGTTTGTGCGTCACTTTAATGAATATTTTTCCTGAGTCTGTTTTTACGTTTTTGTTGTACTGTGGGGTGAACCATACAATGTTTTTTTTTTTTTTTCAACTTTACTCCAATAGGACGTAGCCCAATACCATTTTGGAATCAGGCTGGCACCGTGAGCAAATTTAAAAATTCCGAGCCGGTTCCGGACCTGAAATTTTGGATTCTCAAGTTTTCATTATTGCAATTGTTTTCGGCTATAATTTTACGTGGATTTTGGCAACGAATTTTTTGTACGATAACAAATTTTATAACTTGGAAATAAATTTGGGTATAATTGAAATTAATTGCGAAATCCAGCGAAAGTCACCGATGAAATATAAATAATTCTTTGTATGGAAAGTAAGGACCTACGTACATCAAATCTTCTTTAAATTAATTGATGATAGAAGAATTTTAAAAGATAAGCTTGAATATTAATGCAATACATAAATGCAGGAATTTTGAATTCTTCTTTAATTTATTGTTGTCTATAGCATACGGCGGCAGTATAGCTCGCAAAAAGAAATCTCCCCCAACAGACCATATTGCAATCAAAAGAGCTAAGTCTGCAGCGAAGAAAAGAAAGTCCTGTGCAGATGAAAACCCAGATGAAACGGCAGCCATTAGAGCTTCCAATACAGAGAATATGCACTTAGGGCCTCTCAAACTCCTTCACAAGCCGAAGGCCCAATCAAGAGTCCCCCATAGTAGCTAGCTTAAATGCCACTAGATAGCGCGACTTTTAATCTTTTATAATAATATTATTACATTAATAATATTATCCTATTATATATATTAATATTATTAAATTTTATTGAATTAATAATAATAGTATGAAACCAATGTTGGAGAGAGTATAAAAAGACAAAATTGTAAAGGAGAAATAACGACGACATTCTACAGATACGGACATACATACGTACACACGGGCTGGCACATGCACACGCGCGCGCACACGGACACGCACACAAAAACGCGCGCACGCGCACACACACACACTATGAAAAAAGAAAAAAAAATTAACTTTATACAAATAAAAAGTTTTTTAACGATATAAAATTTGCACAATTTTGCTTTTACACCCAAATTGTGTAACAGCATCGAATAATTGTACATCCCATAAAATGTTTAATATTTAAAAAACACTAAACTAATTGAGTTTCTTTTGAAAATCCAAAGAGGATGTAATCCAGAAAGTTCAATGTAACGCCAGAACAAATATAAATTAAATAATTAAGAAAGAGACAATCTTAATGTTCCATGACTATAATTTATTTCCCCAGAAAAAATATTTTTTTTGGTTCATCAGGTCACTAGAGATGTGGATGTGACCTAATGAACCCAGAAAAGTATATTTTCTGGGAAATAAATTATAGTCATGTTACTTTAAGGTGGTCTCTTTCTTAATTGTTTAATTATATATATATATATATATATATATATATATATATATATATATATATATATATATATATATATATATATATATAGCAGGGCGGTTAGAAAGACATATAGGTTGATTAATAAACAAACAATCATTAGCTTGGTAGATTTACCAAGCAAAATTATCTCTTCCTGGACAGCGATTTTTTTTAATAGCATATTTCAATATAAATTATGTGTCTATGTATGTGTGTGCGTGCGTGTGTGTGTGCATGTCTATGTGTATATGTGCGTATGTTCAATCTCTAAATATCCGTTTGAAGAAGGTAAAACCTGTACCTACAAGAGTTAATGGTATTTACCGAAAGATTTTTCCTCATAGCTTTCACTTGTTGAACATACATTTTGTTCGGACCCGACAAATACTTTAAACTAATGTAAATATTCCTTATGTTCATATATGGATACTATTACTACTGTCTGTATGCACTCTGTTACTCATGTAGTCTTCTGTATATGACGATTTCGTAATGGCATGCTTTGAATATTCGACCTGCACTAGGATGTGTAAGTCCAGATCGGGCCTGACAAGGCATATGAAAGAGTACATTGGAAATGATGATGATCAAAGTCTCCTTCCACCATCCGGAGATGATTTGATATGCCACATATGTGACAGGAAATGCAGATCGATGGCTGGCTTTATGAGTCACTGTCATTCACACAACAGGTGAATACAGTTTTATGGCGGGGGTGGTTTAAATGAAGCGTTGGACATGTCAGTGATGGTTATACTTCTTTTGCGAGTCGACAGCCACCACTCATGTAGAGACATGTACTCGCAAACTCACAACTACAAAAAAAAAAAACAAACTCTCCACCTGCATACGATAATCAGATCGATGGATGTTGTCGCTGTTTTTAACCTGATCTCTACATTAATGCGTTTGCATGTGTGTCGATGGTCAAAATTTAAATCTCAAGCAATTAAACTCTTAATATTAGGTTCGTGTAAAAATAATGTCGGTTCTTGACGTTAAAAAATACGTCAAAAACCGACATTATTTTTGCACTAACCTAATATATTCCCTAATTTCAAAACGATACGAATAAATATTAAATAGACACGCATCGTCTTCTTCTTCTACGTTTTCTGTCATTTCAGGACGTTTTCGAGCATGGCTCTCCACAATTTCCTGTCCTTTGTAGCTGTTAGCAGTGTTGTTTGACTTTTTGCTATCTCTCCTCAAACCTGTTCTGCCATCCATTTACAGACACCGATATATATATATATATATATATATATATATATATATATATATATATATATATCCTTCTTGTTATATCCTTACTGTTATATTACCCCTTAAGCAGAAGAATATTTTCTCCACAAGACCAGGAAAATTTGGATTACTACTACACACAGAAGACAATGGTTAAACATCGGAAAACCTAAGCAAAATTAAATAATATGTGAAAATAATCATTCTTCTTCTAATGAAGGTCGAAAGACCCGAAACTCGTGTAGCAGAAATATGGAAAATAAAGTATAATATATATTTAAAAAATCCACATAAAATAGTTTTCGGCTTCTCTCTTTTCTTTATATATATATATATATATATATATATATATATATATATATATATATATATATATATATATATATACGTACATATATATGTAGTTTATCTTGACATTCACAGTTAGCATGAAAAATATTTATGAACGTTCTTGAATTTAAACATTATTTTTACTTCATTTTATAGATATATTTTTCAAAAGAAAATCCTTACATTTGCATTGACAAAATACATTAGGGGACAAAACGCATCAGTAAAGACACATTTCCTTTTACTTTATTCACACACACACACACACACATATATATATATATATATATATATATATATATATATATATATATATATATATATATATTACATTACAAGAAGACCTATAATGAACTTCTTTCATATTTCTATATTTCTATAAAGAAAGCTCATACATTAGAATAAAGGCGTTTAACTCTTCCATATAATGTCACTTTGAATTGATTCTAATTAGAATTCCATCGATCTGGATATCTGCGAAATGGATTATAGTGATTCATATACACGATAAACTCTTAGGATCAGGAGACTGAATCCAATGACAAATACTGGTCAAAATAATTGGAGATTACCTGTGCCATATACGATTTAATTCAAGTTGTATGATGGTAAGTAGATACTCGGATACATACTTAACACTTTGTTGCCATTAGCCACGTTCAGTGATCTATGACAGTTCCGATTTTTGACAATAAAATTTTAAGATCATCAATTTTCAGCGCAAAAACCTACTATGTCTGATCTTGCGATTATAATCAACCAATCAGAGTGTATTTTAAACAGAAATCAATCTTAGCTACTTCTTCTGCATAAGAAAGAAAGAATTGTTGAGCGACAATTTGTTGCAAGACATATCACGACATAGCCACGCATCTAGCACTCTCAATTTAACTTTTGAAAATCATAGAACTGTGAGACCGGTAAAGTTACTGTAAATTAATATTATTAAAGTCTCAAGTTGCATTTTACATATTTCATCAGGAGATTGAAAATTACTGGCGGGTGAACGATTTATTTAGATTTACAAGCAAAATGAAACCTTTTTTTTACGAAAAAAGAAAAAGGATGGGGGTTATAAGGTTTGTGGGCTTTACTCTGATCAACCAATCAAATATGACCTACGTTAAATTTAAACTAAACGAAGAAGCAAAAATTAAAAAAATTATTTTTTTATAAATGGGTCATGACCCGTAAAATGGTAGCTAACGACGGCCAAGCATAAATAGATACATAAATTATACAAACTAGAGACAACACCATTACCTATGAAATAAACTAAACAAATTTTTTTTCGTTAAAAGAGGTTGTATTTTTTATTAGGTTGGTGCAAAAATAATGTCGTTTTCTCACATATGTTACTATGTGAGAAAACGACATTATTTTTGCACCAACCTAATAAAAATCTAAATAAATTGTTCTCTTGCCAGTAATTTACAATCGCCTGATGAGATGCACTGATACGCATTGAAACACGATTGCAATTGTGTAAGGATTTTGACGTTTTCTGTGTAATATCCTAAAATAAATAATATTGATCTACTGTCAACTGAGCCCTCTTAAATTAAATGTTACGAACGTTGGAATTGTACTCTATTCGTTCTGATCTTATCTGTATATATATATATATATATATATATATATATATATATATATATATATATATATATATATATATATTAGGGTTATAACGTTTTTTGTAGCCATATATTCTTGCGTCATAAAAATTGATATACTTTTGTACAAAAGTAAAGAAAAAAAGGCATTAATTTGTTTGGGTTTTTGATAAAGGTCTTCCCACAAAACGAAAATTCGATTAAACCATATACGTAATAAGGATGAAAAATCAAAATATTTCTGAAGATTTATTTTTCAAATTTAAATTTCTAATGATGTAATTGGATAATATTTGTTTGGTGCAAAAATAATGACGTAATAATGTCGTTTTTTGACGTATTTTTTAAAGTCAAAAAACGACACTATTACGTCAATATTTTTGCACCAACCTAATACTTATGTATTTTAACGGATTTAATAGCTTATAGCTATAGCATGACATACAAACTTATAAATTTAAAACCTTTTGAACAAATTTGTACATCTTTGGTCTAGAGAGAAGGCGTTATCGATATTATGAGGAGCAGCAGTCATAAGAGGAAAGTGAACTATAGAGGAAGAAGACATTACGGAAGGTACAAGTCAGAATAGTCCTGAGACTCAAGAGAGAGTTCCCTTGCTAGTGGGAGATGTTCTTGTACATATACACCAACGCCATGCATGTGGGCATTAAAATGTTTCCGAAAGAGAGGAAGATATGGAAGGAGAGGGACAGACACGAACGAATTCCTGATTACTATAAAATGGATTCTTCTGGTGTTGATAAAGATTTATGTGATGTTAAATATCATATGTAAATGATATAGACACTTCAACATAGTGTAATGGTTTGCAAGCTTGTCTCACTAGATCCATTACGACTGAGTTGGGAGTTCACGTTCACTTAGTGCTCTATACTTGCAGCCTTGTACACTTAGTCAATCGTCATATAAATGGCATTATAATTACTCAGTGATGAATAGAATATTATTTATATTATAGAATTTCTGTTTGCAGAATTTGTTTTATGTCCGAAACCAGAACACACACACAATATATATATATATATATATATATATATATATATATATATATATATATATATATATATATATATAATTATTTATTTAAAAATATGATACCAATATGATTTAAATAAATAATTATATTTATGCTCTACTTTCGTATCGAGCACTATTTTTTAAAAATAATTACAAAAATACTAAAGAACTTTGGATTATTTACCAAACCAGTTTCTTTCCTATTTTCTACAATATTTTCACATATATATATATATATATATATATATATATATATATATATATATATATATATATGTTTATATGAAGTGAGAGAGAGAGAAAGAGAAAGAGAGAGAGAGAAAGAAATACAGTGACTAATCTATCCAGTGTGATTGTGTATATAGATGGGAAAACAAGGACTATGAATGATAACAAAAAGAAAAGCCTTACTCAGATTTTAGAGAATAACTTGTGGAGAACCATGATTACACATTTCCTGAAAGATACGGCATAGAGAAGAAGAAATCAAATATTCACGGGGTACTCTAGATCTGTTGCCATATGCCATGTCCCAAAACTAAGTTACGCTTAGTATTTAAACAGTTTTCTTTGGTATAGAATGATGTCTTACAACCTCGTCTGGTTGACCATTACTACTACGCAGTGAGTTCGATATCCGAACACGCATTGGACTATCGAAAGTGGTATTCCAAGATGCTGAAAAAAGGAAAAAAATTCGTTAGAAACAAAGAAAATAGTGCTGACCTACTATGTCCTCTTATATACCAGTGAAAGGTGAACATTTCCCCAAGCATGGGGATTAGCCTAAAAGAACCGGGAATGTGATTCTACGTAACTTAAAATACCATGGACGGAGCGACTAAGCACCAAAGAAGTCTTAAAGAAAGAAAGAGCAATTAGACTCAAAATCAGGAAAATACAGTTGAAATCTTGGAAACCTAATGAAGAATGTGGTCTTGGAAAACTTAATCCTCACGGAGTATATTGATGGTGACATAGATAGGGAAAGGTAGCGAGCCACTTACTTGATGATCTTGTGTGAATAGATTGCGGAACGGAGGAGGGGGTGTTAACCTTAGGAAAGGAAGGAAAACGGCTAAGAGCCACACAAGAGAGGACGTTATGGAGAGCCACGATCGCCTATACCCTGAAGAGACGCAGCAGATCGAGGAAGAAGGAGTGAGTTCGATTCTCCCAGACAGATTCTAATCCAGCTTGTCTGAAAGACATGTGTTTGTTAAAAGCAGTTTTTTCGTTATCATTTTGTCAGATCACTTTTCGAGGTGCCGTTGGCATGACGATTAAAATCGCACAGATATTAGAATTGGCGCGCTGTTGGATCCTGCGAATATTTTTGAAACGAAGACTGAATTTATTTTGTAATCGATTCAGAGAGAAACATCTGCTGTAAAATTTAATCATGGCTCATAAATTATTAATTCACTGTCAAGAAAAACTGCTATCGAATTTTGAATCTATATATTCACTTTCTTTCTCATACAGGTAAATATACGTGCGCATGCGTGTACTCTTTCTCCCTATCTCATATAGCTTCACTGTTTTTCTTTCTTTCTTTTTCAGTCAGTCTCAGACTTTCTCCCAACTTTCCCTCCTCTCTCTAATATATATATATATATATATATATATATATATATATATATATATATATATATATAAAATTTTAATGTATATTATATTTATGGGTAAAAGTGCTTGATATCATGGATAGAGCATATGTAAATAAAAAATATAAAAGTGGAAAACTGAGGTCAACACCAAGCGGTGCCAGTCTGTTTCATGCTTGGACGCCATCTTCATAACCTGAAGATGGCGTTCAAATAATGTCCACTTTTTATATTTTATATCAATTGCCCAGTTTTATAATACACACACACAGATACAAACACACTGACGCAAACACACTGACACACACACACACCTACACACAAACACACACGCACACACGCATATATATATATATATATATATATATATATATATACATATATATATATATACCCAAGTATATGATTGGTGTATATGAAATGAATTCCAATAACCAACAATTACTATTCTTAAAAGAGTGCTCAATACAAAGTAGAGCAGATATAATTATTTATTTAAAAAAAATTTATAACATAAATATGTTATAAAATCACTACAAAAATAGCCATTTTGTTTCAACACCCTCGGTGTCTTATCAAGTGATGACGTTGAATGTAAAATAAATGGTTTTAAAAGTTTCAAATTAATTAGCTTCAACCAAATAGATAGCATTAACAGTATCAGTAAATCAATTACTGATAAACTATTGATTAGTGATCGGGTCGGTAAACTACAAACTAAGTTAAAAGACCATAAACCTGAATTCAAAACTAAGCCATCTACTAGGCTTATAAACCCTACTAGACCAGAAATCGGTAGAATTAGTAAGACCATCTTAGAAAGAACCAACAACTCCATAAAAAACACCCTTGGACTACTACAGTGGGTTATCACAGCTGATGTTATCAACTGGTTTAATAACATCCGATATAAGGGCAACTGTACTTTCATACAGTTCGATATTATCGATTATTATCCTTCTATATCGAAGGATCTTTTCACTTTGGCCTTGGATTTCGCCCGGGAATACTCGAATATTTCTGAGAGTGAAGTGGACATCATCATGAAATGCCGAAATTCTGTTCTAATCTACAAGGATGAACAGTAGACCAAAAAGTCCCACAACAACAATTTTGACATTTCGATGGGTTCTCTGGATTCTGCTGAAGCTTCTGACCTGGTTGGATTATTTCTTTTGTATGATTTAAGTGCCTTTGATTGTCTAGATTCCGATAGTGTAGGATTGTATAGAGATGATGGTTTATTAGTTGTTAAAAACTCGCCTAAAATTAAGGTAGACCGTATTAGGAAAATGATTCATAGGGTATTTAAGGATTTAGGTCTTAGGACAATAGTCACTACTAATGTTAAACAAGTGGATTTTCTAGACGTCACCCTAGACCTTACTAGCAACTCTTTCCAACCATATGTGAAGGTTAATTCCAACCCGATATACGTACATCCAAATTCCAACCATCCGCCTTCAGTTATCAAACATATACCCTCTTCCATTGGATTTAGAATTAGCACTAACTCTTCTAACAAAGATGCACTCAAAAATAGTGGATACAAAGATATCACTATTCAATATAAAAACCCTGTTAACTACAACCATAATAAGAAAAGAAGATATAGAAAGATCATCTGGTTCACTCCCCCTTTCAATATAATGGTTAAATCTAAATTAGGACGTATGTTTCTAAACCACATCAAGAAACATTTCCCTAACCCTGAAACTAACCCACTTAGTAAAATATTTAATCCTAATACCCTTAAATTAAGCTATAGTTGTGCAGATAACCTAGAGAAAATAATTGAAAAACATAACAACATAGTCTTTAACAAGTATAAGGACTCAAAAAGCTTGATTACTCAAAAGGTTACTAACAGGAATACTAAATATAATAACACGAATAATAATTTATGTAATTGTAGGTATCCTAATAATTGTCCACTACAAAATAACTGTGGAATTAGTTCTGTAGTCTATCTTAGTACTATCTCAACTATTGAGAATCCAAATAAAAAGAAGTTTTATATTGATAGCACAATGAATACATTCAAAGAACGCTGGCGGGGGCATATACAATCTTTTAATAACAGTGACTATAGGTACATGACTTCATTATCCAAGTACTTTTGGAATCTAAAAGAAAAGAACAAAACACCTACGGTTAAATGGACATGTAATTCCCTATATTCCCCATGTTACCTATGTCTTAACGAAAAATTTGAAATTATTAGATTTAAAAACAAGGC
>OZ010571.1:110183004-110375504 GCA_963932145.1 Acanthosepion lycidas
TATATATATATATATATATATATATATATATATATATATATATATTCAGAAATGAAAGTAACATTGTCATCTCATTTTAAAAGTTATATTTAGTCTGGGGAGTTAAGTGGCCAAATATAAGCAGTAATGTGGTCACAGAAAATGACAGGGTTCTCCTGTTTTTGTGCATTTAATTTGCAAATCAATATGTTTTCAACGGGAAAAAGCGCAAAAACGTTAATGTTATTAGTATACCACTGCGATGACGTAAACAAAACACGATTTTAGCTAAAATTTCCAACCCTTTTAGAAAGGATTAACAAATTTCAAAAAAGAATTAAAAAATACTTTGGTCTTTCAGCTTAATAATAACAAACATTTTGGCGATAATACTTTATTTTTATTAAGTTTGTGGCCTTTTTCATTACGCTATGTTGTTTTCCCGCGAAAAAGTTGAGTTACCTATTTAATTAGATTAGCATTCTTTTATATCAAAATTCTGGTCAGTCTCGTTGTTTTGTAAAAATATTTAGTAGAATATCCCTTTTGTGTTCATATAATCTTTTATGTCTCCTTCAAATACTCTATTTCAAAAGATGTTGATTTATGCAAAACAAAAGGCTCATAAAATATTCTAAAATAAAAAAAAAAGCGGTCTCTCCTGACAAACGCAAAGAATAAAAAAAAATGTATTGTTCTACCTACTAACTCTAGCAGAACTACAATTGAAAAGAATTTATCTAAACGCAACATAAAATTTGTCACAACCAATGGCGATTCTACAGAGTGGAGGCGCAGAAGGGACCAAATCAGTGCAGACAAATTACACTGTTCTGTTAGTATTGACGTTAGTATTAACCCTTTCATTTTGTTTTGAAGTTAACCACTCTTGTCATGCAACAGCTTGAGAGTAGGAAAGAGGGCAAGAATAGATCAGAACTCCACTACTATGAATGAAAATTTATTCCGTTTATTTTAGTGAAGTAACATACTTATACTATAACTCATTTCTAAGTTGTGTATATGATAGTGGTGTAGAAAAACGTTGCTTGAATTTTCCCCACCTCCTCCACAGAAAAAAATCGGCCCCCAAGTGCTCGCTCATCACTTTCAGGGTTCCAGAATCACCACTGGTCACAACTATTTCTAAAACAATAAAATACATAATCACGACAAAACAAAACACTCAGCTAAAACTTGAAGGGGGGATTTACTCTATGACATGTAATGACTGCCAAAAAGGATACATTGGAGAAACCTCAAGAAGGTTAAATAAAAGAATTATATAAAAAAAAAGAGATAAATTACAAAACAACACGTTAGACGCATTAGTAGCTCACCGTAATGAGACTGAGCAAAATTTTTATGTAAAAATGCTACTACAAATATAATAATTAACACAATATGAATGCAATATAAATTGTTATTACACTGCAGTTATGAACAAAAGATTTCAGCGTTAAATCAACATCTGATTAAATAAAAACAAACTTCTATAAAATTTAATTTTATTGTCAAAATCAGATGATGCACATAAAAGACAAACAGAGGCGTGAGATGCAAGGCGGAGAATTCTCAAACATCAGTTTGTTGGTAAGAGAATACAGATTTGTTCTGATATATAAGTGGAGAAATAAAATGGTCTGTTATATTTTGTTGTTTTCGATCAGATGGCCTATTGTTTGTGGATAGTCCAACTTTAAAACCTTTTTCTTCTTGTGGCTAATTTTCATATTCGGATGATATAAATGATATCGAACTTAGCTAAAAGGAAAGAATTTACAAGATTTTTCGGTATAGAAAATTTACGTAACACAACTTTTCTCCTTTTTATTTCATACTTTAGTCCCGTAAAATACTAAGCCAAGATTATATATATATATATATATATATATATATATATATATATATATATATATATATATATATATATATACCTTTTTCCGCTTGGTCAGTGATCATCTCGACGGAAATCATTAAAATTACACAAAGATGAACCCTTGTTATCGTCTGCTCATACGAAAGGGAAGAAATTGAGATAAAATTGCTTCCTGTTGTCGTCTCCAAATGTTTACATCGCGTGTAAGCGAATAAAAACGGGGAAAATTCAAATAATACAGATCAATATTATTAATCGATAATTTAATGCAAAACTGTAAGTTTCAATTATTTTCACCCCATGCTTGTTGATTTGCAGCCTCGAAAAAATCGCATATATATATATATATATATATGTGTGTGTGTGTGTGTGTGTGTGTGTGTATGTATGTATGTGTGTGTGTGTGTATTGTGTATTTGGGCAGCAATCCTTCTTTTATACAAGTTTCGTTAAAGCCGACTGACAATGTATTACTATTTAGCTTTTTATTTAAATTTTCTTGTTTTCTTTTCTGATTTCTTTTTATTTATTTATTTTGTATTAAGGTACATCAACACATCCATGGGTTATTTAATGCTTAATTAAGATTTTTAGAAAAGGTTTTTATGAATGGAATATGTATTCTTTGTAAGAAATCAATTTGTATATCAAGTTTTATTGACATATTTTTGTAAACCGGATTATTGTCGAGAGTCAAATGTATTTCGGAAATGTATTGCTGCTAATATTTCTTTTTCAAAAACTGTATTGCTGGTATTTTTACTATAAAAATCTATTTTTATACTTTCACAGTGTTTTAATCCCAGTTTTGGAGTTAACTATTTGACCATAGTTGGGACCCTAACAAGTTCTACGACCACGGGTCAGGATGAACCGAAGAACAATAGAAATTAAGAGGCGATTCTGCACTCTTCAAAACCTACCGAATCAGAGGTCTTGTTGCCAGATGTAGTTTATCATCATACCCAGGTCGATTTCTTTTGTGGACACAAAGTGTGTAAAAACTGTCCAATAGTTCTGCATATCCGGGCGCTTTTGGCTATTCTTTTAGCCATTATCAAGGAAAATATTTATTTTTAGCTGAATGCATGGTGTTTTTATGTATTTGTCTAAAGTTATAGGAATGTTTTTGATAATGTCTAAAAGAATTGCCGAAATCGCTCGCATATGCTGAACAGTTATATATATATATATATATATATATATATATATATATATATATATATATATATATTCATTACTATGTATTTTATCTCAAGTTTCCATCAAAGGGTACTTATGGAACTTTTCTAAATATCTGTTATGCACACATACGTGTGTGTGCGTTGTTTAAAACTTGCAGTATTTATGGCGGCAGAGTGTTTCAGATCGGAGAAGTCTCATCCAAACAAATAGCGAAACATTTCAAATTTATCAAGATATCCTACTTGTTCCTTCTTTTATCTTATTGGGTTGGGGAAAAATTGCGTTCGGTTATTAAGTAGAAAATTTATTTAATAAACCAAAGAAAGTTTTGGGCCAATCCAATAGACACACACACACACACACATACATATATATATATATATATATATATATATATATATATATATATATATATATACGCATATTGCCATGACTTAAATAACATGATCCAATAGAGAAATAAATAAATTTTCACTAATAAAACTGATTTATTTACTGTTGACTTTGATCAGCCTTAATGAAACACTCTTTATTATATATATATATATATATATATATATATATATATATATATATATATATATATATATATATATATATATATATATATGTATGTATATGTATGTATATATATGTATGTATATATATATATATATATATATATATATATTATTGGAATTATGTAAAATTGTGGTAGCCTCGATGTCTTAATTAACATTAATTTTATACAAGAAAACCTAATGAATTCAAAAGTTCGCAACAAGATATGAAAAAAATCAACCATGCCAAAATCATCTCTTTCTCTAAAACATAACTAATATTAAACAAAAACTTTTTAATAAAGACTTCCCTAATTATATATGTATATGAGTGTGGATGAATATATACGTAACCTGACAGACATATGTGTTGAAATTTGGTAAGAATTTTTCACTGCATATTGTTTTTTCTAAGGGTAAGTGTATTCACAAGGAAGGAAATTATGTTGAAAAATATTTTCGTGTAAAGTAAAATGCTTTTGTGGTCACTTATCCTGGGACATAGTGATTTAACTACATCTGTATCATTTTTCTATGGATATATGCGTATTTATGTGTGTGCCTGTATGTGTGAGCGTCCCTATCCATTTATTATTTACTAATATCGACTAGACAGAGATACCTGATGAAGACTGCAAATCACAATGGCCGAAACATTGTGATAATACCATCAAAGGTGAGAATATAAACGCCAATATAAATAATAACTCCTCATCCCAAAAGTTCAGACATAAATACACGTATAGTTTTATTTTTATTTACTAGTCGATTTAATTATCTGTCCGCACAGACGTCTATAGACAGACAAACCCAGCGCGCGCTCGTGCGCACAAACACACATACAAACACTTTCTCTAAAACAATGGTCACGATTAGAACGTCATTATTTTCATTGTTATCGTTGCTTAAGCGCCGTCACTGTCGCAATGTCCCCATCTCGCGTATACATCGAAAGCACACAATCGACGTTTTTCGTTTTTATTATCATAACTTGACGCTAATTTATATAGTGACAGTTTATGGTCAGTGAAAAAAAAAGGATAAACAAATTATGGGAGGAAAAAAAAAAAAAAAAAAAAGAAAGAAAAGAAAAAAAGAAAAGAAAATAAGTTAATAGACTATATTTTATTTTCCTTCTGGGCTATGACATCATACGTTGAGTACGGCATCCTAAGCAAGTGCCCGTTGACGTCACGTTGACCAATGTCGGCGACTGAACGAGGAACATCTCCATGGAAATATGACGTATTCTCACTCGTGAGGCAACAGCGCAGCTAAATATAGAATGCCGGGTCGTTCTTAAAGATCCAAGAACAAGCGAAAAGTATTAAGCAAACAGATTTAATCCATTTATGCAATATTTGTCTGTCCGTCTCTCGCTCTCTCTCTTTCTCTCTATCTCTCGGTGTATCTATGTATGTCATTTTTCATTTATGGGATTCGTGGGTCGATATCTGTTCAATGTGCTATGTTATAGAATATCAAAATAACACTTTGCGATGATATTTTTCTTTTTAACTAGCGTTGTCTCTCTTTCTATCTGTGAGTATGTCTCGCTGATGTTGGGTGTCTGACTGATTATCGAATTATTTCGCTAAATATCTTTATCACCACACTTGTCTGTGTCATATGTGTCTTTTACATCCACGGTCGTTTTGTCTGTCTGTCTGTCTATCTATCTATCTATCTATCTATCTATCTATCTATCTATCTATCTATCTATCTATCTCAGTCTGTTCATATCTATCTATCTATCTATCTATCTATCTATCTATCTATCTATCTATCTATCTATCTCAGTCTGTTCATATCTATCTATCTATCTATCTATCTATCTATCTATCTATCTATCTATCTATCTCAGTCTGTTCATATCTATCTATCTATCTATCTATCTATCTATCTATCTATCTCAATCTGTTGATATCTATCTATCTATCTATCTTAGTCTGTTCATATCTATCTATCTATCTATCTCAGTCTGTTCATATCTATCTATCTATCTATCTATCTATCTATCTATCTCAGTCTATTCATATCTATCTATCTATCTATCTATCTCAATCTGTTCATATCTATCTATCTATCTATCTATCTATCTATCTATCTATCTATCTATCTATCTATCTCAGTCTGTTCATATCTATCTATCTATCTATCTATCTATCTATCTATCTATCTATCTATCTCAGTCTGTTCATATCTATCTATCTCAGTCTGTTCATATCTATCTATCTATCTATCTATCTATCTATCTATCTATCTATCTATCTATCTATCTATCTATCTCAGTCTGTTCATATCTATCTATCTATCTATCTATCTATCTATCTATCTCAGCCTGTTCATATCTATCTTTCTATCTATCAATCTATCTATCTATCTATCTATCTATCTATCTCAGTCTGTTCATATCTATCTATGTCAGTCTGTTCATATCTATCTATCTATCTATCTTCCACTCTCACAAATTTTTAACATTTCCATAAAATATCTCGCGTCTTATTTATTCCTAGTACCTGTAATTATATCCTTTGTTCTTTGGTATATTTTTTCCTTCACTCCTTGATGTGTACTTTCTTTTCTTTCTTTCTTTCTTTCTTTCTTTCTTTCTTTCTTTCTTTCTTTCTTTCTCCGTAAGATCGCATCTCGTTATTTACGTGTTTCTTTTCTTTGTCGTTTTCCTTTTCCGTTTATTTTCTTTCTTTCTTTACTTTTCATTCAAGCTTTTTCATTTCTTTCTTTTATTTATTTGCAAATCGTACTTTACCTTTGCTCATATTCTTCTTTCTTTATTTCTTTTTCTTGTCAATATTGTTTATATATCTTCTTTCTTTTTCTTTCCCAATCTATCTATCTATCTATCTATCTATCTATCTATCTATCTATCTATCTATCTATCTATCTATCTATCTATGTAAATTACCTTTCTGTAAGAGTGATCTATATACTTTAACTTGTTCCTCAATATATTCCAAAAGCGATTATTTTGTTTTGACCGTTTATGTCTGCGTTACGATGTTATCAATGTCACAGTCCATACCATCATTTTAATGTTTTCAAATTTCCTGCTTATTTCAAATATCTATCTATCTATCTATCTATCTATCTATCTATCTATCTATCTATCTATCTATCTATTTAAGTAGATAGCTCGTAACTCATTCTGGTTGTGCCTCTTCATATCGGAGATGAGTAATTAGAATGGTGATTTCAAGAATCACAGGCATTTATTATCCAACGACCTCCGACATCCTTCGGGTTTCAGAAGTTATTATAAATACATTTTTGTGCATTCTATCGACAGGTATGCATTGTGATGATTTGACGATGTTTACGCATCAGTATACTGACTTGTTTGCTTTTGATATTAAGGCTGATAGAATTAGTGGTCGTTTTTTTTTACCGTTTATGTAGTATAGAAGTTAGTTTTTGGTAAATACTTTTCAGAATTTACACTTGTGTTTTGCTGATGTGTTGTGATTATACGAATTCAGTTATTATCGGATAGATGGCAAGTTAACCAGTGCGATAATGTAGTGATGGCATAATCAATGTGTTGCTTAGATATTACGTTAACAATTATTTTAGCACTGAATAGAGTACGCATACGACTTCGGTTTTTATTTATATACTTGGTAAATTATGTATTTTTCTGTTGTGGTATATATATATATATATATATATATATATATATATATATATATATATATATATATGCATACACTTATATGTGTGTGTGTGTGTCCGTGTGAGAGAGGAAGAATGTCCCTAATTCGGAAGTCTAATGATGAAAACGTATTACAAGTATTTATTTTTTAAACAACTCATTCCTTGCCAATGCACTTAATTCAGTGGTGAAGATTAATAAGATCAAACATTATACAGTGAAAATCACATAAAAAATAAGTATGACATAAAAGCTTCCTTTCTCTCTTACTCTCTTATCTATCTATCTATCTATCTCTCTCTCTCTCTCTCTCTCTCTCTCTATATATATATATATATATATATATATATAGAGAGAGAGAGAGAGAGAGAGATAGGTAGATAGATGAGAGATGAGAGATCTATCTAAATAGATAGTTGAACTCTGAATCGCAGAGTTATTGCTTCCAGTTTCAATCGAATAAATCGAATCTAAAATAAAGATGCTTTAGACCCAACAGCATTAAAAGCTTGGCACCGCAATCATAGAATACTTTATTTTCTCTGTCGATCCATGTTTCGATCTATCTTTCTGTTTTCTGTTACTTTGCGTGTCTTTAATTTTATTGTAAAGTTCGCTACTTCATTTGCTTTCTCTTATGGTTGTGGTTACATTTATATATTTGTAAAATGTACCATCTCCTTTCCTCCATTTCTTCTGTGTTCGTGTGTGTATGACTCTCTCTCTCTCTCTCTCTCTCTCTCTTAGACACACACACACACACTTTCCCTATTCTTGTTTTATGAACCTTTTGATCAATCAACTGATCGATTTCTATTAATTTCTAATCCCATAGCATAACGTGTTTTCTAGTCTGTCAGAAAGTTTCCGTCTTTATCTGCCTCCCTTTCAACCATACTTTGCAAGTGTGTTGTATTTTATATTAAAATAGAAAGTCAAGCACTGCGGTTTGATCAGTGAGACATTCATATGCTCTAAACCGGTGGCAACCCACATCCCATCTTTTAAAACTACGTCTACTGCTATTCCTTGCCAGTTATCGCAGCATGGATGTAGAATGGATGACTTTATTTCATTGGAGTTGATATAAAATTGGATGCATTTGAAAACGTGTCGTCTTGCATCCACTGAGTGAGTTAAACTGTTCGTTTTTCAAAGAATCAATAAAAAAAGTCAGATATCGGTGTCTGGTCCACGTAAAATGGCCGAACCAACAAACAATATATTTGTTTATTTGACATCGACAAGTCTTTACTATGTTCTAGATGCCTTATGGTCTAACAGTCGCCCAACTAATGTCACAGACCATTATTCCTACAATGAGCTTGATCTTTATTGAGTATAGCACACTTATGGACTTGTCTGTTTAACGGTATATCAACACCTTCTGGGTCATTTAATGCTGACATTTTCATTTTTTTTTTGGCGGGGGGAGCTTGGAAGTAATAAAAATATGATATATATTATTCTGTTTTACAACTGATTACATGAGAATGAAAGAGAACTAGAAGACTTTAGAAGAATTCAGAAACCCAATCCTAAACAGGAAACAAGGGATAAACCACTACTCCTGTTCAAAAGACCGAAGACGCGTGTTAACCGGATGATAAGTGAACCTAACGACACCTCTTGAGGGAAAAATCATAAACAAAAAAAAAAAAAGTAAATAAATGAATAGTAAATAAAATTTTAGAGTTTAGGCGGAGTCGTATAGAAGTATAGAGTTGAATTAAACTTTAGGAGGATTTGATTTGATTTGTTTGTTCAACGGTATATCAACATTTTCATGGGTCATTTAATACCGAAATTTAATTTTCATAGGAGCTTTGAAGTTATAAAAATATGATATATTATTCTGCTATCGCAACTGAATACATGGTAGATGATACTCAGGTTTTCTGCATATGCATGTTTTTGTGGACAGAATTAAAATATGTGTGTTTTAAGTTGTACTTTTGTTGAAGTCATATTTTGGAATACAGTTTGATTTGAAATTGTAGGATATTCTATGGATTAATGTCCTAAAAGTGTTATTTCATGTTGGTAGTTTGATTTTGTTTAGCGACATATCAACATCTATGGGTGATTTAATGCTTGAATCTAAATATTTTGACACTGTTTTATGGCTTCAACTACAGATTAAATGTATTGTTGGTCATTTTGCTATAAAAATTATTTTTGGTAATTCTGTTTTAAAAATGTATTGTTGGTACTTCTACTATAAATATGTATCATTGGTATTTTTTTATATAATGATGTATTGCTGGAATTTTTACTATAAAAATGTATTTTTATACTTTCATAGTATTTGGGGGTTCATTACTTGCCCACAGCTGGTACCCTAACAGGTGCTACTGCCCAAATCAGGGTGGACCTGGGAACAACAGTAGTTAAGAGGTGGATTTACACTCCTCAAAATCTTCAATGTCACCATCAGATGCTTTGCTGCCGGATGTAGTTTATTGTCGTACCCAGGACTGTCTCAGACTATACCAATAGGTCAAGCTTCCAGAGACAGATCAGCTTATGGGCTTGGTTGGATATCAAGGCAACAGTCAAAAATGTCAAAGGGGGCAGTCACAAATGTCAAAGAGGAGTCACAAATGTCAAAGGGGACAGTCAGAAAGGAAATCACTTCCGAGTTACTTATTATACACATATCGTGTTTCTGAAATAAGTTATAGAAATCATACTATATAATACGCTAAATGCATTTGTATAATTCTGTCTGTAATATCTGTAACTATTAATGTTACTGGAGTTGGAACCCCAGGTGGCAGTGACTTTGTTATAACAATAGAGGACACTTCGACCTTTTTTACATAACCGGAAGGCAAAAAACCGACTCCGTGAAAAAGTAAAGTTGGGTAAAAATAACAGGAAAAACGCGAAAAACTTAATAATAATAATAATAAAGACTTTAAAAAAAAATGGATGTGTTGTTGGTGCAATGGATAGCGGCTCGGAATGAGAAATCTGAGAGCAGAGTTCGAATTCCGGTCAAGTTTCATTACATTTCACTTTCGCACAAATATACTTAGAATGGATTAATCTCGTCTGAACGGATATATGTTAAATAAAAGTGCAGACTGGGCATTGCTTGGAGAAAGATAACTCTAAATTCCACAGTCGTATGGCGAAACATATTTTATGCAGCTAACAAAAAGATCATGGAATTTAAAATGATTCTGTCATTCCGACTGCAATCGTTTAATCAATCAACAAATTAATTTTTTTATATATACCTCCTTTATTTAGTTACACATACCCATCCATCCATCTATCTATCTATCTATCTATCTATCTATCTATCTATATTGTGTGTATTTAGGCAGCATTTTTTCATTAATGCCTGTTTCATTAAATAATATAGACAAATTTTGTGTGATGTCATGAACCGCAATGCGATATTTTGCTTCCTGCGTTTCATATGCACGAATTTATCATTGCATAGCAATCTTCCATGCAAACAAAACAAATGATCATTGTTGCAATGTCCGCATAACCATTCTAAAACAAAAACTGCCATCTTTGTTATATAATTTATTATTTAATTTATTGCAATGTACTTGTAATCTCTGATGATGGCTTATGTAAGCCGAAAGCTTAAAAAAGATTAACAATAAAAACATATATCAACACGATGTTTTTCTTTCGTGTTTCAGTGATAATGCTAAAAAGCTTATTCGAAAATATGAAAGGAATTTACTTAAAATAAATAGACAAAACTTGTCTATATTATTTAATGAAACATGCATTAATATATATATATATATATATATATATATATATATATATATATATATATATATATATCACTTTAAGACATAGGTAATCATGGGTCTCTGTGAATTGCCATAACATCTTGAATAAAACATTGTAGTATTTTTTCGTTGCATTCAGAGTAGTCTTTATCCTAGACTGGTTAACTCTAAAGATCCCAGTGTATCTTGCTACTTAACCCATAGTCGAAGAGAGAAGAAATGATTTCAAGGCATTTGTGAGAAAGTGAACGCACAATTCTAAGACCGAATTTGCACTCAGCTAGTCGATTTCACTTTCCTCACCGACAAGTTTTAAGTTATCCACACACACATATATAAAGTACACTGTATGTGTGTGTGTTTGTGCGTGTGTGTGTCCAAGCAACTCCTCCGCTCCCTCTGGTCCGATTTCAATGATGCATAGCTCATTCAAAAGCCCGAGAAAAGTTAGGCGCAAGGAACGATTTTCGTTGATTCCAGATTCAAGGTTACCGGATTATGTGAGGTTAAAAATATATATTAATATATTATATTCCAAATAACAAATCGTCTTTAAATTAAGTGGCAGCAGAATTATTGTTGAACTTTTAAAAGGTAAGCTTAAACATTAATTCGATATGTTGTGACCAAGTAAATGGTTAAAGAAATAACAAAACAAGTGTTACAGATATATCATATATCAAGCAGTAAGTACAACAGAAGAGTATTACACGACTAGTGAGTGTATGTCGGTTGGCCCAGTGTTCAATCTATTCGACTGTTATATTTACCAGCCTCCCCACGAGGTTAGATGTGACACAAGGTCGAGTTTACTGTGGGGCAATCCCCACAGCAGGTTGCTATTTCTTTCTGCGGTAGACCAGTTGCCATCGAAGGCTATAGAACCCGGTCTGTCCTGCTATTTTACCCATAGGTAAATATTAGTACGTAAATGAATGTAATGGATTCGACTGGAATTCGAACTCGGCTCTCCGCTTCCTCAATTCGAGCCGCTATTCATTGCTACACCGCGTAGTTGGAATAAAAGCAATAGCAAACAAAATTCACTCATGTAAACGACGGGTTGTCATTTTATTTGTAAAAGCGAAAGGAAATGGAATGCATTTCAACCAGGCAATATTTTCATGTGTTTTACATTTGGTTAATAGAGGATTTACAAGAAATAAAATATACTTTTATGCATGCAAAACGAGCTGAAAAAGGAATGGATTAAACTCTAGCAATTAGGAATTTTGAGTGTGTGTGTGTGTGTGTGTGTGATAGAGAGAGTGAGAGTGTGTGTGTGTGTGTGTGTGTGTGTGATAGAGAGAGAGAGAGAGAGAGAGAAATAGAGAGTGATAGTTCAATGACTCGGGGAAATATATTATCCCCAAGGTCCCGTTTGGTGTTGTCACTTCCGCATAGAAAGAAGGAAAAAAGGAAAAAACAAAAAGAATCAACAGGAAGTGACCCATTTTTATTTTGTCAAACCCGGCAAAACAAGTGGGGGTAACCCCACTACCTTTTGCATAAACCAATCAATAGATATTGGAAAATAAATAAAAAATAAATAAAAGTCATGTTTGCGTTATTGTTGAAAATCAAAATATTATTTACCACTAAAGGAAAATTATCGAAAGAGGCTATATTTTGATTTGATTATAATCCTGTCACATTTTTTTTCAGATGATTGTTCCCTTTCTAAAAGAGCAGAACAAGTGGAAATGTAGGCGTATGAAATTTTATTGTCAGGAATTGTTAATGTAGTTGTAAGCGCTCCGAGACATTTCAAAGAAATCTGCAGCGGATGTTGAAGAAATGGAAGCAAGCACGAAATCGCGTACACGAATTCTCGCACGGAAGGCTAGACAGCGTAGTTCTCTAAACGCACGCAAGCTCGTTCGTATGCACGCAAATAGGTGCGTGCGCGCAACCGCATACACCCACACAGACATACACACATATACGTATGTAAACAAAAATTTAAAGCCATTTATGTTCTAGTTTTTGAAAGTTTATTTATTTATCTGCTTTGCAGTTAATTTGGTTTATTTGTTTTACGGCATATCAACCTCAATAGATTATTTAATGCCGAGAAGATTTTTAGGATAGGTTTCTATGAATAGAATATATATTCTTTGTAAGAAATCAGTTTGTAGATGAGGTTTTATTTACGTATATTTGTAAAGAGGCTTTTTGTCGAGAGTCAGATGTACTGCTGGTATTTTTTTTCTTCAAAAATGTATTGCTGGTATTCTTACTATAAAAATCTATTTTTATACTTTCATAGTGTTTTGACCCCAGTTTTGGGGGTTAACTATTTTCTCATAGCTGAGACCCTTACAGGTGCTACGACCCCGGGTCGGTGTGGACTTTGGAACAACAGCAATTAAGAGGTTGTTCTATGTTCCTCAAAACCTCCTTGATCAGAGGCCTCACCGCTGGATGTAGTTTATCGTCATACCCAGGACGAGCTTTATAGTTAGAGAGAATATGAAATATATATCGTTTAAACGCAAATTTAAAAAAAAAGCTGTTCCATTAAAAGTATTAAATATAATTTTTTGCTGATATCCCCTGACGGTTAAACGGAGAGATTATTGGTGGGTCCGTCTACGAATCTCTAGAGTTGGGATGCTCAAGGTAATATCAATAAGCTGAGTGACAAATTTTATATTTGTATTAATCATATATATATATATATATATATATATATATATATATATATATATATATATATATACATATATATATATATATATACATATATATATATATATATATATATATATATATATATATATACATATATATATACATATATATATACATATATATACATATATATATATATATATATATATACATATATATATACATATATATATACATATATATATATATAAGGATTAGGTCACAGTTGTTCCAACGAAAGAAAAGTGTATATTTTAAAGAGAAGAGACATAAGCGTTTTCTTTTTATAATGTAGATATGATATAATGTTATACTTTATTTTCCATATTTTTTCTACACGTGTTTCCGGTCTTGCGACCTACACCAGACAAAGGGTGGTTATTTCTAAACTAATATTAAAAAGAATTAATTTTCCTTATGTTTTCCGATGTTTAACCATTATCTTTTGTATATAGTAGTGTCAAACAAGTATTTATGGAGAACGAATATATATATATACACACATACTGGCAAAAACAAACACAACAGTCTCTATATATAGATATACATATATATATATATATACACACACAGTTCCTATGTTGTGTGGTGTTTCATGTGTGTTCTTGTGGGTCGTCTGTTGTGTTTGATTTATAGAAAAGACAGAGGTAAGCCACATTACGTTTATGAGAGATTGATTGAAGTCGAGATGTCAAGTCAGGGCCGATTACATTGCAAATCATTCTTTGGATTTTGTTAAGAACCTCGAGATAAACAACAGGGACACTATAAAACGTTTTATTTATTCATTAATTATTCGCTATATATTATTATTATTAAATTTACTTTGTTATGGTTACATATATATTCTCACGATCCGTTTCTTTTTTTATTATATATATATATATATATATATATATATATATATATATATATATATATATAGGGAGAGAGAGAGAGAGAGAGAAAGAGAGAGAGATACAATTATTTTTCATTATTTATTCGTTATTTGCTTATTTATTATTTATTTATTTATCTATTAATTTTCATTCTCATTAATTTTAATATTTACATATTTATTTATTTATTTATTTATATATTTTTAGTGGTGTGTCATCTTACTTGCTTTGTATAACGTATTTTTATTTAATTATATTACATTATCTGCGTTGTATATAAGTCAGTCAGTTATGTGCCATGCGTGATACTCGCTTATGCGATCATGTATCTTTCGATACATGACTGACGAGGCAGATTTTTTTCCGGCTGTAGGTTGCCATTTCTTTCTACAGTAGATCAGTTGCTATCCAAAGCTATAGAACACGGTCTGTCCTGTTAGTTACCCATAGCTGAGGGAAGAAGAAGAGGTTTCATACCTTTTCCAAGGGTATTAGCGCGTAAGTGAATGTAATGGTTTTGACTCGAATTCGAACTCGGATCTCCGATTCTGAATTCCAGTCGAATCCATATACATATATTAACATCGTTTTTAGTGCTGTCTTACAGCATATTACTTTTTAGTTTTAGATTTTTATGTTACACAGTAAAGAATTATTTTATGTCTGCATTTTGGGATAACTTCTGATTTTTATTTACTAATTTGTGTTGGTCTATGAAGGTTATTATGACTACTTTCTCCTCCAGCCAAAATTTACTGTTTTTAGATTTATTGCTCTAGGCCGCTGCTGTTTTCTTTATTTTCTATGATACTTTTGGTGTGTTTTTGTTTTTACGTTCCCATATGTAGAGGATCGTGGCTTTACGGGTTGTTAAATTAGGAACACGTGCGTTTATTCCTACTTGAAGAAGGTCCACTGCAAGAACATGGCGGACTCAGAGATTGAATCCACCATAAAGAAGCGTTAAGAAAACCAACAAAACCGATATAAAGATACAAATAAGTATATGTATTAAACAACAAAATTTACAATGGATATAGACATTAACATTTGTGTTTGTGTGTGAACGTAAAAAGTTCGTATTTTGGTGAATCTTCGTACGTACGTGTATGTGTGTTTAATGTTCATGGCGTTTTTACCCACAAGTTGGCAAAACGCAGATCTCTGCGAGAGATAACATTTTGTAAATGTGTCCGCTGAAATGAAAAGTAAAAAAAGAGAACGAAGCAAGAAATCGCTCATTATTTATAGTGTAGGTAGACTGTCCTCTAGTGAACAATTTGAACAATTAAGGAGGAATTAACATCGACACATATTTTAGGGAGTGATGTGCTGTTCTTGTGTTTACTGTTACTTGGAACTTTCAACAAGAGCAACAGCTAAAAGAGGTAGCACATGGGATTGGAAGAGTGAACAATGACATAACCAAGATACTGACGTCCCACACTACCGCAAACAAAACGCAAAGAATTAAACCACTATCAATACTGGAAACATGTTTTGAACAATAAAATTATTGAGAAATTAGAAAATTAAAATTTTTAGTTGTATATTAATATTTTTGTTTTATTATTTCAGTTTGATTCCTATCTATATATATATATATATATATATATATATATATATATATATATATATGGTAATCTAATTGAAATAATAAAACAAAAAATATTAATATACCACCCAGTGTGTCTGAAAATTTTAATTTTTTAATTTCTCAATATTTTTTATTGTTCAATATATTTAGATTTCGTTATTAAATAATATATATATATATATATATATATATATATATATATATATATATATATATATATATATATATATATATATATACAGGTAGTAATCCGTTGGTATAATCCAGGCGAGTCCTGTTAACAAAACATAGAATTTGAAATATGTTAAAACCGACTCACAAAAAGCGCTCTTTTGTGCCTTCTTCTTCCATAACTTCCACTATGTCCCTTTTAACGTCTTTCCTCTCTTTTTCCCCTACTATCCAGTATCCCACTACAAATTTATACCGTAAATAATCTGAAAAATCATGCGAATTTTAAAATTAAAATTCGTAGGTGAAAATTGTCATTAACTAAATGTATCTTACTTGTAATTTTAAAGTATCCTTCGAAAGTCAACTTTAACTTTATACTTTTATACGTCCCTGCCTTTTATTTTCACTTATTTATGTTTTTTTCCTCAATAGTAGTCCGGTTAACACGTGTCCTCGGTTCTTTTGAGCTGGAGTAGTGGTTTATCCCTTGTTTCCTGTTTAGTATTGGGTTTCTTATTCCTTCTAAAGTCTTCTCATTCTATTTCATTCCGTGGCATTATCAAACACTTGTAGTGAACTGATTATACACACACACACACACACACACACACACACACACACATATATATATATATATATATATATGTATATATTTACCCTCTCACTTCCGGTGTTCTGGTATATTGGAGTAGTTTTCTTTGGCTTGTACATCCTTCCACTTTCCTGAGGAGAACGCACAGTCGAAACTCGCGTTGCAAGGTTTGGTAATTGTCAGATCCACTCTTGAATGTGATCTTCAGAAAAAGCGTGGAACTGGTACCCAACATGCAATGTTGATATCTATATACATACTGCCTATATTTATAAACTTTTGATCGCTACTGAATTAAATGCAAATTTTAAACACACACACACATACACGCACACACACACACACATATATATATATACATATGAATTCTTTTTCAAATTTCTTTTTGCGAATTTATCAGTTCTTTACCTTTTGCCATGATGATAACCTTCTTGCACAAATATCAATTACAAAATGTTCTGTTTTATTTCTTTGGCTAAAAATAACTACTGATAGCATTGTCAGAACATTCTAGAATATTCTACTTGAATAATCTAGAGTATTAAAATAAATTAAAAGTTTTAAAATCTGAAATTTCCATTATACGAATATTTTTTTACCCATTAAAATGGATAAATGAGATTTATTTCTATTAAATCAATTTTTCTGTTTTCTATGCATATTTAGTTATTATGCATCTGTGTACAGTTAATTATATGAATAGTATGTTTATTCATTAGTTGCAAATACAATAAATTAAAAATTTTATGTGTA
Source organism: Acanthosepion lycidas (assembly GCA_963932145.1). Classification (NCBI taxonomy): domain Eukaryota; kingdom Metazoa; phylum Mollusca; class Cephalopoda; order Sepiida; family Sepiidae; genus Acanthosepion; species Acanthosepion lycidas. The sequence goes on from OZ010571.1 coordinate 110,200,688, forward strand.
CGAATATTTGTTTCCCTCCCACTGTATATATGTGTGTAAGTATTGTGAGAGCGGAAACTACCTACACAATAGACTCTTCCAGGCCTATATTAAGTAGGCGACATAGCACTCTACAGAGATCACCACTATCCTCTCCCAAGCCCTGAAGAAATTTTCAATAAACTCAATGGTGGAAATTTTTTTTCTAAAATCGACCTCTCGGACGCATACCTTCAGATAGAGGTGGAAGAACAAAGTTTCAAACTGCTCTGCATAAACACCCATAGAGGGTTGTATAAATAAAACAGGCTGGCTTTTGGAGTAAAGATTGCGCCTGCAATTTTCCAGCAGGTCATGGACGCCATGCTGGGCGATCTTGACTACGCAGCCTATTTGGATTATATACTATTTACTAGTAAAACAACGGCAGAGCACCGGAACCATATAATAAACGTATTCGAAAAGATACAAGAGTACGGATTTAAGGTTAAGGAGGAAAAGTGTGATTTTTTCTTACCAGAGATTAAATACTTAGGACACATCATTAATAAAGATGGTCGTCGGCCGGATCCAGAAAGAGCCAACGCGATCAGAAACATGCCGGCCCCAGATAACGTTCAAGCGTTACAAAGCTTCCGCGGCCTAGCTAATTTTTACCAAGGGTTCATTAAGAACATGCAAAATTTGAGAGGGCCTCTAAACCAACCGTTAAAAAAGGACAAGCCATGGTCATGGACCCCGGAATGCCAAGACGCATTCGAGAAGATCAAGAAAACTCTTACTTCAGACCTCTCCCTCACACATTTCGACCCTAGTCTCGAGAGCATAGTCGCAAGTGATGCAAGATCGTACGGCATAGGCGCTTGCATATTACATAAACTACCAGACGGTTCGCGAAAAGCTGTGGCTCACGCATCAAGATCTCTACTTCCAGCTGAGAAACAATAAATCCCAAGAGGAAAAAGTATTAACAGTTTTATTTTTTTCTCTCCTTTTCGAAAAAGAAAACTCTTTGGAAGGTGGGTATTGTGAGACCGGAAACTACCTACACAACTACTTCCAGGCCTATATTAAGTAGGCGACATAGCACTCTACAGAGAGTGATAGAGAGGGATAGAGAATGACAGTGAGAGTCTAGTACGACTACCGGTGTTGGACACTAACTTATAGTAAACTCTGCTTACACTATCTCTGTAACCTGTTGTTAATATATCTTTCTTAAATCTAATCCGTGTTCGGTGTTTTACTTCTGTGGGCCCAACTTTGGCACCCACATCAGTAAGAAAGGCACTGATGCATTTCATTGACTTTATCCCTGAGAAAGATAACAACACTTTCTATGATTTCGTTTTTCAAGGTAACTATCGATTACAACGGACCATTTGTGTGTTGATCATTATTTACCTTGATCGTTGCCCTTCTTGATTCCCAGAACCTGTGTTATTGTCGGAAAGAGAAAGATATAATAACAAATACACGAGACACTCTGTAATTGACAAATCTAGACATAAAAGGTTTCAGTTAACAAATAATTTAGCACTGACTGTCAGCATCAATTACCCCAGGAGATGGTAAATATAGGAAGTGATTGGATAAGGATCATTTCGTTGGCTTCATTTCTCTTAACAGTTTCATTTGCGATCTATGTTCGGCTCAAACACAGCTGGGCAGTCAATTTGCAAGGCAGCAATTCATGCATGTATATAGATGTACAGTTCGTATATAGATTATTCTTGTTAATCTTTTTTAATAACTAGCGATATACGTTTGAACTGATTGATTTTCTTTAGCGGCATATCAACCTCTATGGATTATTTAATGCCGAAATCTAAATATTTTGAACACAATTTTATGACTTCAACTAAATATATTTTGAATTCAATTGTATGCCTTCAACTACAGGTAAAATATATTATCATGTTGGTCATTTTAATATAAAATGTATTGTTGGACATTTTACAGTAAAATTGTTTTGTTGGTAATTTTACTATAAATATGTATTTGTCTGTATTTTTTGCATAAAAATATATTTATGGAATTTTTACTATAAAAATATTCTTTTACATTCATATTGTTTTTTGTTTGGAGGTCCACTATTTGCTCTTGCTGGGAACCTGACAGATGCTACCACCTTAGGTTAGGGTAAACCCGAGAACAATAGCAATTACAGGTGTGAAACAAGAGAGTTGGTTCCGCGTTTCTCAAACCTGATCTCTCGATGCCTTGCTATTGGATGTAGTTTGTCGTCATACAGAACTAATATACCTTTAAAAATTATATATAAAGTTATTCTATGATCGGGAACTTTTCATTGAAGTTTGTCTTTCGCCAGGGTGCGTTAATTTATTAAACGAGTGTATACTCATATAAATATATTTCCTCATAAAGGTTCATGTGCCTTCTTCTACGGGGGTGCTGAAAAGGGTGCAGACCGATCCACTTTCCCTTGTCTGATCAAATAATACTACATAAGTATATATATATTATATATTATAAAGTTCGCATAACTTATTGCCGATTAGTAGGCTGTAAGGAAAACTTTAGAAAGAAAAGGGTGAGTCAAAAAGAGTTTGATTAGATGAGAAGATGGATTGAGAATACAGTAGTTTCTTGCGGCAAGCGTACAACCGGAAATCGCTACACCTTTGGAGCCCACTTTTTGATACTGTTCCATGAGTAGACGTTCTCCTTATACCGGATAGACAAGTCTATGTTTCAATAATAGGTGTAGAGAAAGTTAGTCATTCTACACAACTATATATATATATATATATATATATATATATATATATATATATATATCAAATATGTGGTGCAGTTCAATTTATATTCCAATGAATCATTCATACAAAAAGTAGATTAGTAAAGTTAATGATGCAAAATGGCGAAATCCCTTCGCTAACAAAATTTAAAAGGTGCATTAACCTACAAATCACTCGATGATTTGTATCATTAACTTTACTAATTTACTTTTTGTATGAATGTTTGATGTAAAAGAACTGATCCGACGTGCAAATTTTCGGGATAACAACTGAGACATTACTCTATTTATTGAACATTTACTTCATGCCACATTGATAAACTGTATGTGTGCGTGTGCGTGTGTGTGTGTGTGTGTGTGTTTGGTTAGAATTCTCGCTTTCCAAGCATGAGAACCGGATTCAAGTTTTGCCATAATTGATTTGTCAGGCAGATGATTTCTTGATGTTATCGGCTGACTAATGTCATCGGGCCCCAGAAAAGTGCCTGAAAACAATACAATGGTTTCACCCATTCCTAGTGAGAGAAATTGGATTGATGAAACTGAGCGTATTAGCCTTGTTCAAACTTTTGTTTACGCCAGATTGTGCGATCTCCTCCAGAACCTTTAACTAAAGTCTATTCAACATAGAGAATAAAACACAAGTAGCCTCTGACAGTGTTGAACAAAAACAAATGTACCTGAGTAATAGTGATTGGATAGTCGCCGTGTATGTATAAAACTTTATGTAATAAGAGGAACGATCATATAACTGGTTAGCATTGTGTTCAATTACCTCTCTACCTCTGTAGCTTTTACTTATTAAGATAGTTGAACGCCAGATTTCTATACATCTTACGAAATAATTTAACCACTTGTATCTGTCCATAAGGAAATTGTCTACGATTTATATGCAGACAACTTCGTGTCATGACCTATATTAAAAAAAAAGAAATTGGTGAGTTTGAATTTAGCGTAGGACTCATTCGGTTGGTTAATTACTGCAAAGCGCACAAGCCTATTTTTATTCCGTTTTTTTTTTTCGAAAAAAGAGGAGGTATTCTGCTTTTGAAATTAAATTAATCCTTCACTCGCTAGTAGTTTAAGTAGTTTGAGCGCCTTTAAATTAAATTTTGCGTACAGTGGAATTATTCTCCATTTGATCTCATTTTACCCATATACACACACACACATACATATATATATATATATATGTATGTGTGTGTGTGTATTTCGTCTAGGCAATTATACATACACACACACTCGCACACACACACACATATATATATCGGTTGCGATGGATAAATTGTCTTCCAAATTACACAGCTATATTTACCAAAATTACACAAAAATATCTTGAAATACTAAAGAGTAAATTTATTCAATAAAATCGCCATTGACTTCAATTACGGCCTCCAGACGACTTCGGAATCTTCTGCTATTTTTCTGAATTATCTCCTTGTTTAAGTTGGTGAATGCGGCTATAATCCTTGCCTCTTTGGTCTTACAAGGAGTTTTGTTGGTTGTCTCGCTCAACTGCGCCCCACATAATAATCAAGGGTGTTGCAGTCTTAGGATTTAGGTGGCCATATGTAAGCGGTGGTGTGATTGCAGAAATTGTGTGACAGCCATGACTGGGTTCTCCTGCTTGTGTGGCATGGTGCAGAGACCCTATGGTTGTTGCTGACATAGACCCTATGAAGACCCTATGGTTATTGACCTGACTGACTTGAGGGGATCGTTTTCAATCATGGCCTGGATCTCACCAACAATTTCGGGAGTTCTTTTCTAATATGAACGATCAGAGTGAGTTTTTCGAGCTGCCCTACCTTCGTAATCACCATTAGACTCGCCCAGCTCTTTCTGAATCTTCTGCACTCTCCTCAATTTCACGTCCAAACTCTCTGAAACGTTCGTGTTGGAGCTTCCAGCGCGAATGTTAAGCAGTACTGCATGCCGTTTCCAAACTTCTGCCGGGTGAATTACATCATAGTAGTCTTTTTCTCACAGACGGTGCCCAACTGACCCTACTACACTGTGCAGTCGAAAAAACAAAAAAACAACGCCCATGCGCGAAATTAGAAATATAAAACGGCGACAATTCACTCATCGTATCCTTTACATATATATTACGTCAAAACAATAATTAACAAAAGCACCTATTATTCAGGAATAGTTATATAAATTCTCAGAGTTCTCGCTACGTTAGAGTTACCTGTAAATGTCGTGTTTGAAAACTTTAAAAAAATAACACCGCACTCACGTGACATCGCAAACATTCGAAATTGAAAGCTTAAAAGCATTCCAAACATGCAAAATGTTGCGCGGGCCCCGAATTTCTTTCTTTCTTGATGATGAGTGATATCAGTCAAAAACTGCATAACAGCAAAAATTTCATATGAACTGTGGACAGTACTTTTACAAATCCAAGATATGGAATTGACTGATTTCATATTCCCATGCAAATCCCATCTAATCACTTACTTGGCTCGACAATGCTTAATTTCAGTGATTAAACGAGTTGTAGCTGTTTTCAGTGTGATGTGGGCGTCATGGAATCTAACCCGCTATCAAGAACTTACTAAAGAATTGATCTCACTTATCTGTTAATTTTGAGTTTTAACCATATTTTTTTGGTTGTTCGTGTGTAGGGGTCGTATGTCTGTCTGTACTAGCTAACACCAAAATAATTTTTTCAAATTTTGTCGTAATTAAATATTCTTTTTATGTGGTTTTATATGAGTTTTATAATTTAAATTAATTAATGTTTCAAAGGACATATCTCATTGATGTGGTGGACTTTCTAACCCTGTTGTTACTCGAAAATATGGAGTTGGTCAAAGTGATAACTCCTTTGAACTTTTATATTTAATTTATAGACATTTTTGTTTTTTTTATCGTTATTGTTTTTTAATATATTTTTTCAGCATTTCACCCCAAGCAAGGCGGGAGTGCCACTAGCACGGAGGGGGTTACAGAGGATTGAGAACAAGAGTAAAGAAGCGTGTTTGAGGAAAGGATATAGAGAAGGACAGGGAACAAGATCAAGGCATCAGAAGATGTTGATTGACATTACACTTGAATATTTGAAGATACAGTTATCACGAAAGCAAGTAAGAGGAAGAGAGCTCCACAAACGGGAAGTGCCAGAGAAGAAGCTGTTTGAGTAGAAGATACGGTTACATTTATGTGAACGTGTGGGACTGAGATGCCAACCTATTAGCCAGATTAAATTCATGTAGTCCGGGAACCAGCGAAAGGAGCTCGTCGGAACAATTGCCGTGAAAATACTTGTAGAAGAGACAGAGGAAAGCCACGGCATGTCTTTAAGAAAGTGACTGTAGACGAGATGCCAGATCAGGACCTATCACATTTCATATCCGTCTCTGGATTTTTTCGAGGACCTCGAGACCTACAGCGGAGGCACCAGACCATATATGACAGCAGTATTTCATGCAACGACGGATTTGAAGGATGGACTAAGACGATAAAAACTTTCTGACACAGATAACCAACTTTCCTTGCGGTAGATGAAGCTATTGATTCAATATATTTGTACCGCCTCATGTCAGCGGACGGCGTGAGACCAAGCGGGAGTAGCGAGTATCTCTCGTGGAGTTGGACATTAGCCATTCTGTTGGGAAGCAGGAAGGCTTCTCTATGGTGGATAAACGAGAGAAGTTTCGTTTTGGAGGCATTAAAGTTTACAAGCCATTTCCTGTCCTAGTCAACCATAGATTGGAGGTCCTTTTCGAGAACAGCGGCTAGGTTAGTTTTATCAAAGATGCCAGATTTATTAACGAGGTAGAACTAAATAGTAGTGTCGTCCGCGTATATGCCTTCTTGGGAACTGATGCCAACTGGAACGTCGTTAATGAAGATCAGGAACAGTGTAGGACCCAAGATAGAGCCTTAAGGAACACCAGCGTTCGTGATAAAGGAGCCGGTGGAGAACCCGTTTAGACCTTCATTTCACAGTCTGACAGGAATTATTGTATTCATGAAAAGCGCATTGCGATACTGAATGAGATCTACCAAGCTGTACATCAAGACACAGTGGACGCCAATTTTTGCTTTTATTTTAAACTTAAAATTTTTTAATTTAAATATATGAAATATAGTGTTCCTACATCTTCAGTGTTTTCTTAGATCTATTATTATGGTTAACGTTTACATTTATGTCCTTTTCCCCCATATATATATATATATATATATATATATATATATATATATATATATATATATACAAATAAGAGAAAGGATAGATGGAGTAAAAGTCCACAGTTCGTTGCATTTACTTACATTTTAGAGCAAAATATTATTATAATATTTTTATTATAATAGACTAAAATAAAAACATTTTACATCGCTCCACAAAAGCTTTTATGTTTCAGTACTAAGATTGTACTTCCTCAGCCGATGCTAGAAAACTTGTGATAAAAATGATTTATTAGGGAAATTTAAAAACAATTCCTTAAATCTTTTCGAAAGTTAAAGTAAGGCATAAGGTCAGAATTAAAAATAGACTTATCGGTATATCTACATTAACCAATTAAACGTCAGATGTACGCTAAAATATAAATATAAGGTCAGAGGGTGCAGTTGGGGTGGTCATTTTTACATGGCAAGAAAAACTGATGCTTACACATGACATCCAACGATACAGGAAACATTGCAGCGACAAATGTATTATGGATGTAGCCAAGTATGATGTGCCGATTTGTTGAAGTAGACATAAAGTTATCAGAAACAGATTTTTTTAAAATTAAAAAAAACAAAAAACAAACTATAATATACCCAGGAAGCTTCTTGAAAGGACCAGTAGGCAAAATTAAAAATGTGGGACATTTATATACATTGCTAATTAAACAGAATAGACGATAAAACATAGCAATATTGAAGATAAATAAATCAAATAAATATTGCAAGGACCATTATATACTAATAAAATAATGACTATAAAATTGTAATACGTCATTATTTATGAAAAACTATTTAACTATATTTTAAGGTAAAAGGTAGACAACGTCGGCGTAACCCTGTTAATTCATTTCTTTGGTTTAACAGATATTTATATTTAGGAAACTTTATAATATGCAATTTTTCTTGTAAACACAGGGAACATGGATCATGTAAGGATTTACAAGGTCTAGTTTTTTTCTTTTCATTTCATATTTTCCGTTTAATATATTTTTAATTAAACAGTATTACTTACATTTACTGGCCTGTTTAATTAATTACTGTTTAATTAAAACAGACTATTTAAGTAAACAAACTGTATCTATTAAAATAACGTAGGAACAGAAATATATATATATATATATATATATATATATATATATATATATATATATGAACTTTATTTACATAGAAAGAATTACTTTAATTTTTTTGAAAGTCAACCAACAAGGTCAGTCTGTTAAATTTTTTTAATGTAATTTTTCCAATTTTGTAATGAGCTTTTGAATATCTAAATTAAAATTATAGATAAACTGTTAAATATTTTTTTTATCTCTCTCTGTATATATAATGCCTGCTCGTCTGTAAGCCAATTCCTGTTTTATATATATATATATCATTTAAAAATGACAATTAGAAAAATTCTTAATTCTTGCCGCCACGATGGCTACAAAATATTTCGTTTATATTGCTTGCCTTCATAAATTCGATAGACGAAATGCGTCGGCAAGAACTACGAATTTTTCCCCAAGTCATTTTTAAACCAATTTGTCTTATATTTAGAATTATTCTGGGAAATTTAACTAATATATATATATATATATATATATATGTCCGTTCGTTTGCTAGCCAATCACTTTTGACTGATCTGACACATTAGTATTTGTTCAATAGCCCATACGCTGCAACTCTGCTTAGCGAACCTTACTTACAGTTTCTTGAAGATATCGCATAATCTGTCGTGGACAACAGTTTTAACTAGACCCTCGGGCACGATGACTAGTGACTTCGTGCTAGTAAAACCCTCGACGAATAACTCCGTTTACTCAATTTATTCACAAGGCTTGGATTAATCGTTGGTATGGTTTTTAGGCACTTTCCAAAATTTACCGAACGCTTGGATCGCGTCCTCATGCTGATAACATTTCTTATTGACAATGGTATGATTCGAACCTGGATCTCATGGGCAGAACGTTGTAAGCATTCGGCGACGGATGTAATCTAGATTATTCGTGTTGTGAAAATATTTGTACCAGTGTATGTGTATATGATGGGCTTAGTTCATTCCTAATTCAAATTTTGAGAGATATCGGCGATCATATCACTTCAAGACTTCTAACGCTTGTCCCCTTACTAATCCCATCTTTTCATGTTCCTCCATATATTTACACAACTCATTATGTAGGTTTCTTTCTGTCCTTTTTGTTTTCAATATCAAATTCTCCACGTTTTCTTTCCTTGCTATATGTCACTTTCAGATCCTGAACAAAAATGTCCTTTCAATAAAACTTACACGTTGATCACATGCTCCGTCCTTGATATCTCAACATTCTTCTGTAGAACTACATCTCTGTTGCCTGAAGTACCCTTTTCATCTGTAAATCATCTGTCCAGTATTCACTGTCATATAGGATTATTGATATTAAATAATAGCTGAGCTATTTCTTATCTTTTCTTCCAATGAAATTTTCCTGTTTGTTTATATTTTTCTTAGTTTCTAGAAAACACTTTTCTTTATTCCAACGCACCTTCGGATTCTGTGTCAGTTAAAAGGAAACACGTTATCTACATCTACATAATATTTGCGTATATATGCATGTATAGATTTGTAAGTTAGGATAGCACGCGGGAAAACATCACATGAATACGAGGGTGCGCTGCAAGGTTTATAGGCTGACTATGGAGGAGTGATGCGACAGCTGTGAAATCCTGCATGCATTCATTTCAAGTCTTCTTATTAACTGTATTGTTTATTTTCAGGGTAAACTAACCAAAAAATATCAAATGTAACTAGTAGTGACTTTTTTGGAAAATGGACCAAATTTAGCATCGTGTTGTTATCAAGTAGCTGCAAGAAAAGAGGTTTTGCCCATAAGGATATTCATACTGACATGTTTACTAGATTGGCGATGACGCTCCAGCTTTATCAACAGTGCGAAAGTGGACAGTTGAATTTAGGAAGGGAAGGGAGATTCTTGAAGATGACCTCTTCTGCAACTGACACCACCACCACCACCACCACCGAGGAAAACATTGATCGGGTTCAGCGCATGGTGAGGAATGACAGATGACTGACTATAAATCAAATAGCCAATGCTATCAGTATATCCCGTGAGAAAGTTGAGAATATTCTGCACGATGAACTTGGCATGACGAAGGTTTCTGCTCGGTAGGTGCTACATCTTCTGACACCGGATCAAAAGTGCACGTGGCTGATCTCATCACGGGAAAATATGACATTGTTTGAGGCAGATCTGGCTAGTTTACTGGAACGTTTCCTAACCCAGCATGTGTGTTGGGTTTATCACTTTGAGCTCGAGACAATAAGATAATTCATACAGGGGAAACAACCCTCCTCACCTGATTCAAAGAAAGTCAAGTTTGTTTCATCTGCAGGGAAGGTTAAGGCCTCAGTTTTGGGGAATGCAAAAGGCATTATGTTTATTGATTATCTTTCAAAGAATCACACCCTCAATGGAGAGTATTGTGCCAACTTGATGAGCTAGTTACGAAAGGCTATCAAGACCAAACGCCCAGGAAAACTGACGAAAGGTGTTTTGTTTCATCAGGACAATGTCCCAGTACACATTGGCTTTGAAGTGGTTGATCACTCTCCGTATTCTCTTGATTTTACCCCGTTTGACTATCATCTGTTCCCCAACATTAAAAAAAAAACACTTAGCTGGAAACTACTATCGCACTGATGACGATATCTGCTGCTGCTGCTTTGATCAACAGGATGAAAGTGTCTTCAACAATAGGATCAAAGCACTGCAACGCCGTTGGAAGAAGTGTGAGAATCGCAATGGCGACTATGTTGTTGAAAAACAAACCATATTTAGTTATTAGGTTGGTGCAAAAATAATGACGTAATAATGTCGTTTTTGACGTTAAAAAATACGTCACAAAACGACATTATTACGTCATTATTTTTGCACCAACCTAATAGATTCCATGACAATATCTTGGTCAGCCTATAAACATTTCAGCCGACCCTCGTACATGTAACCTTAAAATGTACCAAATTTGACAATCAAACTGGATAATTTGTGCGTCTGTAAAAGATTGTATAGCATCAAAGTTTCCATGAAGATGTTATTCAAAACCACTAATCAAAATTCTTATTTATAGCAAGTATCAAACTTCTATAACGTTAAAGGTGAAATCCAAACGATGTAAAATTTTCGGCATATAAAATAAATGATAAATGTTCAAGAGCTTTATCTCATATGACCTGACCGAATCAAGAATTTCGCGTAATACTGCTCATCAGGGTCAGAAACATTTATTGAATTATTAACAGATATGATTTTATTCCACAATAACAGCGCTAATTGTAGATTTGAAATTTCTAATTTGAAATACACAACACACTAGTATCTGCTAAGAACGTGAAAACATTTAAATATTTAGTAGTTGAAATGTTCGTTTTTTTTTCTAACTTGTAATTTCGTCGTTATAAATGATATTTTGTAAAAAATTAAAAAAAGTAAACAGTAAATTTATCAACGATTACATAATTCAGAAAATAGAGACCTTTAAAGGAACGCATTTTTAAAACTATTTATATGTTTATTTTAAACTTCTTAGTCATGTTTATTTTATTTAATTTAATTATATTATTGACACCCAAGCAAATATCCAAATTATTTTATACTACGTTTAAAACACGTATTAACGATTGCATTTTGGAATACAAATATAATGTTTGGTAATAATTCAATAGATTTATTGGTTTGATTAATTGACTGATTTATTTTTACGGTTTATCAGCCTTTTGCGGTTTATTTAGAGCTAGAAATATTTTTAAATTGTAATATTTTTTGCAATAATAATAACTTTCTTTACTAATACAAGTTATGCTAATTAACCCATTGCTGGGGAAGAAGAAGTGGATTCATGCCTTACCCAAGGATATTTGTGCATAAGTGTATATAATGAACGTGATTGGATTTGGAACTCGGCTCTCCGAGTTTCATTTCTGAGCCATTATCCATTACACCATCCGCACATTCAAATTTACAGCTCGTTCTGTGTATGACGATAAACTACATCCGACACCAAGGCCTTTGATTAGGAGGTTTTGTGGAACCACCTCTTAAATGCTGGTGTTCCAAGGTCCACCCTGACTGGGGTTGGTAGCATCTGTTAGGGTCCCAGCTATGGGTAAATAGTTCCCCACCAAAGGGATCAAAAGACTATGAAAGTATAAAAATAGATTTTAATACCAGCAACACTTTTTTGGAAAAATTATTACTAGCAATACATTTTTGAAAAAGAAAAATATTACCAACAATGCATTTGTGAAAAAAAAAAATAAATAAATAACCAGCATAGCATTTTAGGAAAAAAAAATATTACAAGCAATAAAAATCTTGTCGGCATTAAATAACCCATTGAGGTTGATATGCCGTAAAAGAAAACAAACCAAACCAAATTTATAACAACTGGTATTCCCAAGCGGTCACCCATCTAAGATACATGGATTTATTGGACCCCGTGAAGCAGTAACGTAAAACTCTGTCGTCGGTCAAGAGATAAGTCATTTGAACATTTATTCATTTATTGAGTATTGTTGCTCTAGCTATCTACTGAGAACTATTTCTTTAAAAAAAAGTCCTTCTGGTTTTAAAATACATTATTAAATTCTAGTAACCATTACATATTTTATGTGCGTCATTATGCTGTATTATTACCATTATTATTCATGTTGTTGTCATGTTTATATTCACCTTTCAACATTTTATCGGATTTCATTTGAATGACTATTTCTCTTTTGGGAAGTATCAGTTTTGTTAAAACCTATCATAAAATTTTGGTCCATTCGTCCATAGAACGGAAATAACTTATCGCTTTTTCTGACTCATGTCAATTTCAAACGGCACGAAATCCACTTCACCCGACACGCCCATTCATCATTCATTCATTTTCTCTTTTTTTTTATCCAATATGGCGTGACTCTATTAACTCGACACTATTGGATCTTTTTTCGCACAACGATTTGTCTCATAATTTGAAAACCCTCTACGGTTGCCCTTTAAACTTGGTAAGTCAGTTACATACAGTTAAATAGAGTTGAAAAAAGTTACATTTTAAATTAAACCGCTCTCAGCCCAGTCAACACAAAATAAAACAATGCTTGAAAACTGTGAACTTATTAGAAGACGTTTATTACCATATCGCATCTAATTTTTACTTGATGTTATATTTAGTAGCTACACGTTTTTAAGTTTAAATTCCAGTTTTTTAACAGTATAATTTACGTCAACTGGTTCAATAATAATATAAAAAATGTCAGATTAAAAAAAAACATAAATTGCTTTAAAAAATTAAGTTAGCAGATATTGGCTTCTAAATGCTCCAACGAGAGACGCACATTTCTTGAATAGGGAAATGAGTATTGCTTTGTAAGTATGTCTCCTCGTACCTTAGTTTGTAATTGTCCACATGGTTTAAAGTTGTTTTCCTCATAGAAAAAAGAAATACAGCCTCTATTCCTTTTGAAAAGCAAATTTTCTTTCGTTGGACTTCTCGATCTATAGGCCAGTACACATTTCATTGTTTAAAAACAGATATATCTACTCAGATACGTGTGTCGGAGTTAACTCCTCCTTAATTGTCCAAATTGTTCACTAGGGGGCGCTCTCCCTACACTATAAATACTAGGCGATTTCAGTTTTTCACCTCTTGCCTCTTTCACTTTTTTCTTAATTTTCAGCGAACACATCTACAATGTAAGTTCTCGCAGAAGATTGCGTTTTCCCACTTGTGGAAGACGCCATGAACATTATACACTCATAGTCGTACGTACGAACATTCATCAAAATACAAATTCTTTACGTTCAGACACAAACACAAATGTTAATATCTATGTCCATTGTAAATGTTGTTTTTTTAATACATATACTTGTTTGTATCTATGTATCGGTCTTGTTTGTTTTCTTAACGCTTCTTTATGGTGGATTCAATCTCTGAGTCCTCCATGTTCTTATAGTTTATCTTTTTAATATTCTAGCAGGAATAAAAACACGTGTTCCTAATTTAGCAACACGTAAACCCACGGCCCGTTAGATGTGTATGCATCAAATATAATGTTTCTAGCGATAAGAAATAATGTTTATTTAAAATTATTCATTAAAGGCTTTAAAATTTTTTTATTCTTTTTGTCATTTGGAACGCATAACTCTCTCTCTCTCTCTATCAAATTTCTTCAGAAATATGCTAAATTCGGTCACTATCAGAGAGAATTGAAGAGAAATCGTCATTTCACCCACAATCACGATAAATAATTTAACCAAATCACATGCTAAACTTTAAAAACTTTACAGGTTTTTCAGATCTATCAAATATCCTAAATGAAATGGAAAAAATGTTTTAAGTATAGTATTGTTTCATTTGAAGGTTATTATATACAAAATAAACCAGGAAAAATCCAAAAATATCCGACATTGCAGATTTAAAAGTAGTTAACGCTCCTGTTCATTATTTGAATTTGCTTTCTCAACTCTGTTGCTATGCCTATGACGCTTCGGGTAGCAGGACAAAATTCCAGCGAACAAAAACAGTGGACAAAATCTTGCTTCCTGTCACAAAAGTGGATAAAATCCCAGTATCATATAATAGTGATTAATAAAGTTAGGTGTAAAGGCCATTCACCTGATATACAATCTATATTATATTATTAGGTTGGTGCAAAAATAATGTCGTTTTCTCACATAGTAACATATGTGAGAAAACGACATTATTTTCACACTTAAAAAAAATAACTTTTAGATGAACACAACAATTTTGTCTTAAAACGACAACACCCTGATGATGACATTGTACCAATGTCGAAAGTACTCGGAATAAATGAATATGTATCAATATGCTAATTTTCTCTTTTCTTTTAATAAGAAGCTTGTCTATGAATACGAGAGAATCCTACTGAAAATAAGTAGACAAAATTTGTCTAAATTATTCACTGGTACATATATATATATATATATATATATATATATATATATATGTGTGTGTGTGTGTGTGTGATCGATATGTACACGAATTGGACTAAGTTTCGATAAGTGACTAGGAATATTAAGGTGTATGTTTGGTAAATGTAAGAAATTAATGTTGGTTTTGATCATTTATGTTGGTGGTACAATCTCCTAAATAACATAGGAATTTATAAACAGCATTGTTTTTCAAATATATTGTTATTTCAGATATACCGAATTATTGATAATAATAATCTTAGATGTTTTTAAATTTTAGAAATATAAAAAAAAAAATTAGGATAATGCAATAAAACATATTTGTCGCTTAACTGCAATAAGTGGTCACCAAAACGAGCCTTTTATGTTTTGGTATATTTAGAGCTTGATTGAGACGATTCCATTGGCCTCTTAATTTAATATTGGGCAAACATAAAATGACTTGAACTTTAGGAGACATAGTTATACTGATTTCAATCATGTAAGTGTTTCATATCAAAAGTGAAATTCATTGACTTTTTTTAAAAAATGAATTTATGTTTTATTTTCGGGTCGAATGTTATCTCCTTAGACATTAGTTAATTGGTATCATCTCACAATATCTCACAGTTACCAGCTTTAGAATTCGGAATCGTTCAAAGTTTAAAATTCAAACTTAATGATTTAAGCGACTTCTAGAGCAAAATATTCACGCGTTTTTAAGAGTCCTTTGCTTAGGATAGATTATTCACCGCTTCCGGCACGTCATATAACCCAGGATTTCTCGTTCGAGAATTCTTCTTATGTTCTGTCTCTTCAGGGCGTAGGCGATCATGGCTCTCAACAATTCCTTGTCCTTTGTAGCTCTTAATAAATTTAGTCTTTTCGTCATTTCTCCTAAACCTTGTTCCGCCATCCTCAAGCTCATTAAGAATGTTAGGCTTTGTTTTCCTCTGTCCCTATTGCCCCCAGTCTGTCCTGTGAGTAGCAGATTTTCAAAATCCTCCTTCCTCATTATGTGCCCCAGAAATTTCAACTGTCTTTTCCTGAGATTATGTATATTTCCTTTTGGTTTCTATTTTCTCAAAAACCTCGTCGTTGCTCACATGTTCGGTCCATACTATCCTCAGCATCTTTCTGTAGAACCACATTTCTGTTGCTTCAAATGTCTTCTTCATCTTTGAGGAGATTTCCCAGCATTCACTGCCATATAGGAGGACAGATATCACGTAACATTTCAGTACTCTTTTTTTAGTTTTAATCATAAAAAATCATTTATATACATATTTAGATTTGAAAGTATTCCTATAATGTAAATTTAAAAACTATATATAAATTAAAAGAAAAAAGAAAACCTAATTCCAACATTTACGTAGGAAACAATTTAACACAAATTTTATTTTATATAGCCTTTGTGATCGGTAGGATAAATACTGTCAGGGAATTCAACATAGACTGAGCCGCGCTAGAGGTGCTTTGCACAATATAGAAAAAAAAACATTGCTACAAAACAAAAATATTAACCTAAAAACTCAAGTCATGTTATTAACCTCACCAAATCGAAATTGTCATATGAATGTTATCTACCAAACTCATTCCGTATGCAATTGATTCATCAGATCAATCGTTAATAATAACTTGGAGCGAATGAAGACCGTACGTCATATCGAGCTCTGATCTTCAAAACTCGTTGGCTGGCGCTGTAGAATTATAAACATAGAACTGTACCAAATAATGGGAACCTCATTACTTGAGGACTTTCAACTACAACAACTAAAATGGATAGTATATCTAATATAATGTAATAACATATTCAAGATGTTGACGTTCCACACTACTTTAAACAAAAGGTTAAGAAAGAAACCATTATCAATACTGGAAAGAGCAATAATAGTTGTTGTGATAGGAGTAAGTTACCCTCTTTACCATCATGAATGAATTGATCTATTCATGATTAGTAGTCCTGGGTAATTGTATAGGTTAAAAAAGAAGGTAATATTATTGCAATGACTTGTCTAGCTAAGTATTAAATAATATTATCCCGTCTGATTTTGTCGAGTTAATTGTTGTGTCTTGCCAGACCCCACATCACAACAATAGTGAACTTGATAAACCTACTTTCCTGAGAAATTGTTTTAACAGAAAGTTTTTTATGACCACTTTTTTCAGCCAGATTACATTTTTGGGTGGCATCTGTAGATTTTTTTTACATAAAACAAATAATTTAACACCAAAGAACAAAGGTTGAACCTGTAATAAATCTTTACATACTTTCAAAGTCTATAATCGTTTACACTGACAATTTGAATCATTTCCTAAAGCGGACGTCTGTCAATATCTTATTCCATGCAAGAAATATGCGTTTTTTTTTTTCTATTTCCTTTTCTTTATACAAACTACAATTCTCAAAGAGACATTCATCCGCCAAGAAACTGCTTCCTACTTTATTTGTTAAAAGATTTTCTTTTGACATCGTTTGACTCTTTTTAACTCTGAACAAGGATGCTTATAATAAATATAATAAATATATGATTTTTTTTTTGTCATAATATTGAAGAATGTCTGACCTTCAATAAAACTCTTGGCCATATTTTATGCTTGGGACTATAACATAAATAGATGAAGAGATTTTAAGATGACATGTGGTACTTTGGGTCGTCCAAGAATTAACTATGATCATCGTAGTGTCTAATGTTGATTTAAATTGCTGTCAGCTGAAAATACCTTTTCAAGTACTGCAGATTTTACAGGTATAATTTCACCTTCTTTATTGATTAGCGGCTCCTATCTAAGTAGATACGTGCACGGATTTGTTAAAAAATGGGCATACCATGATGAATAAATGTTCCAAACATAATAAAAACAGTGTTTCATCGTCAAAATCTTTTTGTTATTGTTAAGAAGGACGACCAAAGGATTTTTTATTATTAAATTATAATTCGAAAATTTAGTTAAAAATCTTATTTGTCTTGCGTCCAAGCAGATCAAAGATTAGTATACAAAATTTTAGAGTCTTTTTTGCGGTAAAAAAAAAAAAAAAAAAAAAAAAACAGAAAACACTGATTTGGAAATTCTTGAAAAAATTAAATATTTGTCACATTTTAATAAAATTTTCAGAACTTAATCACAAATCAATGTAATTATTTTAGAAATCTATTTCTTTCAGAAAATCTTGGTAAAAATATTTTTTAAAAATCTGTTAACCACCCACCCATATTTAATTTTCTGAAATTTCAAGAAATTAATTTTTGTACCCATTAATATTTATATTAGTTATACGCAGAAATCTTTGGAAAATTTAAACCATCAATTTCTTTTTCTAAAACAGGAAACTCAATTACCGTGAAATAAAAATGCGATAAAACTATGGTATTATTTAATTAGTAAAGCTTTTAATTGCGTTTTGATTTCGTGTATTTTTCTTTGGTTCCAAAGATTATCCCATAAACAAAATCTGATCGACTTTATTCCAAATAGCACTTCTCAACAACTTATAACACAAAAATTTTTTTTATTTTTTTTGGTTGCAGCGGGGACGTTTTCTTGGGCCGAGATCTTTTCAGCACTTTATATTTGATTAATATTAACCACCGAATTAGCTGCTTTTACAATGTTAGAGAATCAATCTTTGTAAAATAAACTTTCCATCATTAGGCTACGGATTTATTGACGACCTTTTCACCTTTCACACACACGCCCACACGCACACACACACACACACATATATATATATTAGGTTGGTGCAAAAATAATGACGTAATAATGTCGTTTTTGACGTTAAAAATACGTCAAAAAACGACATTATTTTTGCACCAACCTAATAAGTTTAATTAAAAACGACTGACAAGGTACTGCGGTTAAGTTTTTAATTTAAATTTTTCTTGTGTTCTTATAATTTTCTTCTTTTAGGAGGCATAAATTATGTAGAAATTATTCTGTATGCCCGCTGTATGCCCGCGTGTTTTCGACTATACTTTTAGCCATTACCAAGGATGATTTTATTTTTACATTAAACTGAATATATCTATTGTTTTATGCATGTATCTAAAGTTAAAGGGATTTTGAAAGCGAAAACGTCAAAATCAAGCAAGCGTGGTAATTCAACTGAGTAGTGTAGTACTAGATGATGAACAGCGTGAAAGAAATCGGAACGTTCCACCGTGCCAGCGAAAGATGCTTTTCAGAAACTGGGCAAGGTAGTAAGGACTTGAAACATTGTGACATACGTAACTATTTCAGTTATGAGACATTTCTAAGATCGCAACTTTGTGAATAAAACATTAACGGATTAGCAGCATTAATGACTCAAATCTGTAATCTGTTGTCTCGTGCAAGCACCCCAGAATTAGAAATATTCACAGCCGATATTCTTGCTTCTGATTATCTAGAAGCCAGATTGTCTAATCCAGTTAGATTACTGGAATTAGAATTTAATATTCCTGCAAGAAATTATCTGCCACTACATGGATAATGTTAACAGCAATTACATAAACTGAAAAACAGCTGATATTGTCTTAAAGTTTATCTTAAATATTAGGTCAATAAAGTATGTCATGTTAATAAAGTGCTAATTTATGGCATGAATTCCGTGAAAATATCTTTGTCCATGACCTACCATCCATTAACACAAACTCGTCAAGTAGATTACCTGCTGCTTCATTCATTCATGTCCTGTGCATATCAAGTTTTCCAAGACGTTCTTCCTCATAATCTGTTCCATAAATTTCAGTTGTCTCTTTCTCATCTTAAAAATCTGTTTCGTTTTAATTCTCATTATCTTTAGAGCTTCTTCGTGACTCACGTGGTTTGTCCATGATAGCCTCAGCACCCGTCTATTGAAACACATTCCGGTCGCTTCATTGCAATACACTTCCAATAAAAATACAATGTCACACAACTGATTGTTTTTGCAAATGGCGTCAGATTTCTCTCACTTTTTCTCGTGTACTATTAATTATATCAAGGTGAAATCACAAAACTTTGCCTAAATATTTGATTCTCCGAATTCGACTTATACACAAGTATGCACGTTAAGAATAAAAGATGAAAAAATAGTGAAAAGTGAGCTGTGACTTGCTATGGACAGAGTATGCAACGTTTTAAGGAGAAAACGAACGACAAAGAAATTAGATCAGAAACGGTTGAAATGTTGGATACATATAATTAAGAAGGGAGGCTTGGAGAATTCAACACTCACAAGATACGTCGAAGGCAAAAGAAAAGCAGTGATTAATCCTCTTGAAACATTTGAGCATATATATAATGGGACAAGTATCATAAAGAAGAAGCGGGGTTGTAAAAAGAATAAGGTTAGAGGAATAAAAAACAGGATGTTGTGGTGATCTGTGATCGTCACGCCCTAAAGCGATATTTCGCATAGAGGAAGAGAGAGAAGGTGAAAGACTGGAATAGCCGATCAATAGCTGATGTGACAGAAGACAGGATTAGACAGGGATGAAAATCTTTCGTCCTGGGATACGCAGAAATTTATTACCATCACGCTATTTGTCCGCTGGCTGCGATCTGTTGATGATAGAAACCTAACGATGGCTTTACGCGTCCAGCTGTCCATTGAAAGGGAAGCAAGCACAGACAAGTGGGCGCTTCTGTTCGCAAACTAGGCACGTACTGTATATGTGAGGGCAAAAACAATAGAAAGTACTCAGGTGTTTACGGTAATCTTACATTGGCACAAGGCCATTACAACGAGGCACCCAGTGACAGTCAAATACACTACACTGTAATGTCAGATTAATCTGCTAACCATAGATCTTCAGCGGTCTACAGATACAAACACACACGCACGCCCTTAACACAGACATCCTATCACCTGGTTATCACTCCATTCCCCGTCTTTTAAACAAGAGTAAATATTTATCCCTTGTTTTCTGTTTACGATTGGGTTTCCGCTTCCTTTTAAAGTATCCACATTCCCTTTCACTCCCACTAAGTCCTTGCGTCTTAGTGGCATTACCACCTTACTTAGATGTTCGAATTCCAGACGAATCCATTACATTCACTTACATGCT
The DNA here is from genome assembly GCA_963932145.1 of Acanthosepion lycidas. Lineage (NCBI taxonomy): Eukaryota > Metazoa > Mollusca > Cephalopoda > Sepiida > Sepiidae > Acanthosepion > Acanthosepion lycidas. Next base: position 110,221,567 of record OZ010571.1, read on the forward strand.
ATCACCCTTGGGAAAGGTATTAATCCTCTTCTTCTTCCAACTATGGGTAAATATCATGGTAGACAGGGTTCTATAACCTTGGATGACAACTGGTCTAGGAGAGGGAAAACTCTGAATTCAATAACCTGCGGAGGGTCGTTTGGGGACCTTGTTGCGCGTAGTACACAAGGTCTCTGTATTCAGCCCTTCCAAAAGTGTGGTTGCTTCTGCACAAAGGCTTCACCACTATAATCAAATCATATGTGCTGGTGTAGGAACTGATCTGCTTGACTCTCATACGTCGAATACGACGAGAGTGCCCACTATATATATATATATATGAATGAGATTGTTATATATATAAATTTCTATACATCAGAACAATGCTAGATAATTAAATAACAAAATAGAAAGAACATTCTATGTAAGGCGTTATGTACTTGGTGCATAATTATACCAACTACTTACGTTTATATTCCGTCCTAATTAAGCATTAGCGCTAAATAAAAGAACAAAGAAGGCCGTTTTCTTCCTTCCCCCTTATTCCTCAAGCTATCTACAGCTGACTAAAGAAGTAGTGACACTTGGTCTGAAGATTGCATGAAGCAGAGTCACCATTTAGTGTTAATCTCTCTATCTACCAATCTCATATACATGATCGATTTATAAAATGTCCTAGGAGTTTGGACAGTACTATCGAAAAGAATATAGTGCCACTTTCATTTGTGAGCATAATATCTAATTTCGATCGTTTCTTTCCGTTGCAAATTTTCAGCACCTTCTTGTACATCGCAACACTAAAATTCTGATGGGATAGATGAAAAAGACAAACCAACAATAATGTTTCCATTTTAGCGACGTCTTGCATTTGATCCAAGCAAGAGCTCGAATAAATGGATGTCGGAAATGGGTTTAGGAAAAATAACAAAAATATAAAATTTATTACGAGCTACTAAGAACAGGGAATTGTGGTTAGCCATGATCGCATACGCCCTGAGGGGTCACGGTACAAATAAGAAGAAGAAGAAGAAGTTGGTCTAATGGTTACAGAGCGTGGGAAATACAATCGGCGACGAGAGTTCAGATTTAGAGAGGAATGTATTTATCTTTGCCCTTACCCCAACTACAGGTTAAATATCAATGCATATTAGACTATCTAGTCTTTGTTGACAGCCAGTTTAAGAGAATAAACGACGGAGAAAACAAAAGGTATACACTCTGTTATATTTCCCCAATACTATATAAGGTAATACAGAATTTTCGAATATTGAAAGAAAGGAAACTGTGGAGAGCCATGATCGCCAGTGTTCTGAATAGACATGTCATTTAAAGAGAACGATACGCAAAGCAAATACAACTATATCTGTATTTGACAATTACTTAATTTAGAAGATATGGCCCCTAACAAAAACCCTTGTGAGGAAACTGATCACATGTGAAATGAAATGCCTGAGGAAAGCAGTGATCAAGACCAGGCGAGACAAGATCAGGAATGAGGCAATAAGAGATATGGTAGGAGCAATACCAATCATACAACAGATCGAACATCAGAGGATCAATTGGTTCGGACAACTCACTCGTATGCCTATTAACCAACCAGCCCTACGAGCATACACCCTCAGGTAATCTGGTTGGAGAGCGAGAGGCAGACCAAGAAGACGCTGGAGCCATTCAGTGGCAGACTCTCTCAGAGCCCATGAGATTATCTATCCTCCATGCACTCGCCTTGCCGCTGACAGTCGACTGTGTCTCACCGGGACGCCTAGCAGCACAAGCGGAAGGAAAAACTAACTAAATTTAGAAGAACGGATTAAGCATCAATTGCAAGAAGACAGAACGCATGCTTGTCAGCAAAACAAACAGCCCAACATGCAAATTACAAACTGATGATACCAAAATCAAACAACTGCAACAATTTAAATATCCGAGAAGTGTCTTAGCGTAAGACGGAAAGTGAGACACTGAAATAGGAAAGCGACAGAAATATGAGCATCGTCTAAAAATAACGTTTAAAGTTATACTTATATGCGTGCAATTAAACTGAAGTTTTGACCAATTATTTAAGTTTTGGTTAATAAATAACTCGGCAAGCAAACCATCAAAGAAAATTTTGCGTGCGTTTTTAATCAATAAATTTGGTTTACCGGAAACGTTCCTAAAACTACAGTGAAATCTATAATTGTGCGTTTGTCTGATGTGAGTGTATTGATTTGTTTTGAACTCTAAAATATATCATGAATATGCGTCGAGGCGAGTCATCAGTAATGTAAGCAGGTTTCACTGCGAGTTTGGGGTTTTACCCATCATAATCACTCCATCAGTAACCCGATCTACTTCTGAAGATGACAGGCCGTCGCCTCGATCTGGACACGACGAAATGATAAGCTCAATGCGACTGACTGCTAATCAACAAAGTTATATTCAATTGATTGATCGGAAATAAACATATAGGAACTATTTGAGAGTTCTGTATTTGAATAGCATTCTAGAAAGTTAATTTATTATTTAATGCAAATATCTCGAGTTGCCAAATCTGGGGTCCGGCATTTAAAGCAAACATTCCAATTTCAACATTATTTTTATGAGAGATTTCGAGGATATTATATCGAATAACGACGAAAACCGATAGCGCATTGGAATAGAAAAAGATGCTATAAAACCTAAATAAAATATTAAAAAGCAGTTTGTTAGAAACAAAGAAAGGAATGCTGAACTGCTATGTAATATCAATCCTCCGATATGGCCCGTCCTGGATATGACGTTAAACTACATCCGCGTCCTGGGTAAGATGATAAACTACGTCCAGCAGTAAGGTCTCTGATCAGAAGGTTTTGAGAAGCGTGGAACCACCTTTTAATTGCTGGTGTTCGTAGGTCCACCCTGACTCGGGGTGGTAGCACCTGTTAGGATCCCAGCGATGGGAAAATAGTTAACCCTAAAACTGGGGTAAAAGCACTATGAAAGCGTAAAAATAAGTTTTAATACCAGAAATACTTTGTAAAATTTATTACCAGCAACAAATTTTTGAAGAAAAAGAAACTATTACCAGCAGTATATTTTCGAAAAAGAATATTACCAACAATAAGTTTTTAAAAAAAAACTATTACCAGCAATACATTTTTGAAAAAAATATTACCAGCTATACATTTTTGAGGAAAAAATTATTACCAGAAAAATAGATTTTTGAAGGAAAAATATTACCAGAAATAGATTTTTGAAGAAAAAATATTACCAGAAATAGATTTTTGAAGGAAAAAAATATTACCAGAAATAGATTTTTGAAGGAAAAATATTACCAGAAATAGATTTTTGAAGAAAAAGATATTACCAGAAATAGATTTTCGAAGGAAAATATTACCAGAAACAGATTTTTGAAGGAAAAATATTACCAGAAACAGATTTTTGAAGGAAAAAAAAATATTACCAGAAATAAATTTTTGAAGGAAAAAATATTACCAGAAATAGATTTTTGAAGGAAAAATATTACCAGAAATAGATTTTTGAAGGAAAAAAATATTACCAGAAATAGATTTTTGAAGGAAAAATATTACCAGAAATAGATTTTTGAAGAAAAAGATATTACCAGAAATAGATTTTCGAAGGAAAATATTACCAGAAACAGATTTTTGAAAGAAAAAATATTACCAGAAACAGATTTTTGAAGGAAAAAAAAATATTACCAGAAATAAATTTTTGAAGGAAAAAATATTACCAGAAATAGATTTTTGACAAAATAAAATATTACCAGCAATAACAATTTTGTCGGCATTAAATAACCCATTGAAGTTGATATGCCACAAATCAAACCAAACCAAACCAAACCAAACCAAATCTATATGGCAGTGAATTCTGGACAATTTCCTTTCTGAAGACGAGACATGAAGCAACAAAAATGTGTTTATAGAGAAGAATGTTGAGAATATTATGGAAGAAATATGAGAAAGTAATGAGGATTATGGAAGCAGAAAGGACACTTCTACTTAGAATCAGAAAGAGACAGTTAAAGTTTCTGGGACACGTAATGATGAAAGAAAGTTTGGAGACACGGGACATTGAAAGCAAGAGGACAGAGGGAAACATAAATGAATGACAAGTATAAATGAAAGAGAACACATGACCAAGAAGGAATAGTAAGACGACAAACAATGTTTAATGCTACAATGGGTTCAATGGAGAACCATGGTCGCCTGAAGGAAAACGGCACGTAAAAGAATAAAGATTTACGTCCGCCCATGTGCATAAATAAAACAATGTCTTTGACTTTTGACCGGCTAATTTTAATTAGAATTTAGGCGGTAGAACATTATCTGCTCATTTAATATTATTTGTCAACATTATCTACGTGCCGTGTCCCTTCGGAACGTGTGTGATCAACTTCCAAACCCTTGTAGCTCTAAGCAACGTTTGTCTCTTTATCATCCCTCTTTGACCCTGCTCTACTATCCATTCGGAGAAACACATTTTGTTGATAGCTGTTTCCCTTTAGCACCTTCTTCTCTCAGTACGTCCTGTGCATATTAAGTTTACAAAGACGCCCTTCTCATAATATATTCAAGTAATTTCAACTCTTCCTTTTCGTGTTTAAGTATGTTCTTTTTAGTTCCAATTTTCTTTAAAACTTCCTCTGTTCTGTCCATGGAATTCTCAGCACCTATCTGTCGAACCACGTCAATGTCGCTTCATCTTTAGAGGAACTGGCCAGCTTTCACTGCCTTATGAGACGATAGATATTACATAGCAATTGCGCACTCTTTGTTTCTAATGAAATATTAATACCTTGTTTAGTTACTTGAATGCTTCTCTCGCTGTTTTTATGTCGCGTCTCCCAATCATAATTGGTAGTGAAATCATAAACAAAGAACAAGGCTTTGCCTATTGCCATGATAATTGTATTGGTCACGATTAAGCTTGCAGCAAGATTGTCTTACAGTTTAGTGTCGTGGTTCCCAACGTGGAGAACACGCCCCGTAGGTGGAAATTTGATTTTTATAGGGGGGTGGGCAGTTAGAGAACGAGTTATTACCAGTGAATTTTTTTTCTTGTGAGTCTGTGTGAATATGAATGTGTGTGCGAATTAATACGTACGGTGTATATACAGTATACATACATAAAAAGTATTTGCGTGTATGTATGTCCATGTGCAATTACGTATGTACTGTATATGATATTGTTGTAATGGAATGTCCCACACTCCCTATAGCCTATGTGGACTGACTATATCAGTAGCTATATATAGTGAGCACAGGATACACCTGGGGGTTTGCTTCGGGAATTATTTGGAGATTCGTCTCCAGCAGCTTCGGGCAGAGAGGAATCCAGACGAGGCTAACCCTGAAGGACAGAGTCTCGTTTCGGGTGGTAGACAGCTACCCCACCCCGTTTTATACGGTGTCTACAGGGAATTCTTGTCCGAGCCTCCGGGCTCGGTTTTGCCCTGCATTAAAAAACGTCCTTGAGCCACATCCTGCCTCACGTGGAGTTAAGGTAAATAACCCGATTCCCTGTTTTTCAGTAGTGTATTCTTTTTTACAATAAACCTCTCTTTCTTTCATCTACGCTCGTGTTGCTGTTCCTTCACTCGAGTACCACCTTTGTCTGCTTGTAACCTCCTTAAGGATACAACATATATATATTATTTTTTAAATAATTTCTTAGTAATTTCTTCCTCAGCACTTCAACTGTCCATTCCTTCTTTTACTTTTATTTTTCATGTTCTTTGGAAGCTTGTCTTGACCAAGTTAATGGCATTTTAGGTTTCCTCCACGTAAATAGGAGTTAACTTTTTGAATAATAAGCATTATATGTCCCAGGGGGAGAATCGGGATTTTACGTGGATCATAGCCAAAAACAGGTTGGGAACAACTGGTCTAATGTTATTCGAGTTTACCTTCTTACTCGTAGAATGATACGTAGCGAAATAATTATTTCAAATGAATTATTTTGTATATTCGGTTTCTTGTACTGCATCATAAAGAACATGATTCCTATCTTTCTCTTTCTTTACAAGAGTCGGATCAGAACAAAAATGAAGTTTTGCTGCCATATCTGGGCTGGTGTTTCCCAATCCTTATTGTCCAACCTTGAGTTCAGAAGCGATTACGTGGCCTTGACGGTGATGAATTACTTGTCAGCCTGCAACCCCTTTCCCACAGGCAAACATTGCGAGCCTCGCGCTACTCTATCGCTATTTCATTGCAAATATTCAGACATGCTGCATTTCTTAGTTTCCCATTCCTTTATCGCAAACCTTCATCGCGAGAGAGCCCGCCATGCCACTTTCAAAGGATCGACCTATCGGCGACATTCCCTTTTTGATGCAAACCCGTTGATTGTTGACTCGTTAAACACAAGAAAGGAATTTTCTGTTACTTTGACTGCAAGGAAAAGTTTAATAAGTGTGGTGAAGCTTCTTTCTTTTTCTTTCTTTTTTTTTTTTTTTTTTTTTGACTGAAACACCATATTGACAAATCTATCCCTTCTGTACAACACTGGTTATGCGGTTGTTCGCAGAAAGAAAAAATACACTGGGATAATGTTTTACGCCATATTTCTTTTCTGGATAGTATTCTACCGAAATATTGTATTTTACTTAATAGTTCAAACAACGAAAACTATAATCAGTTACGTCAAAAACACGTGGCATATGCTATAGTTGGTATTAACAACTGTTGATTTGAATAAACGTGTGCTATTTCACAGTAACACACACACACACACCACGATATATATATATATATATATATATATATATATATATATATATATATATATATATATATATATATATATATATATATATATATATATATGTGTGTGTGTGTGTGTGTAGCTTGTCTCACTAGATCAGTTACGACTGAGTAGTGAGTTCGATCCTCACTCGGTGCTCCACACTTTCGGCCTTATGCCACATCTAAGCTACGCTTATAAAATCATGTGAGCTTTGACGTAGTCTGTCAGAATGCTTGCCTCTCGAGATCAATTACGACTGAACAGTGAGTTCGATCCTCACTGGGTGATCCACACTTTCAGCCTTGTGCCACATCTAAGCTACGCTTAGAAAATCATTTGGGGGCACCTCGACGTGGTGTAATGGTTAGCAAACTGGTCTAGCTACAGTTACGACTGAGTAGTGAGTTCGATCCTCACTGGGTGATCCACACTTTCAGCCTTGTGCCACATCTAAGCTACGCTTAGAAAATCATTTGGGTCACCTCGACGTGGTGTAATGGTTAGCAAACTTGTCTAGCTACAGTTACGACTGAGTAGTGAGTTCGATCCTCACTGGGTCAGCCTTGTGCCACATTTACACTACGCTTACAGAATTATCATTTTCCTCGACGTGGTGTAGTGGTTAGCAAGCTTGTCTCGCCAGAACAATTATGATTGAGTAATGAGTTCGATCGTTACTGGGTGCTCCGAATTTTCGGCTTTGCTCTACATCTAAACTATGCTTAGAAAATCGCTGTATATATATATATACAGACAAGTTGTTTTTGTTTAGCGGTATATCAACCTCTATGGTTTATTTAATGCCGAAATCTAAATATTTTTATGTAATTTTATTTTATTTTTGGAGTTTATAATAGTTTACTGATACAAGTCTTCTTATTAATAGCTGGGAGTAAAATAGGGGAATTGCTACATTTCCCAAAGCTTTTTGCGTGTAAGTGAATATAATGAACCCAACTGGAATTGGAACTCGGATCTTCCATTAACAATCCCGAGTCATTATCCATTACACCACCCGCACATACAAACTTACAGCATCTGGTATTCCCAAGCGGTCACCCATCTAGGTACTAAACCGTCTCGGCCAAAAGACAGAAAAAGAAAGAGAGATAGTTTGAAAACAAGGATCTACACTGCATGGTGCACGTCGATTTCGCGCTTTTTTTGTATTTTTAAAAAGTTTGTATCTTAGTCTATTACTCAGACCACCTACATGTTTAACATGGGATTTGAAACAGGAATTAGGCGCCGATCACACGCCGAGAGCGTTATTTTATAAGCTTATAAACTCCTGTTTGCAAATCAAGTGAAATGCAGTGCTATTCGGTCCACTTTCTTCATCGTCTTTTGCTGCTATGATAAATTCTCTTGCATAAGGATAGCTGTCACCCCTGCTACAGACTGCTTCGACTAGAAATAAATTGACACTATCGTCTCATCTAAACTGTTTCTTTTGATATCTCTTTTAATTATAGGGTTGCAGATATTTTCAGAACTAGATTTGAGAGACGGTAAAGAATACTTATAAAAGCAAAAACAACAAACAAACAAAAAATAGCAATTATTTACAGGCTCGAATGGAAAGCTGTATTGTAGTGGCATTAATTTGGGATTTTTATTAATATATTACTCTTCCACTAAAATCTATCACTGGTTTGAGCGTATGAAATATTCGATTATTGTCGAGACGAGATCACCTCCGGTAAATTATTAGCGATCAACTTTGTTCGATTGATCAATTATTTTGATTTTTTTTCTATGTTGAAAGTTTTAGTATCTTTTCCTTTCTGCTCGATATAATTTTTCTGTTGCAGATTTTGAATTCTTTCTTGTATTTATCGTCAATTTATTTTCTTTTTTGTTCATGTTTTGTTGTTTCAGTTTTTACGTTTTTTCGTCTTTTTCCTACATAATTTTTCTTTTATATTTTTTCTACTTTATATTGTATTTGTCGCTTTCTCATTCAGTTTTAGTTTTTCTCAAATTCTTTCTTCTCTTATTAATTCATTCATTAAGTCATCGTTTCTAGTTTTCATTTCCCTTTTGTTATTATTGTTTTGTTTTCTTGAAATATTTGTTCTGTTTTCTTTTATTATTTTCCTGGCTTTCTGCTTTCTCGTGATCATCAATATTTTTAATTTATTTATTCTTCTATGTACCACATCTCTTGAGAACATCGGTCATCATGGCTCTTTTTAACAACCTGTCCTTTGTAGAGCTTAGTAAGGTTTGTCTTTTTTTCTATCCAAGTCAATTTTTGCAATAATAACCTACCGATGCTTGTCAAATCTTCCGATTTTACTTTTCCATATCTCACTTTATAATCATCTCGTTGCCCTTACCTCAGAAGCAATACCGGACGGTCAATATACCCTGTGAGTATCAAATTCTCTAATCTCTCTTTCCTCATTATTTGGTCTAGAATGTTTCTATTTTTCTCATAACCTCCTCGTTGCTCACAGGATCAGTTCATGGTATTCTCAATATCCTTCTGTAGAACCACATTCTTCTGCCTCTAGTTTTCTCTTTATCGGTGAGGAGATTATTCAGGATTCCCTGCCATACAAAAGCATTGAGATTACATAACAAACCAGCTCTCTTCTCTTTGTTTCTAATGAAATCTTCTTGAATTTAATTAATATTTTTAATTTACCATTTTCTTTTAATTATCTCTTTTTATAAACAACTTTCCATTTTTTTCTTCTGTCTTATTTCTAATTTTTATAATTATACTTTATTTTCGTTATTGATTGTTTGATCAAATAGTTCTTGGTTTTTTATAATATTATTGCCAACAATAATAAATTCACTTTTATCTTGACGTAAACAATACATTTTGACGTTCGTTCTACTTAGATGTTGTCAGTTATTTTTAATTCATGTAAAAAAGTCACGACAGAAGTGAAGACTGATAATTATTTTCATATTAAAGATGTCATATATAAATCCGAATTTGTTAAAAAAAAAGCATAACTTTACGAAATAACATTTGTTGAGATGATAAAATGATTCTGTATATCGACTACAATTACCTTTTTTTATTTTTTGTGGACAATCGAGTTCATTGTTTTCATTCTCACTTTTCCAGTGCTAACCATATTCACCCGACGCTATCACGGTCGCTAGCAATGACAAATGAGGACAACCAACAAACTATTCTCCCCTCTGTCATTCTTGTTGAATTTTTGTGTGGTGAGTTTGTTTTCTCTAGCAATCTTCTTCTTCAGAAATCATTTAATACTCATTTACGTAAAGTTTACTTTTATAGAACTCTTTGCTTCTTCTTCATGTATCGTGTAGGCGATCATGGCTCTCCCGACTTTTTTTCTGTCATTCTTAATAAATTTTGTCTTTCTGTTATTTCTCCTAAACCTTTTCTGATATCCATTTACTCAAGCTCAATAACTAGGTTATGTGTTGTTTTCCTATGTCCCTCCTGCCTTCAGTCTGTTCTATGAGTATCAGATTTTCCAAGCAATCTTTCCTCATTATGTGCCCTAGAAATTTCCAATGTCTCTTCTTGATATTAAGTATAAGTTTCCTTTTCGTTTCCATTTTCTATAAAACTTTTGTAGAACCACATGTCTGTTGCTTCAAGTCTCTTCCTCATCTCTGAGGCGATTTTCCAGCATTCACTGCCATGTAGGTGGACAGATATCACTTAACTCTTTTCTTTGTTTCTAACAAAATGTTTCTGTTTCTTAATAGTCTGTCTAGCTTTTGGAATACATGTTTGGCTATCCCAATGCGCCTTCGGATTTCAGTGTCGCACTTTCTGTCGTCTGTTAGAACACTTCCCAGATATTTAAATGTTTGTATTTGTTTGATTTTAGTATCCCCGTTTTGTAATTTTCATTTTGGGTTCATCCTTTTGCTAATAACTATGGATTCTATCTTCCTACAGATAATGTTTAATCTTTCCTTCTCGCTTTATTTCAATGCCTTCTATAGGGTTTTTTTTTTATAATTTTCTTTTTGTGTCTGCTATCAATACAATGTCATCTGCATATCTTATGTTTGCTAAGATTGTGGCCATCAATAATGACTCTAGATAGGCTTTCTAATTCTCTCACTTAAAAGTTAAACGATAGACAAAATTCTAGTTGGCTATTCTTTTAACCAGTCTCTCTAGACATTCGCAGTTTCGAAACCACTGAGCTTTTTACCTAATCAAACATTTCCGCTTTAAAGTAAAAATGTCTGGCGTTGTCTCTTTCTTATATCTCAGAAGGTTTTTCTATTAGGTTGGTGCAAAAATAATGACATAATAATGTCTTTTTTTGACGTATTTTTAACGTCAAAAAACGATATTATTACGTCATTATTTTTGAACGAACCTAATAGCTGACCGTTTCACACTTTCAGGTTTTTGAGACGAATGTGTTTTGTCTGTAATTACTCGTTGCTGAAGAAAAAAAAAAAAGTAGCAGAATTTTTTCTTCTACATCCTGGGAGACATCAGGTGATTATCATTAATTACTTACTAAGAAAAAAAAAATCAGGTAAATTTAAATGTTTAAAAAATCATTGCCAGCGAAAAAATTTGCAAAATAATAAATGAATTTTATCCAGGTGAGACATTTTTGTTTAGACCTTTGCATACATACAAATTCACAAATTCTTATAATAAAGTACCAAGTACGAAAGATTGGCAATTACTGTATTTTTTTTAACCATTTCTTTTCTTTAAGTTTGTATTCCATTAGTAAAAAAAGAGTTCCACGCGGACAGTTTCTCGAGAACCATATTTTTTAGGAACAGACTACCTAGAGGATTCTTTCGTGCTCACTACAATCTTCAAGTGTAGTGTTAAGTGTTATCATTCCGACAAACTGCACTTTTTAACTTCTCATGTGCTCATAAAACAATCTCATTTAATAACACCTTTAAGTGTTTTTTGAGCTTTTTATTGGGTGAAGAATATATATATATATTTTTAAAATCCCCTTAAAAGTAATCTGGAAATTATCAAAACACACTAACACATACAAAAATAAAAATAAAAATAAAACTAAAAAAACTGAAAGTCTTAACAAAATACTAAAACGATGCATTTTATTTCCTGGTGGCATGATTTATAATTTTAAATTTTATCAACGATCAAACGTAGAAAAATATATTATGGATTAAAATTTTACATACTACCAACAAATTTACTGAAAACGGACATCTTTACAGATTTCGAATTAATTACAAATTATATAACATATGAACAGATAATATGCATACAATTAGCTGGCCTATGTATATCCTTTAACTGACTTAAGTTGATAATAGTATTATCAATATATTTATTTGTATTCTTTCTAATATAAGAAATTAGGTTACTACTAAAATTAATAAAGCCATTGTATATTTATTTACACATTTACTGCAGTACTTTCGTATAAAACTTAAGCAGATATATAAAACCTGAAGGTGAGGAAGATTTTACAAGTATGAGATTATTGTCACAAAGCTACGTAACGCTGATCTGAAGTTAAAATTTCCATTTTTCTGGGTAAGGAATATTGCTTATTTTGATCTTGTTATCTAACATCAAACTGTAAGTATGAAGGGGTTACCATGTTTTATTTTAGAGTTAGGTGTGTCAGTGCATACAAGTTTTAAAAGAATCGAAGTTTTAGGGGGGAAACAGTATCTTATTGATTTTCTTATAGAGCACCTCACAAGAGGAAGTGGCCTTTTACGTGCCAAGTAGATCTGTACACCATATTTCATGGTTAATGTTGAATTCGACACCTTTTAAGATATTTGATTAGCCCGCTATTCTCCATACGTAGCATTAGTAAGAGACACGCATTTTTGTAGCTGCTCGTGTGTGGGAGCGTTGTTCGAAATGATCCAAGTGGTGGATACTTCATTGAATGTTTTCAAGAAATAGGCACGTGAATTTTCAAATCGAACTCTGACATGTCGCACGTCAAAAAGCATGAGGCCATTAATAAAATGAGTGACAAAAACAAGCGCTAATTGTTTAATTATCTCTCGTAAGGGTTGATTTATTTCACCAGCTGTCTGCGAGTGAAATGGTAAAAGGAAAGAATTTCTTTTGTTGCGGTTGGACGTTCAGGAGGGTATCTGTCGTATAAATTATATATATATATATATATATATCGGTTTAGTTATTTTTTAATAATTGCTATATTTTAGTATCATTTTATTTACAGAAATATATTTTTGTTACCTATTCTTTTTGTTAGCAATTGTTTTTTTGTATATATCGCTTTTTAATATATCTGCTTTGATCACTGAAAATATAATGTAACCCGGATATAAGAGACCCTGATATAAGAGAAACCCTGATATAAGAGAAACCCGCATATAATAGAAACCCGGATATAAGATAGATTTTCTCTGGTGCCAAATTAGAGCCTGCGTTAATGTATATAAATTAGACAAAACCTGGATATAAGAGAAACCCGGATATAAGACACTTCCCCGGTCCCGACAACTCTCTTATATCCGGGTTACACTGTAATATGGTAACCAGTGAAACATAATTCGCATTCGAGAACAAACTATCACGTGTTACAATGTGTTACAAACTATCCAGGTTACACTGATGTATGTATGTATATATATATATATATATATATATATATATATCGATAGGTTAATAAAATACTGAATTATAGGTTTTGAGTTGTATATATATATATATATATATATATATATATATATATATATATATATATAGGTATATATATATATATATATGTGTGTGTGTGTGTGTGTCGATCAGTTAACATAATATTGAATTATAGATTTATAGACTGTTTAATCTATAATTGATATTGAACTCCATAGATAAAACGGCAAACATTGATTGATCGATTGACTAGTTAACATATACATGTAAATATGGATAAAAAGCGAAATGGAAAAATATAAGGTCTCTCACTCTCTTTCTTTTTCTCACTCTCTTTCTTTCTCTCACTCTCTTTCTTTCTCTCTCTCTCTTTCTTTCTTTCACTCTCTTTCTTTCTCTCACTCTCTTTCTTTCTCTCACTCTCTCTCTCTCACTCTCTTTCTTTCTCTCTCTCTCTCTCACTCTCTTTCTTTCTCTCACTCTCTTTCTTTCTCTCACTCTCTTTCTTTCTCTCTCTCTTTCTCTCTCTCTCTCACTCTCTTTCTTTCTCTCACTCTCTTTCTTTCTCTCACTCTCTTTCTTTCTCTCTCTCTCTCTCTCTCTCTCTCTGTATATATATATATTTTTTTTTTCTCATATATATGAGTCCTCTGCAGATGTAACTCGAAGAGAAAATAATGGGTATATTCGAGATGTTGACGTTACACAACTACTACAAATAAAAGGTTTGGAAGGAAACTCCAATCATACGGGAAAGAGCGATAACAGCTACTCAACTGTACTTGAGAAATCTATTTTTTCTGAAAAGTTGTTTTTTTAATTTTATAAATTACAACCGAAAGCAGTACTGGTTGTTCGGGAAACGGCTATTACCATTACCATTTTAAATACTTCTAAAAGGACCTTTTTAATCGATTCAATTTTTTACTTTAAACAGAATGTTAATAGGTAAATAAAATGTTTCATATATATATATATATATATATACATATATATATATCAGTGTGTGTGTATGTGTGTCTCCATGTGTCTACAGGAGAAGGAATACACTCTACAAGAAAAATGTAATACTGAATATTATCTTTATGATGGGGACGTTTTGAATACATGCATATTTAGTAAATTTTTGTCCCCACATGCAAACTGTCATCCGAGCACAATTATGGGATGTGCCACTTTTTATGTCATTGTTATAGTATTTAATTTTTCGATGTCGTCTTTCTCTGTATTTGACGGCATGCAATGTCGGGGAGCGGATTTGTACAGGACGTGTAAACAGACGTGGGGCCGGGAACAAGTCCCAGCTAGATGTATAGACTCGGTCTTTCTTCTCCCCGCCAACAGACATACATATACACACAGCAGGTCCGACGGTAGCAGGGACTAGTAGGGCAACCACCCCCAGTAGAAAATCATTTGCCCCTGATTTGAAAAAAAATGTGAACCAATTTTTGTCTGAAAATTGTTATTCGCGACCTCCCTGACTTAAAAGCCACCCTCCAATATTCAACACACTCTGGCACACATGCATACGGACGTATCTTGTTTTTTATCTATCAGGTACACATCGTTAAAAAATTTGATATACGGAAAACCATTATATGTACAGAACAAGTTAAACACATAATGCATGTCTCGCATTGTTTGATTTCTTTTCTTTCTTTTAACTTTTGAATGTACTCAACTCAAAATGCAACTACTGAAATAGATAGATAGATAGATAAACAGATAGATCAGTACGTATAACAGATAACTACATGTTTGTCAACAAATTCTTGTCTACGCGTACTTAACTGCAATTCTTACGTACGGTGGTTAGTAGAGAAATATAGACGTGAATACGTGTTTCTGCTTTTCGCATGAATAACAATGTTATCTATCTATCTATCTATCTATCTATCTATCTATCTATCTATCTATCTATCTATCTATCTAGCTATCTCTATCTATCTATCTATAGATAAATGGTTAGATTGTATTCATTCACACCAGTACGCATGACATGGATATAATAATTAATACATATATTTTTGTTACACACACACACACACACATACATATATATATATATATATATATATATATATATATATATATATATATATATATATATAATTATTTATTTAAAAAAATTTCTAACATAAATATACTTTGGTATATAAATATACTTGGGTATATATATATATATATATATATATATATATATGATATATATATATATGATATATATATATATATATGATATATATATATATATATATATATATATATATATATATATATATATATATATATATATTTATATATATATATATATATATAATATATAATTATTTATTTAAAAATATGATTCCAACTCGCGAGTTGGAATCATATTTTTAAATAAATTTTTAAATAAATAATTATATTTATGCTCAACTTTCGTATCGAGCACTATTTTTTAAAAATAATTACAAAAATACTAAGGAACTTTGGATCTTTTACCAAACCAGTTTCTTTCCTATTTTCTACAATATTTTCACATATATATATAATATATATAATATATATATATATATATATATATATATATATATATATATATATAGTGATTGATACATACATATATGTATGTATATTCTTAAGCACATCTAGTTGTATATATTTGTGTTACTGTTGTGTATGTTTTCTCTCTCTCTCTCTCTCTATGTTTGTTTGTGTGTGTGTTGACGGGCCGTTTTGTTTCAAGGTAAGGTACACTGAATCTGACATGAATCTGTAAGATTATCCCCCTACAAAAACGTAATCTTTTTTCTTTGATACCTTCTGTCTTCCTGAAACATTTCTTTATAAACATTGAGAACGATGTTAGAGTTAACTTGTTGACTAAAAAAATGCATGTTTCAACGTATATCTCTCTATAGAGTGAATAAATAATTGAATATCAAAACAATCTAAATTATAAAACAACATATGAATTAAAAAAAAAAAAAATTCACCCACCTTGTTTGTTTTGTGTTGCTGTCCGTCTGATGCCTACAAGAAGAGCTCAAATGTGGTAGGATCCAGTATGTTTTTGTTCAACAAGCATTGACGGAGAATTGGTAACAATTACTTAGAAAAAAATTAAAGAATTAACTGATACTGAGCAAATATTATGACTTGTGAGTGTGTTATTTTTTCTCAAAGATAAATTTATTATTATTTTTTTTAATATCGATATTTCAAGAGTTTAAATTTATATCAGTTATTTTTGCAACTTTTGAAACTTAATTTATGATTTTAAAATTATTTCCATTTTTGGCTTTATGTTTTTAATTTCCTTTTTTTCCTTTTTGGCTCTTGCATTTACATTTGTTTTCTTCCTTGTCCTTCTCACCTTTTTCACCTCTCTTAATACTGCTTTTTAACACCTGTCAAAGCCAGAACAATGCCACAACAGGCTATATATATATATATATATATATATATATATATATATATATATAGATAGATAGATAGATAGATAGAAGGAGAGTGAGGGAGAGAGGAAAGACTTGACTAGATAAAGAACTAGAAAGATAGACAGACTCAAAGACAAACAGATGGACAGGCGGACATTTAGACAGACGGGGGTGGGTATAAGTTAAATATTACACCACGTTTGATCCTTTGTTCGTATGTATGTATACATGTATACCAGTACGATTTTTTTTCGTTTGCCTCTTTTTAGTTGCAATAAGTTTGTGTGTGGTCATTTCTATCATTCCTGTCATTACGGCGGCTCGCAAGGAACGACCTCACGAATTTGGATGTGATCTTTAAACGACAGCCCGCGTGTACATACATAGTCGACCCTTCTGTCACCAATTATGGTGCAAAGGGAAACACCACAAGACGTTGTACCTTCGACTGCTGAAGCACCGGCCGCTAGCAGAACTACTAGCAGCAGTCACACTGACAATGATTGTTAAAGCGAGGGGCGAGGGTGAAAAAGGAGAAATATTCCAAACGTAGACATTCAAATGTGCACGCTCGCACGCCTGCTCGCACGCACGCACGCATGCATAGGTGGCAACTGTGGATATTGCGATGGTGGATGAAGTCGTTGTAGCAAAGATGGAACAGGTTGTGGTTGGTAGGTGCTAACAACAGTCTGTGTGCAGCCTTAGAAGCAATTGCTATAGTAGTGGTAAATACATTATTAGAAGTAGAAGCCGATGCTGATCTGGTAGCAATAATAGTCGTAGCGGTGATGCGAGTTGAAATGCATTCTCTAATAATAATTACTTGCTGTCACCTTATCTCCGATTAAATCTACTAAATACAGCGAGTGGGAAAATGTCTGCAAGTGCGAAAACTATTTTAAGTTCTAAAATTAAAAAAAACATCAGTAATTAACAAATAATAATAATAATAACAACAATAATAATAATAATAATAATGATGATGATGATTATTATTATTATTACAAACTAATTATTCAAGACAAATTGATAATTAAAAAGTCGTAATACAAATAAAATAAAAAATAATATTCAGGTGTTAGACACTTCGTAAGCTAATCTCATAGACTTAATAGCCTTGCAGTGTGTTCAATCTCTCCTGGTCACTCTACAAATGTTACCTTGAATCATATTAATCTCAGTAGAATATATACCATAAAATAGACGCTTCACAATCAAATCTCGCAAACCTGTTTCAATGAAGGGTTCAATCTGCATTGGCAGTCCCACACTTATTGGTACATCTTCTGAAATTCAATTTGGCAAATATCAATAATAATAATAATAATAATAACACTCCTTTTCTTAAGTGTCATTATACTCCCTTTTTAAATATAGGGCCACAGATTCACCATTTTTATTTATTGATTTGTCTGTTTAACGGCATATCAACACCTTATGGGTAATTTAATGCCGAAATTTAATTTTCTTGGGAGCTTGGAAGTAATAAAAATGTTATTCTGTTTTCACAATTGAATACATGGTAGATGATACTCAGCTTTTGGGCAAATACAGGTTTGTGCGGAAATATTTATTAGAGGCGGTGGTGTGTTTTGTGTTGTAGCTTTGTTGAAGTTATATTTTAGAATACAGTTTGATATAAGGAATTGTCGGATATTATATGGCTTAATTTCATGAAAGAGTTCATTCATGTTGGTTGTTTGGTAGTATTTTAAACGGTTTTGTTTGGTAGTATTTTAAACTACAATTTGTTAGTATGTGTGTATTGTTAGTAATTTTACTATAAATATGTATTGTTGGTAATTTGTTTTATACAGGGTGACTGAAAAGTAACTCCCTATTTTATGTATGATTGGCCAGCCAGAAGTCCTGACTTAACACCCTGTGACATTTTTCTTTGGGATTGGTTAAAGGAGCAAGTCTACAATATCAAACCAAGACTTTTAAAGAACTTGAAGGGTGGATACAAGATGTTATGTTTTCCATAGCACAAGAGTTCCTGGTGAAATCAATTGACGCGATACATGGGCAACTCGAGAAGCTGCCAGCGAAATCTGGTTCCCCTATCGAATTTTCATTAAAAACTCATGCTAAACGCTTTCCTTTCATATCCATTTCTTGTAAAAATTATGGTTGATAAATATAAGTATTTTAAAAAAGGGAAGTCATTTTTCAATCTCAATTATAATTTCATAGAGTTTTGTTTGGAGGGCACTATTTACTCATAGCTGGGACCCTAACAGGTACTACAATAAAAATTAAAAGATATTTCAACATACCTCAAAACCTCCAATCTCCCGACCAGAGGCCCTGCTGCCGGATGTAGTTTATCGTCATATCCAGAACTACACAGACTCAAAACGTTTCTACTGTGGTTTTGGTATCAAGGGTGAAGTTTTCCCTCACAAAATCCCTCAACATAGACTTTTCTTTTTGTGATGTTGACTTAAAGGTGGCGGTTTGGTTACTTTCCTTTCAAATATATGTTCTGAATATTCTGCATCTTTTTTCTCTTACATTTCCAACTTCAGTTTCTTCAAATATTTTCATGTTGGGCTGTCGTCCCCATACCTGTTCTTTTATTATACTTTTTCTTCACGAAAGTCTTCTCATTATCTTCCACTCTCAGTAACACCTTGCGTCTTAGTGGCATTATCGCCATGCTTGGCAGTGAAATGATTAAAAAAAAGAAAAAAAGAAGGAAAGAAAAATTGCCAACTCCCCGTCCAATCGGTTTTGGACTATTCTTCGTCGTCCTCCTCCTAGATCGCTTGCCACTCAAAGCTAGGAATCCCAGTCTGCCCTGCTATTTAACCCATATCTCGGGAATGATAATAATAATTGGAAAAGCCATACAATAATAAATCTCAGTACTTCTACATACAAGACATGCGCTTTAACACCTGAGCTAATTCCACATTTTATTAATAAGAGTGAAAATAAATTATGTATGATGAATTTATTGTGAATCGCATATTAATTATAATAAAAAATATAACCGTGGTTTTTAAAAGAGTTCGGAAGTATTGAGGAGACTTGCTGCCACTTAACCTCTATTCTAAGTCACCAGTTACAACTCAAGTGAACACCATCACCACCAATAATAATCATATTCTAATAATTTTTAAAAATAATTTCACCCCAAGCAAGGAAATAAAGTCTTTAAGACACAAGTGGTTACTGGGTGTGAGAGAGTATGAAAAAGAAAACACTACTAAGAAGAGAGAACAGTAAAAGAACAAGAATTAAGGAGATAGTAGTTTACGATTGACATTGCATTAGATGGAAGTAAATTACTGAACAACAATTATAGTATTGAACTTTTGTACTGGAGTAAATATTTTTGGTCGATTATTATTAGTAACAGTAAGATGTAGTTGTAGTAACAGTTAAATAATTTGTGTACATGCTATAGATGATGATTACAGTAGTGGATAAAAGCGATGTTAGTGATGTCTCTTAGGAATAGCATTCATGAAAGAACTTCATAGAAATACGAACTGCATTCTTTAGTCTTACCTATTCATACCTTCTCAGTTAGGACCCATCATGTCATGAATCATCTCTATTCCCTTCGTATTCCAATGGTAAGGAAGAAGTTCAACTCAGACAGCTTCTTGTCCAGAACTTTTACTTCGAGCAACAGATTCACGCAGTGATGCTATCCCGATCGCTACGATCTTAAACTCGAGTGCTTGCTTACGGCCATATCATGTTGAAATACCGGTTCTCGTACTATAACCGAAGTTAAGCAACGTCGAGCCTAGGTGGGTGACTGCTTTGGAATATCAAGTGCTACAAGCTTGGATGTGCGGGATAGCGGTTAGGAATTGGAGATCGGAAACCCGAGTTACAATTGCAGTCATTTTCGTAATATTCTCCTACGCGCAAATACACTATCCACCTACCGAGCTATAGATTAATTAACTTGACTTGTATCAGTAAATCATTATTATCTCAAAAGAATTCTTACAATTTAAAAATATTTTCTGACTTTAAATAACCTGTAAAAGGTTGATAAGCCGCAAAAATTTAATTAAACGGGCCTAGAGTCAACTGTTATCTGTCCCCATAATATGGATTTCTTAATTGCTTCCTTTACGTTACAACCTTATTCAGTAAACCCCCTGCATAAGTGGTTCTTTGGGGACTTATATTGGGTTAACATTAGCATAAGCAAATAGAAAGAGGTTCTGAAAATTGATTGGCATTAGCCATGTCCTCAAATCTGATCAAATCAACAAACAACAGAATATGGGGTCTTCTTTCTCAGTTCGAGAACTTTTCAACACTTTTAGAATATTACATGTAAATATAAAAGTAAGGAAAAGACAGTAAAGACAAATGTCAATAGTTATCGATTATAGTGAGTTAAAATACAAAGAAGATAATGTAACAGAAATAGAAAGTATAAATAATAATAATAATAATAATAATAATAATAATAATAATAATAATAATAATAATCAC
This sequence comes from Acanthosepion lycidas, assembly GCA_963932145.1. Lineage (NCBI taxonomy): Eukaryota > Metazoa > Mollusca > Cephalopoda > Sepiida > Sepiidae > Acanthosepion > Acanthosepion lycidas. The sequence goes on from OZ010571.1 coordinate 110,242,762, forward strand.
TATAATTAATCTTTGTTGTGGGAGTATGCAGGTCATGTTTGGGTCGGAAAACACGTGTCTCCTGGTAAATTTATCCCACAACAAAATGGCGGACTCGGAATGTGATTCCGGTTAATAAAATGAAAACGTAAGAACGAAACTACATATGTAAACAAACGATAATATATGTATTAACAAAACAAAGGTATACATAGACAATTGAAGAGTGTTGCGTGTTACAAAACAGTGAATATGAAAAAAAAAAAACATTTTAAGACTAAAGATTGTGTTTGTGTACATATAATTAGGTGTAGGAGAAAGTCCTAGACAAAATGAAGGGAAAGGTGTGCACGTGGGTGCGTGTGTGTGCGTTCGCACAGGCGTGCGCATTCCCCAGTGTGGAAAGCGTTTTCCTCGTTCGACCTACATCTTACCGTCTCCGAGTGAAATAGGATAAAGAGGATGACAGAGAACGTCACTCTCTATTTATAGGCTTAATGAGCGTCCCTTAGCGGCGGTTTTTTTTATCTTTAATTTTGAAGGTTTTTATTTCATGAAATATTTTGGGCTACATCTTTTTAATAATTGAAATTCCAAAAGAAATTTAAAAATAATGAATAATAGTATTTATACAATTACTGTTATTAGTATTACTATTATTGAGTGCTAGAGTAGCACGTCAATAATCTGATGCAAAGATACATATACACTAAGCCTAATATACCTATCATGACTCCCGGTCTGATAACCCGAGTACACGACGCACTTTAATCATAATCAAATGTGCGCGATATAGTGACATATTTTGATAAAAACCTGTTACAATATCACGCATCTTGCAAGTAGGGTACACTTAGAAAGCCTCAAAGTCGGGTAAAGACTGTTTATTCAGTCACCGATTGAGGGCTTTCTTAAATATCTAGATGTTGACCCTCAAGATGCTTTGGCTGCCTCATCTTTTAAAATTAAAAAAAGGAAAGAAAAGAAAAGAAAGAAAACTATTCTCTGGACACCCGGCCATGATGTGCCTCCATTACTCTAGCTAATGAACAGAGATACAGCCAACATTTTTGAACTGAATTTTTTAGTTAATTCGGGAGTGAAATTCGTTATTATCAAATATGTGTTCGAGAATGATGTTGAAACAGGAACAAAGATGCAAGAACTGTATGGGAGATTAGATTGGAAGATCAAACACAAAACTTCGAGAAAAAAGTAACTTTCCATTTTTCTACCTTGATTTCACGAATTTAAGCTCAATTCTAGATTAACAGCTAGGTTTCAACATTTTACTGTTGGAATCCAAGATGTAACTATAAACTCTCTGCTAATAATCTCTTTTCTCGCTTTTAGAGTTCGCTTTCGACTTCAACTACGAACTTCAAAAATGTAAAAGTCGATCGTTATCTTTTGTTTCTCTAAATCCTGTTTTTTTTTTGTTCTTTTTTATTAGCCTCTCTCTCAACATTTTCTTAGTTTCTTTCATTTTTAGAAATCCTTTGCGTCTTAGTGGCCTTGCTTGGAGTGAAATGATTTTTTAAAAAATTACAATGGAAAAAATATACGCATGTTCAATGAGGTTTAAGTTGAATACCTGGAAGTCGACCGATCTTTCCTGCAAAGCAGGTCTCATACCATCAGAGCTATGTGGTCGATGATGGGAAAAATCGTTAGTGGTAGACATGGCTATCATAAAGGAGTACAAATGGTCTGTAACTAGAGCTATGTCAAGACAAACTCAAGATTTTACAGATGGTTATTGTGAACTCCAGCAGAACACATCCGACACTTTGATAGAGAACTAGTATCAGTTTGAATGACACCCAACTGAAAGGCTAAATCTTTTGCCTCATGTTAAAAGGCTAAATCTTTTGCCTCATGCGATGTTCTCCACACACAAACTTATACAACGTGAATTGTCTAACCAGGCGATGTGGTGCCAATCTACCACTGTCCAGTGGTGATATTCACTGATCAAGTTGAAGAAACCGTTGTTGTTGCATCAATGATAGTTCCTCATGGAAATCAATGGATTCTGCAATAAGTTAAATGATTGATGAAGTGGCGTCAGCATTGGATTGAGATGTGATTTTATGCAATGTTCCTTTTCATTTAGCAGTTATCGTATTTGTTATTTGCTGGTGGTTCTATTCTTGCATCAGTTGTAGGCAGTTTTTACTTTGCACTTGATTTCTCTCCGTTATCTATATATATTATTGATACATCATTATTCCACTCGCCCGACAAGCTACCACCTCGGAAACCGAATACCCGATATTTTAATCACAGTTTGGGTACCTCGAGGTAGTGTAATGGTTAGCAAGCTTGTCTCGCTAAAACAATTATGACTGAGTAGGGAGTTTGATCCACACTGGGTGCCATATCTAAACTACACTTCGAAATTCATTATTTAAGCCGCAGTCAAACAGTATTATATCCTGTTCTCGTCTTGCAACTACACTGTTACAGCTAAACTACGTTTTTACCTATTGTATCCTTGTTGTTCTCATCTTTGCTGCCATATTCACGACGTTCCAGCCGTTGTACGCCCCGGCCTTCTTCAGATTAATGGAATTTCGAACTGAAGCCTTTATTTCACCCACCTGGGTAGAGTGTTAGATTCCATGTGCCATGTCTCAGTATCAGTTTTTTGCTCATTCAAGTTTTTTGCTCACCTCAGCTGAAACCAGGTATTGAACACACAACTCTGGATCCAACCAACGCTTTTATCCACTAGGCTATGTGTTCTCAAGTGGATAAATTATGAATTTTTGATACTTATAAATCTAATATCTCAGCAACAATCTTTTTTTTTACCAGGGCTCATATTGCAATTTGGTTGTTATTACTGTTTTTCTCTAGCACTCTGTGTTACTGGTTCACATATTGTATTCATTTCTATGCTTGGTCGGCGTATCTCTGATCTCTGATCCCATTCCGAAGTGTGCTGTTTGTGTACAGAAAGCCAGTATCTCCTTCAGTTTATCTACTGTTATACTACTGGTACGCTCTCCTAAGGATGAGTCCGAGGCCATTCTGTCCCTGACTACCGATAGTGCCTCCTCTGTGGATACCTTGATGAACAAACTCACCACGTCCAGACTCACCATCTGATTGGATTGGATGGGAGCATCTTTGATTACTTCCACGAAGTGGGCGGTATTTCGGATATATGATGGTTACTTTCCTATTAATGAACTCAGTTCGAAATTTCAATTATATGAAGAAGGCCGGGGCGTATAACGGCCGCAATGCCATGACTGCAAAGATGAAAATAACAGTGTGAACAATGCAAATAGTGTAAATGATTACAATAACTCATCTCAGAAATATAGACAGATGCACCATCTGCCTGAGACTATTTCTACAAGTGGTGGGGGATTGAAACCATTCCCTGTAGTAGCGTTTTTAATTTGTTGGTACTTCAATATATGTAAAGAACCGATACGACAAAGCAACGGAAAAACAAAAACTGCTGCAATGAATATCCGAAAAACAAAAGTGAGTGCGATAAAGGATCTAAGTAAGACAGACAAAGGAGATAACGACGCAGTGTCTATGATTGCAGATGTTAAAAATATCAAGAGAATCGTAAACTTCACAGCGACGGCAATGGAAAATTGGGAAGAGGAACTAACAATAGTAGGACAATATGTACCAGAGATCAAAATAAAATAAAAAAAACTCGTTCTTTGAATTTCTCCGCAACTATTCTTCATAGCGTTAGCTCTATTTTTAAACTATGTATTAAAAAAAATGCAACTTAGTTTCATGATGTGACGAGAAAAAGTTAACCGCTTTAATTTAGATATAATACTTTTTTTAAAGGTAAAAAGGAAAAAGGTAATTCTTAGACAAACAGTCACAATCTCAAGCTAAGACTTCGAGATGTAATTTTGCATTGAGAAATCTGCAATGTTGGTAATGAACAAAGATAAAAGAAAACAAAAGAAACAACAGACGGAATCGAACTACCCAACCAGGAAACCGTCAAGAATCTCAATGGAAAGAATGGATACAAGTACCTGAGTAGTTGCGAAGCAGTCGGCGTCAAATAAAGAGAGAGGAAATAATAATAATAATAATAATAATCAGAAGAAGAAGAAGAAGAAAAAGAAGAAGTATTGAACATCTAGGTAAACTTCTTTTATTTAGGAAAGATATTAAAAAAAACGCAGAACTTACCAGCATACGGACATAAAATTAATTAATGAATTCAGTAAATCTATAAAAATCGGACGGGATAGAAGTATCACCAAATTTATTCAAACCTTACTGTGAGGCTACACTGAGAGAACTATGAGTCCTACTAGCATTTATAAAAGGCGGACCCAATCTTAAAAAAATAAGATATGCAGATAACACAGTGTTGATAGCAAACACAGAAGGGAAACTGCTGGAATTCCTATAGAAGTTATTAAAAGAAAATCATGAGAAAGGAATAAGCTACACTGAGAGAACTATAAGTTCTGCTAGGATTTATAATTGGCGGGCCCAATCTTAAAAAATAAGATATGCAGATTGATAGCAAGCACAGAAACTGCAGTAAATCCTATAGAAGGTAGTAAAATCAATTAATAAAATAAAATAAAAGCAAAAAGATAGTGTGTAGGGTTGTCAACCATAAGTACAATCTAACATGCGAACCTGGAGATACCAAGATCAAGTAAGTGCATCAACTTAACAGTGGATGAAGAATATGATACCGAAATTCGAAGGCGCATTGGAATAGCAAAAGATGTCTTTCAAAAGCTAAACAAAGTATTAAGATACGAGAAAATTCCACTAGAAAGAAAGAAAAGGGGACTGATATGTTATCTGATATCGGTTCTCCTATATGGCAGCGAATGTTGGACAATCTCCCCACAGGTAAAGAAAAGAGGTGAGGCAACAGAAATGTTGTTCGATAGAAGGATAATGAAAAAGTTATGAGGAAAATGGAAACGAAAGGAACACGTAATTAGAATCAAAATAAGAGTTAAAATTTCGAGGACACATAACGAGGAAACAGCGCTTGGAGAATTTAATAATTTAATTTAATTAATCACAAGAAATATTAATCGATTTTTTTCACTACTTAACAAACTTTTGTAGGTTATTTAAAGCCATAAACTATTTTTATATTGTCAGAATTGTTTTCGGAGATACAAGTTCTACTAATTAACCTATAGCTGGGGAAAAGGAGGTGGATTCATACCTTTCCCCAAGTCTTTTTGTGCATAAGTGAATATAATAAACTCGACTGGAATTGAAACTTTGCTCTCCAATTTCTGTGAAGTCCATTCTTGAACTGGACAAGAGAGAGAAATTCTAAAACACGAACGAAACAAGAAACCTGATAACAACGCATAAGGCTCCAGACTATAGAGATAATGTTTATGTGCTATGTTAAAAGAAAGTTGTAAAGGACTAGTCAGCATCCAAGGTTGTTTCTATTTCGAAATTCAAAAATCTTGAAGAGTAAGCAAAGATAGAGCAAAGGAAGGCCAGTGAAAACAGCGAAAAGTTTCAGTAAAACGAATAGAAGAATAAACAGAAACACTGGTAACGCAACAACAAAAACTCAAGAAGAAAGACAATTATATGGACATTTAAGAAGACAGCTCCAAACAATGGAAGCCAACTCTACATGAATATGACTCCGTAGAGGAAAATTTAAATAAAATATATATATATATTAAAAAAAAAATGGAGTATATCATGAGTGCGTTTTACTCCTCCGGTCTGCCACAAAGAAGACCATAAAGAAAATGAAAAATTAGATAAGTGTCTTTAAGCTTGTCAAAGAACTGAGGAAGTTGTTGAAAGGAATGGGCATAGTCACGTCTCTTTTATTCGGAACTGTGAGAACAATCCCGAAGAATTTAAGAAAATAGCTAGAGGAATTGGAAATCAGGGGAATGTTTGGACTATCCAGACTACAACATTATTGAAAGAATATTAAGATGAAAAATAAGACTTGTTGTCACTTAATCTCCAGTATAAGCTACTCCTTATTACTGGTGTAAAGACTTAATGAATGTATGAATGGCTATGTACAGAACAACTTCTATCCTAGAATTCTCTATGGCATTAAAATTCAAATAGATAACCCAATCCAGATCGGGAGACAACATTATCATTGTAAACAAATAGAAGAAAATTTGTTAGACAATAGATATCATTATTCCAACAGATTAAATTAAAAAAAAAAAACTGAAGAAAACTAAGAAAAGCATGGAAAAATAACCTCGTTAATGAAACGAACAGGAAGTGTGTTTCAAAGACTGTGGAAAATGGGTAAATTCAAGGAAGAATCGAAACGATCCAGACGACAGACTTACTAATGTGCAACAGAACGCCGAAGAGAATGTCTGGGTAGTGACACTTGCTCCTAATTGATCTTTTGTAATAACCTTCAGTTACTGGTAGTGCCAAAACTCAATGTTTATAAATAAAAATAAATATCAATTATGATAGCAGCCGACCCATCACTTGACTGCGAATTTCTTTCCTTTCAGACGAACATGAATTGAAATGAAACATTTGCATTAGTTTAGTGAATGTAGAGAAAGTGGACGTGTAAAATCGTGATTAGAATGGGAACTGTCTGATAACAACTACAGGATTTAGAAGTAAAATATGGCACAATATCCTGTCGTTCAGAGCACTTATATGGGTCTTCAAAGATAACTATGAGATAACGATATATATTTTATATATCAAGAACAATATTAGGGAAAAATGATTGATAAAGTGAAATAAGTTTTCTTGTAACCCGTTTTGTACTAAGGACTTCATTGGACTAAATTTGTTATGTTGGTGCGACTACACATGCGCACAAATGAGGGATGCTGGGAATTTTAAATTTAATTTTTTTTTTATCTAGCCGATTTTATTTAGATACTTTTTTCTTTTTTTTTTCTATCGCTTTTGGTGAAATGCTATATGAACCAGGGCTCAAATTTTCTTGATCAAAGCACTCTCTAGACATTTTCGTCGTAGTGAATTGTTTTCTTCTTAGATCAGAGTAGCATTTTTATGTCAACATTGCGGTTAGCCTCCTTACAGTGGAAAACCAATGAATTTGATGCATTATTTTGTAAAATGTCCCTTTTGTGTTCATATAATCTTTTATTTTTGTGGCAGTTATTACAGGCGCACTAAAATACTAAAATGATTCGTTCGCCGCTTTAGTTTTCGGGCAAATAGTTATCGTTAAGTCGCTTGTTAAGTCTTGATGTTATGCATTTCTCCACCGTAGCCAGAGAGAGGAGTTCAATTTTGACAAAAACCGTATTTTGAATGCTGATTTTATCGGCATGGAGATCCGACTTTCTTGAAGGTTAGGCGAAATACAGGCACTTTCGCGCAATTCCTTCAATTTGTCTTGCGTTCTCTTCATCTAAGCTTGGTAAACATTTAATGGAAACTGCTTCACTTTTAAATTATATTTTGATATTACCACTTAGCTGGGTGGGCTTAGCGTAGTGGTTATCGGCGTGCCGAGTTCAAATTCCGAGGCCGTTTCGTCCACTTTCGCACCAATATTCACGGAATACAGCAAAATAATAAATGCTGACTGTGTAGATATAGACACGTGACTATCAATCATAAAAAGCATTACAAAGTCGGCATGATTTGTTGGAACGCAATGATATATGAACAAACCAGAACCTGTCTAAGAAGAACTGTAATTAATACATTTTTCGAAACATTGAAATTCACCCAAATTACCCAGTCCAGAATAAAAACCAAAATCTAATCATCGTTAACATGAAGAAACTTTTTCTATTATCAGAGTTTATTTTTTCAGCAGACCAAAAAGTAAAGTTAAAAAAAAAAAAGAAAAGAAAGAAAGAAAAAGAAAAAAGTCGGACAAACATTTGAATCTGATCAGAGAATTGAAAAATGTTGTGGAACTTAAAAGGGACATTTGTTTCCATTATTAATTTGAAGTGTCCTGAATAGCCTTTCAAACAGGTTTTATGAATTGCAAATCATTCAGTAGACAACATTATGGATTATTTGGTAGAATACCGGATATAGCACTAGAATTTTGAGGAAGCTTGATTTTGCTTTTGATTTAATCAAAGACACCAAGTAGTATTGATGTAAAAACTTACTGAGTAAATAATAATAATAATAATAATAATAATAATAATAATAATAATAATAATGATAGCTGCATTAGGTCTTTCTGAGTTCTGACTTGGACTGATTAGACGTGTACATATTTTATTCTGGTGAATGAAGATAAGCTGCAGTATATATCTCGTTCAGTACCACAGATTTGATTGTCAGTTACCTAACCATAACCAGTTGGGTGTGTCAGGGGCTAACATTATGTGCATGAGCAGGAGTAGTGATGGTGCATTATGACCAAGTGTCGAGAAGGAGTTTATTTTTAAAATTTCGGAGAGATGTCACATTTAGATACTTGGGAACACACTTAATCGGTGACTGTCTCAGCGATCCTGGATTACATGTTCTGAAGAAGTGTCTACCTGCAAACGTAAAACTGAAAAACATACACACACACACAAATATATATATGTGTGTGTGTGAGAGAGAGAGAGAGAGGGGGCGATTGAGTGAGTGCATTTTTGTGTATAATAGTTTTCTACCTTAAAATGCTCATAATTTTTCCTTTGCTAACACAGAAATGAAAATTATTCAGTAGTGAAAAGAATGCTATTTTTCTATTTTTAAATTGCTGATCAAATCTTTTGCATTTCCTTGTTTATCAAGAGAGCGAAGTTGTTAATCAGAGAGATGTGTTCCAATTCGTCAATTATACGATTATACTTAGAGAAAATAGAGAGTGTTGACATTTCTAAGACATAATGAGTAAAGAAGGCATGGAAAATATGTCACAGAACAGGGGGAAAAACAATGAGTAATCTAGCTTGCGTAACTGGGTGGCTGAACAGATTTTCGGGGGTAGTTAATAAACATAGAATAGGATAACAGCTAGCAGACTTGAAACAGTGCCGTAAATATTGGAAGAAATATTGAATGGATTGGAAATCCGTGAAAGGTTTGAGAGATTGTAAACCACGTAATTGGGCTCTGCGCGGAGAGAAAACAGGCGTTGGAGATTTGATGATATTAATTGACTCCCAACAGGATTATTGGTGCCAAGAAACAAAACACGTTTTTAGCTAATTTGATGGTGCTGATTTCGAAAATGACTTTAGTTTTTGATAGTTAGCTACCATTTTTGCTGTACTGAAGTTGCTCATTTTTGGAAAAAGATCAATTTACGATCTAGACGGATCGCAAAATTTAGTTAATAAAGGTCATAGGAACCTATCAGTTTTCAAGTAGGCCGAGCAATTTATGTCAGCCACCTGAAATAAACTATTTTTTATAAGAAAAATGTGTTTTTGAGTCAAAACTTTTAAAATAGAAGTATCGAATTTTTCCAATTTATCGGCAAAATTCAAATTAACTGATAAACTTTATCGGTAATACACTTTAATAAACCTGATAATTAATGTGACATCAAAAAAATGAAACCCTAAAATCTGTTTGATATTCATAAATTTATTTCATCAGTACGGAAGGAAACCAAGCACATTGAGATCATTTTGTGTTCACAGTTGGAAAGAAACTCCAATTAAAGACAACCCAGTTGAATGTACCTATTTCACTGTACATAATACTACCAGAATATCAAAAGTGACTGAAGTAAAATTTAACATGACAGACAATCTTGAAAGAGAAAATATTTGCCATAGTTCTTATGTCGGTATTTATCAACCCACCCACGAGGATCGAATGTGGCACAAGACCGGTTTAATGTAGGTATCTCCAAGCCCGTAGGCTCGGCCAAAAATATGACCTTTGAATCCGCCTAGACTGGTTCAGGTCCTGTCTACCTCCCCGAAGGAAACCTTGCCCTTCGGCAAAGCTTCCTCCGAGTTCCTCTCTGCAGTAGAGAGTTCGACAGAAAACCCGACTCAGAAGCTCACAAAGCGCAGATACTACACTTTGATCCTTGCCACCGAGCCGAGTTTTGATGAACCATAGTTCGTATGTCATTATTTATCAATCCCCCCACAATGATTAAATGTGGCACAAGGCCGGTTTAATGTGGGTATCTCCAAGTCCGTAGGCTCGGCCAAAAATATGACCTTTGAACCCGCCTAGACGGGTTCAGGTCCTGTCTACCTCCCCGAAGGAAACCTTGCCCTTCGGCAAAGCTTCCTCCGAGTTCCTCTCTGCAGTAGAGAGTTCGACAGCAAAACCCGACTCGGAAGCTCACAAAGCGCAGATACTACACTTTGATCCTTGCCACCGAGCCGAGTTTTGAAGAACCATAGTGCTTATGTCCACGAAGGTTTTATTGCTGCTGTTAGTTTATTAAATGATTTGATGAAAATACGTACTGGTCTTGTTATATTTAATCGTCTTATTTTTAAAGACTTATGTTCTGATTGTTATAGCAAAAATACTATTTCGCATTGAGTAAACCAATATTTGTTGGTTGAAATACCAAGTGAGAGGTTTTTACAATTTTATTTTGAGAAATATTGCCATCGGTCAATATCGTATATAAAGAAAACAAATGAAAAATATTCTTTTTTTTTCCCCAAAAAATGAGGCATTTCTGTACAGAAAAAACGGTAGCTAACTGTTGCGGATTCCGTGAATGGAATCCTGCACAAATAAATAAACAACGCCAGTAATTGAGATAGAAAAATAAGTGTATTAAACGTAAGAATACAGACTTGAAGTGAAGATTAGTAGTCCAGGAATGCGGGTTAGTAGAAAGTATATGTACAAGTCTCTGTAAGTAAGGCCGTAATCATCTCTCTCTCTCTCTCTCTCTCTCTCTCTCTCTCTCTCTCTCTCTCTCTCTCTCTCTCTGGACTCTTGTATAACTCTCTGAGAACACCCTGTGTCTGTCTCTGTATCTCTCAACCTGTATCAATGTATCTCCACACTAGGTATTCTCTGGCAGTATAAATATACTTTGGACGAGTCCATCTTATGTAAAAAGGGGAGAGACCCACAACACTAACCAAGAAAAAGTAAGGTCATTTTCAGATTCAACGCCTTCAAATTAGCTAAAAAAGATGTTTGGTGTCTCGACACCATTTTTTTTTTTTTTTTTGGTGACCACTGTAATCACCATACATCTTGTGGAGTGATTTCACAGTGGAGGCTTGTATTTGTACTAAGTCGGTCCTAAAATAGGTTCGACGTACAAAACGTTAGGAACTTCATACAATAGGTATGACGCAGAGAAAATCTAGTTGTGGTTGCTGATACTTTAGTATCCCGACTAACGGTTGTCCGGCATCGACTGACTGCCAGAAGATATTCAGTCACCCCGCCACCACAAGGGCGTCATGTGACACAAGGCCTTTTTAACGTGGGATCTCCGAGCCCGTGGGCTCGGCCAAAAATATGTCCATTGAACCCGTATAAACGGGTTCAGGTACGGTTTACCTCCCCGAAAGAGAATCCGCCCTTCGGCGTAGCTTCCTTCGGGTTCCTCCCTGGCCGAAGGCAGAGAGTTTAACCGATCAGCCAGTCGACTGACTGACCGAAGATATTCAGTCACCCCCCACACACACATACGAGTGCGTCATGTGGCACAAGACCTTTTTAACGTGGGATCTCCAAGCCCGTGGGTTCTGCCAAAAATATGCCCATTGAACCTGTATAAAAGGGTTCAGGGTCGGTTTACCTCCCCGAAAGAGAATCCGCCCTTCGGCGTAGCCTCCTTTGGCGTAGCCTCTTTCGGCATAGCCTCCTTCGGCGTAGTCTCCTTCGGGTTCCTCCCCGCCAGAAGGCAGAGAGTTCAACCGATCAGCCAGTTGACTGACTACTCCTACTTATTATAGGTGGGAGAGTCTATTAATTAAAGCATAGGTGTTTTCCACTATAACACATCTATTGTTAACATGCTAATACATGAGATAATAATATTAATGATAATAATAATATTAATGATAATAATGATATTAACAAGACAAAGCTTTAATGGTTAACTGATTGGAGGTGTTAAAATACGCATGATCTGTTTGTGAAATAAAATGGGCTATAGTAAATATCCCGTTCAATATTTGAGATGGGTTTGTCAGTTGTCTAACCATAACTGGTTGCGCCCGTTCCCTTTGGGTTCACGCAATGTACATCTCTGTTTATGAGAGGGAATAGTGGGGAAGGATTAAGGTAGGTGTCGAGAGGATTTTATTTTAGTTTGAAGGTGACTTGTGAGTCCCTCTAATTATTTGAGGACAACTTCATTCAGTAGACAGAGTTACATGATCTGAAGCTATTTCAAAGTGTGTTCCACCTGCAAGATTATGCGCTGATTTTATGAAAAGCCGTCACCATATCGTGCTCATTTGGCTGGGGTACTACAGAAGGATGCTGAGAATAGAATACTATGTACGGAGCATGTGAATAACGAAAACGTTTTTAAGAAAAATGGGAACAAAATACTTAGAAACAAAAAGAGAGAGTAGAGATTTCTAAGACACATAATGAGCAAAGAAAGTGCCCTATGCTTTCGGTCTTGTGTCACATCAAAGCTATGCTTAAAGAATCACCATAATGAGCAAAGAAGGGATGTAAAATATATCACAGGACAGAGGAGAAAGGCAACGAGCAATCTAGCTGGATGGCAGAACAGGGGTTGAGAGGATTAGTGAAAATGGAACAGGAAGTTATGGAGAGCCATGATCATCCACGACCTGAAGAGACATGGTATATAGAAGAAAATATCATTATTAGACTAAGTTTCATGTTGGTTATATTTGGATTCGTATGTTTGTACTCACATTCAATAATAATATATGCCAAAGAGTTGCTTGAGAAAATCCATCGAAAAAGGCAAATGTAGCCCCTGAAGAGAAAGAGAAATAGTAAAACCACATAATCAGTGAATATAACAAGCTGACAAGGGGGGCCGTAGAACCGACCGGGCTTTATTATCAGTCGGCGCAATCTTAAAAATTAAACTACAACAACTTAAAAAAAAACTACAGGACCTATTAGACAAGATAATAAAGAAAGCGAGAAGAAAGAGCTAAGCATCAATTGTAAGAATTTATGGTGGTCAAGAAGAGAATAAAAAAGCTGAAGATCTGGAAGGATTTTTAACACTCGATGGAAAATCCGAACGCGCATTGGAATAGGAAAAGGTATCTTTCAGAAGCTAAGCAAAGCATAAAGAAACAGGGTAATTTCGTTAGAAACTAAGAAAATGGTGAACTTTTATGTATTAGGTTGGTGCAAAAATAATGACGTAATAATGTTGTTTTTTTTTTTTTTTACGTATTTTTAACGTCAAAAACGACATTATTACGTCATTATTTTTGCACCAACCTAATAATATCAATCTTCGTATTACGGCATTGAATGTTGGGCATTTTTGTTACCGATAAGAAGAAGACTGAAATCAAAAGAAATGTGGTTCTGTAGAATGTGGAGTTTGTAAGCAACGAAGAAGTCTTAAGAGAAATTGGGAGCCAAAAGGACGTTTATACTCAGAATCAGTAAGAGACAGCTGAAATTTATTGGACACGTAATGAAGAAGTGGCGGGAGGCATAGCAAAAAGGCAAGCATTAATAAGAACTACAAGAGATATGACGTTGGGGAGAGTTATGATTCCCCATGTACTGAAGGGTCACAGCACATAAAAAAGAAACAACAGTGTTACGGTGATATCTACCGAGGCATTTGCGACCTACCGTAAATGATGAGGCACTCATTATTGCTGGAAAATGCCCAGGAAAAAACGATGACATATTTACTGTTTTTTTTAAATGACATCAAATCATTTTACAAACATTAAAATCACTATTTGATGATTTTTTTAAAATTATTTTTTGTATAAAAATTTTTTAATGATTTTTAATACACAACTAATTCACTGCTCACTACCTTTAACCCTAACCCTCACCCCTAACCCTAATCCTCACCCTAACATAATTCATATTTCTAATAATTGGTAAACATCGTACCAGAGTAGAAAATGAATAGTAGATATCATACTATAATAGAAAATGAACGGTAGATATACTATAGTAGCATCGAAACAACTTTTTTCAAAAAGCGTGCGAAAGAAGATACGACAGGGTTTCAACAATTATACATTGGTAACTGCGCAAACGACAATGTAGAAAAATGATTTTAACACATAACAAAGACTGTCCGTTAAAAAAAAATTCGCAAAAAATACTTTGGGATTTTGACATTGTGACAGACCAACCGTAAATAAAAGTAAAAAAAAGAACCTGACAGATCGTGAAAGCGCGGATGGGATTAAAGAAATACCAGGATTTTTCCCGGGATTTTGGAAGGATGTCGAATATAAATATTAGAATCAATACCATAATAATAGGCGCACATTAAACTGTACCAGACTCAAGAATGAGTTTCAAATCTGATGCAGGACTGAGGCTGTACAGACTGCACCATTGTTGGGGTCGACAAATACTGAGGAAGGTGTTGGAGATTTGATGGGATTTGGTGGTCACTCATTCTTTGGTGTGAACATGATAAATGCATGAATAATAATAATAATAATAATAATAATAATAATAATAATAATAAGAAGAAGAAGAAGAAGAAGGTAGTGGATGGGGGAAATGAGAAAGATGAGTAGGTGGAAATAATATAATCCTGTGTTGTTTCAGTATTCTTTTCTGTATTGTACCGATGCAAAAGTGGCTTTAACTGTGGCAGATACGATATAGACATACATGTAACGGTAACTCCTGAAACGGCATCGTCTGTGAAAATAAATAGATGAGTAAACACGAAGTCTGTGACAGTAGCAGCCACATGAGAACCACAACATGTACTTGTTGACAGAGCTCCAGCACCCCAAAAACTGACGATCAACTGTGTCGCTTTTATAAAAACAAAAAAAAAAAAAACGAAACAAAACAAAAAATAAAAAATCGTCAGCTACAACAATAACAAGAAAAATCGCACCTCAGAAAGACAAATGAATCGTTGTTGAAGTTATCTTTACCGCGTACAGTTGCCGCTGATTCTTCAAACTGTAAACAAGTGGCGGGAATGTGGTCATTAAAAATCTGATGCTGTAGTTAGAGCTGCAACTGTAAGTCTGGCAACTGCTACAATGCATTTATTTATTTAATCTCTTAATTCGTCTACGTATGAAGACAGACGTTTTGGTAACGAATAGTTTATCGTCGGAATTGCAATGATCATTTCGTGTCTATACTTGGAAATAATTTATTTACTTGATAGAGAAAACAAAAACAATTGTACATCAATAAACTAATATCCGACGACCCTTATCATGTTATCCTTGCTATTAATAGATTTATGAAGAGGTTTTATTTTTGTTCTCCCATGTTTTAAAATGAAAGGAAAACACAATCGAATTAATTTATAGGCACTGACTTTGGAAACGCTGAAGCCCAAACATAGAAAATGTTAATTAATTGGATTTAAAATAAGTTGAGATATAATTAGGAGAAATTATTCATTTAATCGCAAGCAAAAAAATGTATTTTATGATTCATTTTTTTTTTTTTTTTTTTACTTTTACTATCTCTGAATGTCTGTAACTAAAATAAGTATTAGTCAAGTCTTGAGGATATAAGATTCACAATCTAGGACATTGAAAGCAAGATGAAATCTATATTTTATAGATCGAAGAAATCTGATACATCGCCTGGGTCACACTTTTGAACAGGAGTAGAGGTTTATCCCTTGTTTCATGTTTAGAATTTGGCTTCCGGTTCTTCCTAAAGTTGACTTCATCTCTATACTTCTAACGTCTACCATTGAGCGCTGAAATCTTATTCAATAATTATTTTTCTTTCTTTTTTTCTTCTCCTCAATAGCAGTAGATAGGTTCGACTATCGTGCAGTTCACATCCCTTTCCGATCTTTTGAACATGTGTTAAGGTTTATCCCTTGGTTCTCTTTTTATCATAGGGTTTTCGGTCCCTTCTAAATTTTTTTTCATTTTCTTTCATTCCCAGTAGCCCGTTGCGTCTTAGTGGCATTATCTACTTGCTTGGGGTGAATTGATTAAAACAAATACCTCATTACTTTTTAAATGTTGAGTATCTTAAACTTGATTTTTTTCGGGAATTTTATATATTTTGCTTTGCATTAAAATAAAAGAAGTCTTTGTTAAAACTTAATCACAAAAAACTTTTAAAGGGAAATCTACATCGCATCATGTAATTATCAAATGCTAAAACTATATTTCCGTAAGAATAGCGTTTAATTTCCTATCAACTTTATTTTAAGGACGATCAAGAGTAAACTTTAGTTACTTTGTCCAAGTTGTGTTGATGAACACATTACTAAAATAATGTCGCAATTGAGTGCTTCTTATTTTGATTATTTTATTGGCGTCAATAATTATTAAACCAAAATGCAAAGATCACAGATTTTTTGGTGTTGAAGAAAGATATCATAGCGAAAGTGAAACAGCTCAATGATATATGAAATCTGATTGATTGATTCGTTTTCTACGGTTTATCAACCCTTATAGAAAGTTTGAAAAAAACAAAAAACAAACAAAGATAAAATTGAATGTTTGAAAACATTCAATATTTCACAAATTGAATTTAACTGAACGTGTTTTTGTGATTTTCCATCAATACGTTACATATATATATATATATATATATATATATATATATGTGTGTGTGTGTGTGTGTGTGTGTGCTTGTGCGTGTATATATATATATATATATATATATATATATATATATATATATAAAAAAATATATGAGAGAGAAAGAGAAAAATATGAATATATATTCTCCTCGCAGCTGTTGTGAAATATTAGGACAGATTGTGCTAGAGTTGGCAACCAGTCTAGGAGAAGAACAGCTCTGAATTCGTTTGAAGACCCTGTAGCACACTATACTGTTTTCTGTATTCAGTTCTTCCTAAGTGTTGTTGGTTCTGTTCAAGTCTTCACCACTATAATCAAATCATATGTGGTGATAGACTGGCTGTTCAGGTCTATGAACTGAGCCGCTGTACTCTCATACGTCGAAAATATATACTTATATATGTCATTTTTCATTATCATTGCATTATCTAAAATTAATGTTTAAAATACAAATTGTTTTAGTTTAAGTAAAAGTAGTCTTTTTTATTTTTATTTAAAAAAAAGAAAAAAGAAAAAAAGAAGCCCTATCACCGATTCTCTTGATGTTTTTTTTTTTTTTACCGTTATTGACTAGCGTTAAAACCCCGTTGAAGGAGTCTGATGTTCACACAACATAAACGTGTTTTATTAGTTTTATTATTTGGAAGAGAAACGAAAATGAAAATACTGATAACTGTACGAAATTTATCTCATGAAATCAAATTGATTGTCATTTTGTAAAATCTATTTATTCTTGTTTGATCGAAATCTGTATTATGATTAATCATTGCAGTTATTTAAAACAATGATTGTATTTAAAAAGAAATATATAGTACTACTACTACTGCAGTAGTTGTTGCATCTACTCGAATAATTAACACTAATTATACTAGTAAAAGCACTCCTTTCTCTAAGTAAATATTACTTTTTTTGTATTAGTCCAGACTTTTCCACATTATGGAGTCAACGGATTTCGTGAAAAAAAGACAACAATTATTTATCTAATCTATTATTTCGCTTCGTGTTTTAATGAGGATTGATATATAAACATAAAAAAGAACAATAAAAAGGAAAAAGTATGATAGAATGGAAGAATAAGAGAATGAGATAGAATGGAAGAAAAATAAAATAAAAATAAAAGAAGATTAGATAAATAAATAAATAAATAAAGAAAGAAAGAAAGAAAGAAATAAAGAAAGAAAGAAAGAAAGAAAGAAAGAAAGAAAAGAAAAGGAAATAAAGAAATAAAAATAATAGAAACATAGGAAAAAAACAAAGAACGAAACAAAGACTCAGAATGAATGACATTGAAAGAATAACATAAATTAGAAGGAATTAAAGCATTAGGGAATTGTTATTGTTATTAATAATAATAATAATAATAATAATAATAATAATAATAATAATAATAATAATGATGATGATGATGATAATAATAACAACATGGACCGGTAAAACGTATGACATTATACACGCAGCGGCTGAATTTAAGAGAAAATAATAGAGAAAACGAGAGTAAGAAAAGTCAAGGAGTCGAGATAGGGAAAGGGTTGCTAGAAAAGAGAAGAGAGATAAACTTGTTCAAAAGCAAAGGAGAGTACACGAAGAGTGTGGGAATGAAATCAGATAATAAACTCGTTGTTTCTTTTCATTGCTTGTGTTGAAAGCGGGCTGAGAAGTTTTCAAAGACCATTAGTGAACAGCAGAGCCAGTCTCTGGGCGCAGCCGTTCCTTGCAAACAAACGAACGATAGCAGTGGGGGAAATTACTGTATTCTGAAAACCGCAACTATAATAGAATCTTGTAATGCAAAAAAAAAAAAAAAAAAAAAAAGAAAAAGAAAAGAAAAAAAAAAGGAGAAAGCAGCAACCAAGGAGACGTAGTTTCAAGTGGAGTAACAGTAGTGGTTGTAGTAGGAGCAGAAGACATTGTTGTAGAAACAGATGAAGCGTTGCTTAGATTGCTACAGAGACAAGACATCAACATCATTATTTTCTTTTTTATTTTACTCCCATTTCTCTTTCTCTTTATAATTTGTCTTCTCAGTTTTAGCTTCTCGTCGTCTTCTTCCTTCTCAAACGTCTTTATTCTTAAACTGTCATTAAAACTGCAGCTTTTTTTTTTTTAATTTAAGCCATGTCACTTCAGATTCCTTTTCTATTTTTTAATATGAATTGGCATGACTTCTTGGGAATAACGATGGAGTGGTTTTACCGTTGCCTTCTTTACGGATTTGACGAAAGAGTAGCCCTTCCTCTAAACTGGCAGCTATCCAAGGCTAGAGTTCCCAGTCTACCCTGTTATTTCAGCAATAGTTAGCGGAGACGATTTTCTAAGCTCATTAGTGCAAAGTAAACACAACAGACAAGGCGAAAATTTGAACTCGACTGGCCGATTTCACTTCCCGCGCTGATAACCGTAACGCAGACCTAATTTACTACTGACATTACTATTACTACTAAAAATTTCAGTAACTTGTTCTTTTTATTTTTCTGAGCATCATATCAATTATTATTATTATTATTATTATTATTATATTTTATTATTATTGTTGTTGTTATTTCCTCAGATGGCCAGTGGTTATTGCTGGATTGTGAGCGATAACAAGTTTTCTTAAAATTCCAGCACCTTCCCCAGTATTATCACAGATCACAATATAACTGAGATCTAAATTCTTTATCTATGTACTTGTTAAGTATTCAAACCAATTGTATTGGACGGCTTTCACCCTGAATCAAGTGACAACAAGTCATTTCAATATTCTCTCTGATTGGTTTACAAGGGGGTGCAATTCTTCTTTTGATTATTATTATTATTAATTATTTGCCAAATACTCTTGTAGACTAAGTGGCAACAAGTCGGCTCCCAACTTCAGTCTTTTTTTTAGTATAATATATCACCGTCATAATCCTTTAGTAGTACTATTTTGTATACTCGCTTTTTTCCACAACTACTGCTACCACAACGACTACTACACCTATTATTGTGATCATTATAACTCGTACAACTATAAATGCAATGCCAGATATTCACTTTCTGTAGCAACAATACATTTACGACTTTTCTTTTTTTTCTTTTGCTTTTGTTGTTGCTCGTTGCAATTAGAACCTTGCCTTCTTTCTGTCATTATGTTTTTCGCTGATGTTTCTTTGTCAATTTATAAACATTCTCACCGACTTCTCCTCATCCAGTATTCACAACCGCTAAAATGGCACACATGTACATTTTCATACACAGGTAAGCAATAACAAAGAAAATAAATAAAAAACGTCGTATTGTATTACCTAGTAAAAGTTCGTTCGCTTATACAGAAACATTTTAAAGTGAAAGTGAAAGTGAAAGTATAGGACAAGTAAATATGGGACGTGACAGTATATTACAATAGTAATAATGTTAGGGTATAACTGCTGCCTGGTGCATGGTTTTCATCTTTCTACAGTGGGTGGGTCTGTGATGGGATGGTGGTGGAATGTGCTGTGGAAGTGATAGGAGTGTTAAAATAATACAAAACTGTGTGTTGTTGGTGTTAGCAGAGGCGGAGATCACTGGACTTTGTGAGGTTCAGTCTAACTATTTAATACATTTCGTCAAGCCAACGCACTCTCGACCGAGTTATGCTTTACCACGCAAAAAAGCTATTGTTGAAGGGTTTTGTTGGCGGGTTTTACAACATATCAACCTATGTCGGGCTACGCGATGTCGAAATTTTTTGTTCTTTTTTTAACTTGGGTCTATTTTATTATACTTGTGTCTAACCATTGTATATGATTGTCTCATGGTAAAGTTGTTTGTACTTGACTCTTTTGATAGATATTGGTCACGTTTATGCTTGAGTCATTTGATAAGTATTGGTCGTGTTCATTGTTGAGTCTATTGGTAAACATCAGCCGGGTACATGATTGAGTTGTTTGATAAATATGGCCCGTTTCTATCTATATGATTGTCTTATGGTAAAGTTGTTTGTACTTGAGTCTTTTGATAGATATTGGTCACGTTTATGCTTGAGTCATTTGATAAGTATTGGTCGTATTCATGGTTGAGTCTATTGGTAAACATCAGCCGGGTACATGATTGAGTCGTTTGATAAATATGTCCCGTTTCTATGCTTCAGTCTTTTTGTAAACATTGGTGGTGTTTTTGTTTTGTCTATTAGTAAATATTAAATGTGTCTGTAGGTAAATATTGGTTGCGTTTGTACATGAATCTATATGGAAAGCATTGATCGCTTATATGGGATTCTGGAAGCATTCATCTGGTAAGTGAGCCATTTATAAGAGATGCAGTTGATGTATTCTAGGCTGCGACGATACAGCAGGGTTGATGACAGAAGACTACAACAAAAAACTCTAAACAAACAACAAGAATAATGTTAGTAGGTTATGGTTATTATAAAGCAATGTGATTTGATATTGATTGAGGAAATAAAAAAATAACTAAATTCTTAAAACATAATCTTGTCCTTCTTGTACTATGACTCTTTCAGACTAGTTTTCTTTGTTTTATTTTTATTGTCTTTGCCGCCCAAATTCCGCCATTGTATTCTACTGTGTTTTTTAGGTTTATAATGCATTTGTCAAATATTTAGGGAATTTAAACGTTTTTAAACGCTTGATTTCACGACCATATGTTTTTAAAAACGCTAGTAAATATCATTTAGCACCCTGAATGTCGTGAGTTCAATCAGTGCATTAGAAACTGTATAAATAGAGCCTAGCATAATGAATAAACAAAGTGGAATCTGAAGAAAAAATAGTTAAATGATTCGAAATTTACCGAAGCGTTGGCAAAGCCAACGAATCTGCATCGAAAGAAATGTAGCAGCCACTACACTTATTCCTGCTTGACCGAATGCACACGCATAAAGCAAAAACGATAATTGAACAGTACGGATTTACTGTTTCGCTCTTCAAACGCATGATGTCGTAGGAGTGAGACGTGTCTCATTTCTATTCTAGGGGACTTCTTAGTCCCCAGTGAACTTCGTGTCGTATTGCATACGACACAATACTATTACTACACTGTCACCTGTTTGAAAACTAAATAATATCTTCGTTGCAAACTATCACAGAAATGTATATCTACTGTCCAAAGAGCCATTGATTAATAAAGGAAAAATAGACTGGAATATTAAAGTATTCAGAAATCTCTCGAACTTGAATAAATTGCTATTTGTTCTAAAAATACAAGAAAAAATATTCTACAGTTAAACAAATAGTGTCAGTAAAATTAATGCCAATATTAGTGTCAGTATTATGATTGTTTTTTTTTTTTTGTAATTGAGTGAGAAAAACGAAAAAGCAAATTTCAAACTATAGATTTATTTGTATAAAAATCTAAGAAGCACTCCCTCGTGGCTAGGAAGAAAAAGAGGTAAAAAGGTAGATCTAGCAAGGCCTTTAGAATCAGTTTAAAAAATCTTGATTTTCTATTGGCAGGAATACTAACCACTAGCGATGAGAAGAAATCACAAGAAAAAAATCCCTAGCTCAGTAAATAAAGAACAACGTCAAAGAGGTCGAGAAAAAGCAAAGCAATTTGTGATTTTGGCGCAAGAGATAATAATCAAGATGAAAACAACGATTTCTTCAACAACTTTTTTTCTACTACGCAAAAAATAAAGAAATCAATAAATGAAATAAGACAGACGCGTTTGTCTAAAACAAAAAAAAAACAAAAATTAAAACCTGCAGGTTGGGAGTTCAAAACAGATTATTATTATTATTATTATTATTATTATTATTATTATTATTATTATTATTATTATTCGTGAACCCGTATCGTCAAAAATGACGGTAATTTTTTTAAAGTTTTAATATTGAGATACAATGAAGAAATTCTTGAAACGATGTATTGAGATTCAATAAAGTGGCGATAAATAATTCACAACTAAAATAGAGACCAATAAACTGATTAATTAATCTGTTCCTTTTATATTTTTTAGACATCCAAGGATATCGATAATTCCCTGATTACTCCTGGTATTACATAAATCGCTTTTTGCTCAATATCTCTTTATATTAAACACATTGTGTTTAACCTAACAGTAAAATGGTAATATATCTCGGAAGAAAAACATTAGAACGACAAAGCCTATTCCAATTTGATTTAAGACGATCACTTAATCGCCAAAGATATCTGTGTGCCTCAAATGAAAGGCTTGAACAAATAAGACTACAATCTAAGAAACGTAGGAGTAAAGGAACTTATTAATCAAACGGATCGTTTTGATTGAGATGTAATTTTGTCAAAATGCAGATAAATATTATAAGTTTATAGATTACTAAAACGAATAAGTGAAGTAAACACTCCTAAATTTACTAACTCAATCTAATAATAATAATAATAATAATAACAATAATAATAATAATAATTAGAAAGAAAGGGAATTTGCTGTCAGAATTGATTCTGCCGATTCCTTTAACTACAAGATTGAAAAATAAAAAATGATTTAGAAATGCGAAGATCTAATAGGAAATGACAAAAAAAACCTTCATCTTAAACAAAAAAGAAAAGGTCTCTACACTGTCGAGTTTTACACGCCAAATGAACATAAAGAATTTTTTTTTAATGCAACTTGATATTCAGCTACAACCCTACAATAATAATAATAGGTTGAGTCATAATTAATTTCCGTTTTTGTTTATCAACGATCCGCTTAACCTGTTGGCCTATGGTAGATTGTTAAGATCGTCAAGTACTTTACCATGGGTTGCTTTCCACTAATGACTTTAAAGTTTCATCATTAAAGCCTGATGAACGCTACGTCCTGGGTACGACGATAAATTACATCCGGTAGCAAAACCTCTGATCGGGAGGTTTTGAAGAGCGTGGAACCACCTCTTTATTGCTGTTGTTCCCAGGTCTAACCTGATCCGGGGTTGTAGAACCTGTTAGGGCCCCAACTATGGCTAAATAGTTAACCACCAAACTGGGGTCAAAACACTTTGAAAGTCTAAAAATAGATTTTTATAGTAAAAATACCAGAAATACATTTTGGATAAAATTACCAACAATATATTTTTCAAAAACAAAAAAAAATTACCAGCAACTCAACAAAAAACCTTCTTTACAAAAATACATCAATGAAACCTGATGTACAAACTGATTTCTTACAAAGAATACAAAACCTATCCGAAAAATCTTGTCGACATTAAATAACCATTGAGGCTGATATGTCGTAAAACCAAAACATAAACCAAACCAAACTGATGAATGCTCCAGTAAGGGGGTCATCATACAACGACTTTTCTTCAGAACGAAATTTGGTAAACCAGTTTTGTACTTACCGGCCAGTTAGGACTTTATAACAGTAATCAATACATATCTTTCTAGATAATTCCATAGCGTTATTCTCTTGCTTGAACTTTCGTAACATTATGTGACGTAAATGCCCTTTCCTCCATCCATTAATGGGTTTAAGAAATGTATTCTTTAATCCACTGTGTACGCTGCCACAAGTATGTTAGTGTATTCCAAATTTATTCTTAATTTCCACGTATCATCAGTTAGTTCCTATAAACGGAAATTACTTATAACCTAATAGTTGGAGTTGACCTTGAGTATTTTTTTTTGTTTTTTTTACTTAAAATCACGCGATGAACAAAACTAGACAAGAATGATTATAAGATCTTTGTCTAGCAACAACCATATACTAAGACTTGTGCAAAAAAAAACTAATAAAAGAAGGCATTTCTACAATACTTTAAATTTCGAAATATTCGATCTTCAGTTCGATGAAATAAAAAGTATTGGAATTGTGGACTCTTAAATTGAGTTTTTTTTCAGCGGACATTAATTTACGTCCCTTCACAGTACATATGGGACAGGAAATACATAAAAAAAATACACAGAAAATATATAAATAAATACTCATTGATAATTATTATATGGTTTGATTAGTATTATTTACCGCGACGTCAGCAGTAAAGGTAGCAGGTCGCAAGCCTATCTCTATTTCCATGACAAACGAACTTCATGATTTTGTTTCACCAGTTCAGTCCTTTAAAGTTAGAACACGTCACGTTTCTTCCACGGAGTCGAATCATTTTCATTTCTTCTGTATTCCATATGTAAAGAGAAATTCTATTCAGGCAGCTTTTTCGTCAAAAGAACTACGTCTTTGTGGAACTGAATCCCGCCTTGATGCTCCCCTGAACACTGCAATATTAACCTCTTAAAATCACAGGTCAATCTATCCATCTTATCCTCATAATCTCCACTTGCTAATACTTATTCTCTTATTTCTATCACACTTCCTTTTAACAGTATCAAGCAGTTCACAAGGCTTGTATTCGGTTGTATTTTAGTACAAAAGTTTATTAAACTTATTTGTTTATTTATAATTTTTATTAACTCCTACAAATCTCAAGAATTAGCAAGAATATTTTAAAAGTATTCAATCCAAAAGTAATCATTTCTGTGTTATGGTGTGGAAAAATATTGACATCCTTTAAATGAAAACGAATTCGATACTCTGATTTGTAAATCCTCCTTACTCGTGCGGCATTGCTTAATTCAGTAAGAAAACTGAGATTTTTACAGAAGTTCCAAGCGTATTTGCCAATTAACTTCTAGTATAAAAGGTAAGAAAAAAGAAAGTTTCAGAATTCAAATTTATATAAAGTATCGATTCGCTGAAAATGAACATACATAAGGAAAAAATGCACAAAACCTAATAAAAACAATTTTTATGGTCAAAATTAGGTACCTCCACTATTTAGGCATACATTTTCGATACCTAAGGTTTAAAATGAATTGCTGAAAATGAAAGGGCATTCTTAAAGATATCCTTTTAGTTTTAATTGAAAATTAAAGGATTATATTTATTATTTCCAGTAAGCAAAATATTCTGGTATCTATTAGATAGAAATTATATAGATTGGAATGTCATATTTAATTTCAATTTCTTAAAATTTTCGTAAATGCGGTCATTTTCTTAATTTTAAGAAATTTGTAAAGAAACAAATTTATCGATTTTAAAATTTTTTAATTCTTCCAAATATATATATATATATATATATATATATATATATATATATATATATATATATATTATAAATTTATAGATTTAAAATATGTTTTTTTCGCTGCACAGTTCTAACCATGTTTCAAAAATGGAAGCTGAAAGCTCCGGATTTAATTTTGTAATCAAATTAAAGACATTAGTCCCATTTCATCCTCAAGCGAATTATATATATATATATATATATATATATATATATATATATATATATATATATATATATATATATATATAACATGAAAATATTCTTGTGAAATTCCATTATTCATCAAAAAAATTTTATTTCATCAAACAATACTGTCCTTAATATAACTTATTTACAAAAGCAATTAAAAGCTTTTCTAATTAAATAATATCATAATTTTATTGCATTCATTATTTTTCAATTCAGAGGAGATTTTCGGTTAGAATAGTGCAAGTTTGAAAAAAAAGTTGGTGATTTAGATTCTCCAAGGAGTCCTACTTTTAACGAATAAAAATAATTGGGAAATAGAAAGACTTTTTTGTGAAATTTCATGAAATTAAGTTAACATACGTAAAAAAAATATGTTTTCTAAAAAGAAAATTTCAAAAATAATATAATTCATTTGTGAATAAGTCCTGAAAATTTCATTAAAATCGGACGATTATTTGATTTTTACAAGAATTTCCAAATCAATGTGTTTTAAACAAAAAAAAAAGAAGAAAAACGCAAAAATCTCAATGCAATTATTATGCCGCCGCAATGACGTAAACAAAACAAGATTTTAACTAAAATTTCGAACGTGTTAGAAAGAATTAAAAATTTAAAAAACATAATCAAAAAATTTCCTTGAAATAATCTTTTTTGTAACGATTAATGTTTATGTTAGTAATAAGGACAAATACTTGGAAAATTTAAATAATTTTTTTTGTCAAAGCTACAGAAAATCTGCTCTGAATCATAAAATAAAAAATGCAATAAAACTAAGACATTATTAAAATTAGAAAAGCTAATTGCTTTTAAGAATAAAAAGAAAATATTGTGGGCACTATTGTGTTATGAAAAAAAGTGAATTACAAGAATTATTTTAATTTTTCTTTTAATTTAAAGAATAATTTATAAGTTTTTAAATCTTTTAAAATTATGCATTTATTTATAACGGCCAAGTGATATTGTTATTAAAAAAAAAACTGTATTTATAAATCGTAAATGGAAAAGCTTACTACAATTCAGTGCCCAGAGTATTTTTAAAATAATTCTGAATTTTTTTATGTGTGTATAAACGTGCCGATTTTTGTAAATACGGAAGTCCATACACGATATTATCAGAAAATAAGAGTGATAACTATAGTAAATTTAAAATTTATTGGTAATTTTATAACATTTCCTCAACAAGAACCTTCATAACTAAAATGTCAAATACCTAAAATTAAATAAAATATTAGAATGTTTAAAATATTTTAAATTTCAAAGATTACGTGGTAGTTAATATAAGTTGTATTCGTCGGGTAATTTTATTAACTTATCTCCTCCTTAGATACATTTCTTCAAACATCAGACTGTCGATAAATCTGTCAACATCTCATGAAAACATCCGCCACTGTGTTAAAAAACTCTCTGTCTGTCATATTTTAAACAAAAAGAAAGTAATTATTGTTTCAGTTCAGTTTAATTAAACTTTAAATCAGGTATTCTTTTCAAATAACGTTTCAGAAAAGCATATTTAATAAAAAAAATTATATTGTACTGGCAGATTTGTCAATATGGACAATTTTATAGATTTTCCTAATAATCAGAATATAAAATATTCCAATTAATTTAAATTCGGTTTAAAACACAGAAAAGTATTTTGCTTATCGGAAATATTAAATTTAATCTTTAACTGGCTTGGAATTAAAACTAAAATAGAAGATTCAAGAAATATTTTTCATTTTTTTTAAAATGCATTTTAAACCGTAAGTATTGATTTTTGGAGAGGTTCCTATATATATATGAAGGATCAAAACAGACCAGAGCACACTACTACGGTTTCGACCTCTACGGTCTCTTCAGGTGGTTTGTTCAGCAAATCATATACACAGAGCTCAACAACTTAAGCACTTTCAAAACCGGAAGTAGTGGGAGGGGGAGAAAATTTTCTAAACTTAACCGGATTCAAATAACCCCAAGCTGACCTTAAAATGTCTGCGTTTGACCATGATACCTGACTCCCGGTTCAGTAATTCATTACTGTTTTTATATATTGCTATAGCCAGTTTTTCTTCTTCGCATAGCCTACACGGATTTTCGACTATTATGTTCGACATTAGATTTCTTAAAATGGTACATTTAATGCTTGGACTTTTGCTATGTCTCTCCCTAAATTTCCAATAGTAGCTTTCTAGTTTCATGCTGTACCTATGCTCCGGACTCCTAAAAGATGAGGTGTGATTATACCAACTTCTCTTGAACTGGCCCTCTGTACACCCGATGTATTTTTTGTGCTACTATTTTCACCTTACACTTCGGGACAATATACAACCCGTTCAGTACGGCATAATCTATTTAAAGGACAGTTATTTTTTGTCCTGCAATTGCACAGGGCCGTATTCTCGCCTTTCACATCATTTTGTAGCATTAAATTTCTGTTATTCATTCCTTTTTATGATGTTACCCATACTGCTTATGCAGCTATAACTTAATTTGACCATATTTCGGCTAAATAGCTTATATAGTACGGAAGTATTAGGGAAGTGCTTATCTAATATATGGAAAACATTTTCCTTATGTCTGTTATTACGTTAGTGTTGAAAGGCCGGTTGAACTCTGGCATATATATATATATATATATATATATATATATATATATATATATATCTGAGATGAAGTATTATGTACATTATTTACATTATTCGAACTATTGCCGTCATCTTTGTCGCCATATTTATCACAACGTTTCGGCCGTTGTACGCCCCGGTCTTCTTCAGGTGGTTGGAATGTCGAACTGAACCATTTATTTCGCTCACCGGAGTAGACTGTTCTAGTTCCACGTGCCATGTTTTGATGGATGTCAGTTATCAGTTATCTCTTGTTAATTTTCGCCCTGAAAGTTCTCCACTGCCTTAACCGGGTATTGAACGCTCAATACCCGCTTAATATATATATATATATATATATATATATATATATATATATATATATATATATATATGATTTCAATGCCAATTTCGCTATGTAAATACTAAAGCAATATGAAACTAGGTAATATAATAATTTGATTTGCTCTGGAATTCCCATATTCGATTTTATACCATTATTTAACATAGAAAATATTTCATAGAACAAATTCTGCAAATCATATGAAGAGGATTATAACAGATTTTTCCAGAACTGGACCCACTTTGTGTTTCTTTACGATAAAAAAAGGCGAATGTTATTTTAACTGATGTTACTGAATCTTCTGTATCAGCAATGATAATCAATTGTTCTGATTTTGGTTGAGTAATCTGCACCTCAGATTCCCAAAATAACTTTTATTACCTCATATTGATCCGGACTTTTCCTTACTCGACTGAATACAGCTTCACTGGAAATAAACTTTCAAATTTCTGTACGTTTTTTCCTAAAACAAACCAGAAAGTGTGGAATTTTATTTTCTGCCCAGAAATTTTCGGTTACTCATATTGTTTTTGGTAGGTTAATATGTGGACAAGATGATGGACTATGTATGACATGGAAATATTTTTATTGTTACAATTCAAACTGACAGTATTGCAATGAATTTACATTTTCTGACAAGCCTTTTTTTCTGAAACACTAAAATATATCTATTTATAAATTGTTGTGATGATAATAGAGGTACTAGGCCAGAAAGAATATTTCCAGTTTACACTTTTCCATTCTAGACATTATCCGTGATAAAGTAACACCCTAATACACGGGCGTAACGGAATAGCTGAAAGAAAAGAATGATAGACATGCATTATACACAAAAAGATTTTATATAATGCTATGCCATAAAATAAATTATATAAAGCATAAATACTTCTCGCTAATTTGTCCCACACGGAAAAATTGTAACAGTTGAAGAAAAACAAGCAGAGTGGAAATGCAAGAAGCGAGAGGGTCTTACTTGTAATATTTCCAGAAGGAAAAACGTGAAGACCGGTGGTATGCGAACTTCCAGGTACCATGTGTGCTTTTCTTTTCTCCTGCTGCTGGTAATATGAGATAACTTCTAGTGCCTTAGCGGTCTATCATTAGCAACTGGCGTGGACCGACATGTCTTGTTCCTACCCGTGCTAAAAAAGTAACACCCTTTTCTCACCCCACGAACTCACATCACTTACCAGCCGTCACGTGACCCCCGTCCAAAGGGAGATAATAGTCCTTCGCATCCCTACAATGATACTCATTGCTACCTCGTCCACCGAACCTCTTAATAGCGTATCGTCTCAAATAATTTATGTCCGCTGAAACAAAATCGATTTAAGTGTCCACAATTCCAATACTTTCTCTTTCATCGAGTATTTCGAAATTTAATGTATTTTAGAAAAGCCTTCTTTTATTAGTTTTTTTTTTTGCACAAATCTTAGTATACAGTTGTTGCTACACAAAGACCTTCTACTCATTCTTGTCTAGTTTTCTTCATCCCGTGATTTTAAGTAATAACAATAAAAAGAAAACGCAAGGTCAACTCCAACTATTAGGTTATAAGTAATTTCCGTTTATAGGAACTAACTGATGATACGTGGAAATTAAGAATAAATTTGGAATACACTAACATACTTTTGGCAGCGTACACAGTGGATTAAAGAATACATTTCTTAAACCCATTAATGGATGGAGGAAAGGGCATTTACGTCACATAATGTTACGAAAGTTCAAGCAAGAGAATAACGCTATGGAATTATCTAGAAAGATATGTATTGATTACTGTTATAAAGTCCTAACTGGCTGGTAAGTACAAAACTGGTTTACCAATTTTCGTTCTGAAGAAAAGTCGTTGTATGATGACCCCCTTACTGGAGCGTTCATCAGTTTGGTTTGGTTTATGTTTTGGTTTTACGACATATCAGCCTCAATGGTTATTTAATGCCGACAAGATTTTTCGGATAGGTTTTGTATTCTTTGTAAGAAATCAGTTTGTACATCAGGTTTCATTGATGTATTTTTGTAAAGAAGGTTTTTGTTGAGTTGCTGGTAATTTTTATTTATTGATTTTTTTTTTTTTTGAAAAATATATTGGTAATTTTATCCAAAATGTATTTCTGGTATTTTTACTATAAAAATCTATTTTTAGACTTTCAAAGTGTTTTGACCCCAGTTTGGTGGTTAACTATTTGGCCATAGTTGAGGCCCTAACAGGTGCTACAACCCCGGATCAGGCTGGACCTGGGAACAACAGCAATAAAGAGGTGGTTCCACGCTCTTCAAAACCTCCCGATCAGAGGTTTTGCTACCGGATGTAGTTTATCGTCATACCCAGGACGTATCGTTTATCAGGCTTTAATGATGAAGCTTTAAAGTCATTAGTGGAAAGCAACCCACGGTAAAGTACTTGACGATCTTAACAATCTACCATAGGCCAACAGGTTAAGCGGATCGTTGATAAACAAAAACGGAAATTAATTATGACTCAACCTATTATTATTATTGTAGGGTTGTAGCTGAATATCAAGTTACATTAAAAAAAGCAACACTCTGTAAATTCTTTATGTTCATTTGGCGTGTAAAACTCGACAGTGTAGAGACCTTTTCTTTTTTGTTTAAGATGAAGGTTTTTTTTTTTTTGTCATTTCCTATTAGATCTTCGCATTTCTAAATCATTTTTTATTTTTTAATCTTGTAGTTAAAGGAATCGGCAGAATCAATCCTGACAGCAAATTCCCTTTCTTTCTAATTATTCTTATTATTCACATCATCACGCGAGGGATGCCTGTCACTCATTGCATGAAACAAAGTAAAAGAAAGAGTTGCTTTTAATAACCTTACCTTTCTTGCCGAATTCAAAAATATTTTGATATGAATTCCTTGAAGACTTTTCAACATATCGCTTGTTCTTATTGTGTTTTTGCAAGAATCTTAAGGACTATTTTCAGTTTACAAGCGATTATAAATACGGTCCTCATCTTTATTTAACTCGTTTTCTCTTTGCTTTGTCGTACTCTCTTTCAATTTTCACATAGCCATCTGAATGAACGGCAGCATCGACTAACAGGTTTTACTTTGAGTTTGCTGCAAATAAATACGATCTTTTGAATAGTTGGTCAAATAAGTGATCGTAAGTTGTTTCAACGGGGAAAAAAGATAAAAATCATAAAGAGATAAAAATGGTAAAAATATCAAGTTCTTACTCGAGAACTGAAGAATTGGAACATGGTGATGAGGGTCGTACTTATAATTACTGGAGCACGGGGATTGCCGTAACTGGTAACCAGGAGATGAAATGAGACGCTTCAGATAACAGATACAGATAAGACGTTCCTTACCGCTATAAACCACGAGTGCAAAGTCAAAACAACAGAAACAACAATAATAATAATCTATATAATAAATATGTATGTCAGTATGTCACTGTGTCACACTTTTCAACTTTATTCCCAGAGGCCATCATCATACCATACCATTTTGGAATCAGGCCAACTCCATGAGAAAATTAAAACATTCCGAGCTGGATCCGAACCCGCAATCCTGAAATTTTGTATTCCCAAATTTTCATTACTGCGATTGTTTTCGGATTCCGCCATCTTGGCTTTTACTGATAAAAACAATTAAAGGGACACGACTCTCTAACTTTCAATAGCTCATGTTCAAATGAAAAAAGTACTGTTCTCAAATGACAGTGTTTCAAAATAAAATTGTTGGTGTTTTCAACTTTACACCTAGAGACCATAACCCAACATATACACTTTTGGAATCAGACCGACTCCGTGGGAAAATTAAAAATAATACGGGTCAGATTTGAAACTGCAATCCTGAAATTTTCTATTCCCAAGTTTTCATTATTGCAATTGTTTTCGGTGATTTTTGTACGTTTGTTTTTTGCGACGAACTTTTTTGTCCGATAACAATTTTTATAACTTGGAAATCAATTTGGGAATAATCGAAATTAATTGCAAAATCCAGTGAAAATCACCCATGAAATAAAAATGATTGTTTGTACGGAAAATAAGGACCTACGCACATTAGATTGTCTTTAAATTAAGTTGCGCCAGAACTTTTAAAAGGTAAGCTTATCTATAGATGCAATACTTAAATGCAGCTTTTAAGCTAGTAATAATAAACGTCCTCTTGATATACTTGGCATGATTTTCATGCATTCTGTTTTTAAATTATTGTTTTTTCATGGTGAATTAATATAAGTTACAGTAAATATCCCGTTTAGTACAACAGGTTTGATTCGCCAGTGATGGTAATATAAGGTAATATAAAGCGTTTCCTTTTAAGGAAAAATTGGATATTCATTGACCGAGCAGCCACTGCTGCTTTCGTTTGAAATTTATAAAGACTTTCTCTTAAAACAAATTTTCTGAAAAATACGTTTCTCAAGTCTATTAGCTGTTATCACTGTTTCCAGTAATGTCGAAGATTTCCTTCCTAAATTTTTATTTGGAGTAGTGTGTAATGTCAACATTTTGATGATGTCATTATTTTCTCTTCGAGTTACATGGGCTATCTATTTTAGATGTTGTTGCTGTTAAATGTATTCAAGTAATGTGGTTTCTGTTATTTAATACAGTTCTTTGTTTATGATCCTGTAGCACCAGTTCACAGTGTTCGAAAATCCACAGTCTTTGTTCACTCAAAAAATGTTTTTAACCATTAATCCAATAAAGCGTTTTTATAAAGCTGACAGCTTAGATATTTTCTGAACGGGTTTGGTACCACGCATGACATCTATATGAAAGTCTCAATCTGATGGGCCTATTTAAGAACATGACTCGAGGTTAATTGATTGGTTTTTTAGGAATGTGTAGTGTTGAACGAAACTACCTCAAGAGTTGTCTACCTGACCTTAAGCAGTTCAGAATTGTGCTTAGGGGCTGCTGCACTATGTTCATGGGTGTTTCGAGAGCGTCGCTGGATGTTGAAAGTATTGTTTTTACTGTAATTTACTTTCTACTGATAATTTCAACTAATTTGACCTTTGGTCATATCAAAGACAAAAAAAAAAAAATAAGAAATTTCAATATTAACCTAATCAACTCAGTAAGCAGAGAAGAATGATTTATTGTAATCCAAGGTCTTTTTCACATATGTTGGAGGGGTTCCTCCCTGAATGATCATCCTTTCAGGCATGTAGCCGTACTCACCCCGTTTAACCAATTGCGGAGTGATGAGACTATTTAACCCTTAGTTGGGGGTGAATAACTGTTAACTTTGAGGATCTCAACCGCTCTTTAACAATTTTTTGTGCTGCTGGAGTTCCACTTACCCTCCTTCACCAGACCAGGGCCTCGTGAGGGAGCTGATTTAGTCACCCAACTCTTGACCACTCAGGTTTTGAATTCACAGTTTTCCTTCTCCTAGATCGGTTGTCACCCAAGACTATAGGACCCGGTCTGAACTGCTAATTATCCGTAGTTGGGGAGGGGTAGGGGTAGGGGGAGAGATAGAGTTATGCCTTTCCGAAGGGTACTTGCGCATAAGTGAACGCGAAGAACATGACTGGAATTCTATCTCGTCTCCCCAGTTCCTCAGACCGATCCACTATCCATTACTTAACCCTAACTCTGTTTGTTGTAACTTGTTTTATATTTTTTTTTTATTAAAGAAAGTTCTCCCTGAATGTCATGCAACAGTTTAAGTAATTTACACAATACCCTCTTTGCTAAAATGTTAATAACCTAGCAGGTCTGTTCGTGCTTGCAATTTTCCATTAGTATCTCGCCCAGGTGAAAAAAAAAAAAAAAATTAAAAAAAGAAAATTCATTCGCTGGTTTTCAAAGCATGAAAGATCGGTTTATCAGAATCTTCCTTACCTCATCTGGGTACGTTTCAATGGGGGGAAAAAAACACCCATTTGACAATCCGGTTTGCTTACAGATGTATCCAATAAGATTAGTCTCCTTTTAGATAGCTGATTAGTGTTCATTAAGTTTGTAGACTGTAGCCATCACATAAAATTCTTGTTATGAAAAACATTTGTTCACACTAATTTTAAAAGTAGATATAAATAGGCCTAGGTGGTATAGTATAAACTAAGCTACTGTAAACTCCGTGGTATGGACTATGTTAGCATCAATCATACTCGGGTGTTATTATATTAGGTTGGTGCAAAAATAATGTCGTAATAATGTCGTTTTTTGACGTATTTTTAACGTCAAAAACGACATTATTACGTCATTATTTTTGCACCAACCTAATAGATTAGGTTAAACTACCCCCTGATATATTTCAAGAGAGGGTAATATTGGCTGCCACACCGGTACTAAGCTGCGTGAGTATCAGTAGAGTATTAATAATGTATGTGAACGTTTCTTCTGGAAGATTAATCAAATTTGTAGATTGTACACCAGGTTTCTTTATCTCACCAGAAGAGTTACACCCCAAATGCATTTTTTTTTATTATCTAAGAACAAGAAAAGAAATTAATGAACCAAAATAATAGACTTACTTTATTTTTTAATTATATTTTAAAGAAATATTGATAGCTGTAAGAGTAATAAAATAATAATAGTGAAGATTATTTTTAGTGGCTTCCGGTAACGATATTCGGGTGTTAACTGGAAAAGAGCTTTTCAGTTAGTCTCAGACCATCTGTAAAATGAACCATAAAATCTTGATAAAATCTGCTTCTCAGGAGGAAGTGAAGAAAAAAAATAAAATTTTACACGAATAATTATTTGCTGCAAGAAAAAAATGTACTGTTTATTGTTGTCTTTGTTGAGAATTTGCTTCCCGATTCTGAAGCAGTGAATTTAGCGATAAAAAAAAAGTATTATGAAACAACGAGAATGGGAAAAGCATCAACTGAGAGCAGAAAAGAAAAGAAAAAAAAATAGAGAAATCGAGAAGTAAGAAGAAAATGGTTGTGGAGAAAATATGATCTGTGAATAAATAATTAAAAAAAAAAAAAAGAAAAGACGAAAAGAAAGGAGAAAAAAATAAAAACAAGAAAGAAACATCCAAAGAAAAGAAGCAACTGACGAACGAAAAATAATGTCAAGGAAAAAAAAGAAGAACGCTGAAGTAAGGTAAGGAATCAAATGAAACACTCAGAATGAATAATATTGAAAGAAAAAAATAACTTAGAAGGAATTAAAGCAATAGTCAATAATAATAATAATAATAATAATAATAATAATCGCGAGTCTTGTAACCCGCTAGGGTCGTAGAGTACCACAGGTACCGCAAACATTGCTGCAATGTTTGCGGTACCTGTGGTACTCTACGACCCGAGTGGGTTACTCCAGGTTGGTTTGAATTCAGTTTTCCTTCCCCTAGATTGGTTGTAAACCAGTCTGCCCTGCTATTTTACCCATAGCTAGGGAGGGAGAGAAAAGAGATGGATTCACATCTTTTACAGGGGTATTTAGCACGTAAGTGAATGTATTGAATACTACAGGAAAAAATAATAAGTTGAGACGCTTCAATTGAAGACATATTTAATCTATTTTATAGAATAATAATAATAATAATAATAATAATAATAATAATAATAATAATAACAACAACAACAACAACATGGACCGGTTCAGTTTAAGAAAGACTTCCATATACGAAAACGTATGACATTATACACGCAGCGGCTGAATTTAAGAGAAAATAATAGAGAAAACGAGAGTAAGAGAAGTCAAGGAGTCGAGATAGGGAAAGGGTTGCTAGAAAAGAGAAGAGAGATAAACTTGTTCAAAAGCAAAGGAGAGTACACGAAGAGTGTGGGAATGAAATCAATGTTTCTTTTCATTGCTTGTGTTGAAAGCGGGCTGAAGACAAAGAAAGAATTTATAACAAAAAATAAAAAAGGAAAGCAGAAAAATAAAAACGTGAGTTTGAAAAGAGAAAGAATGCATATGTCAAAAATTAATTAGAACGTTTCTTTTTTCTTTTCTTTTTCGGCATATATATATATATATATATATATATATATATATATATATATATATATATATATGTGCATTTGTGTCTTCAGGCCACAAGACACTTAGTCGAATCTATAAGTACGTTCTTTGTCACAAGCTGAGTGGCACGCTGGTCTTGTGATCAATAAGATGTTTTTGATAGCAAGAAACTCTTTGAGGATATCCGTTTATATCCATTCGTCTCTGTTTTCCGATAATCCACGTCTCACTTCTCCATCTCAAGTTTCAGTCACGTCTAATATTGTAATTAATTTTTACCATATTTTTATTTTTACTGGCGTTATATCTCTTCCGCCTTTAATCAGTTCTCTATGAATGTCGTGGTTTTTCACTTGCTAGATGCATAATGTATTAGGTTGGTGCAAAAATAATGACGTAATAATGTCGTTTTTTGAAGTTAAAAATACGTCAAAAAACGACATTATTACGTCATTATTTTTGCACCAACCTAATATATAAGATGCATACAAACTGAAATTTGAATGTTATAATACATTCGGTTGGATATTTCGCTCTTAACGGAAGATGTCAAAGTTTGTGAACTTTTCTCACTGGATCATAGATTAGCGGCAGTCGTTGAAAATTCAGTGAAGACTATATCTGTTCATTGTTCATGGGCAGGTTTGTTGGTTTAACAGCAAATCAACTTCTTATGGGTCATTTAATGTCGAAATTTAATTTTCTTGGGAGTTTTGACGTAATAAAAACATGTCATTCTGCTTTCAAAATTGAATACATGGCAGATGATTCACTATTTACATTATTCGGACTACTGTCCTCATCTTTGTTGTCAAGCTTATCACAACGTTTCGTCCGTTGTACGTTCCGGCGGTTGGAATGCCGAACTGAACCCTTTATTTTGCTCACTGGGGTAGACTATTATAGTTCCACGTGCCACGTCTAATGGATGTTAATTATCTCCTGTTAATTCCCCTCGGAAAGTTCCCCCACTGCCTTAACCAGGTATTGAACTCACACTCTTTGGGTTCTGTCACTGGATCTAACTAACGCCTTTATCCACGGTGCCATGTGTCCTTGAGTCCGAATAATGTAAATAGTGTGCATAATGCCTCATCTCAGAAATATAGACAGATACTGATGGTAGATGATTGTTAGTTTGTTTACTTGTTTAATGGCATATCAAATCCTTATCGGTCATTTAATGGTGAAATTTAATTTTCTTGCGAGTATTAGTAATTTCTTTTACAAAAAAGTACTTCTGCTAATTTTCTTTTTTACAAAAATGTATTGCTGGTACTTTTTTACTATGAAAATGTATTGCTGTTTTTTTGTTTGTTTGTTTTTTTACTATAAAAATGTTTTTGTTTTTTTACTTTCATAGAGTCTTGTCCAGAGAACAACAGCAATTAAGAGTCGAAAACCTCAAAACCTCTCGATCAGAGGCCTTGCTGCCGGATGTAGTTTTTCGTCAAACCCAGGAAGCGATATGCAGGTCGATTGTTCCTGGAATCTATATTATAAAAGAAGAGATGATTCTCTGTCCGTCATACACCGCCTGTGTCTAACTTTGCATGCGTGTACATAATGTATATGCGTATGACTGTTCTGTGCATGAGCAACTTACATGTGTTTGTACCACTTAATGTACACATGCACAAATTGATAAGTTTTGAAATAATGCACTGGTAGTCATCGGCCCTTGTGGAATGAAATGTAAATACCGGGGAAGGAAGAAAACTGGAGGGTTAGACGTCTGAAAGACTCAGCGCATATGTTATGCTACGAGGACCTTCTTAATAGACCTAGCATCGTATAATAATTGTGCTCGTTCCTCCCCTCGTTAGTTCGCACGACTGTTACGCCCTGCAAATAACCCGCAAATAATGGACTTTTCCGCGGGGAAAAGATAAAATCTCATCAGAGACGCTACTTGGTTTCAATGGAAAAAAGAGAAGGGATAAATGGGAGCAACTCTACAACAGCAGCAGCAGCAGTAGTCAAGAATGACAGGTGGTAGCAGAATTATTCAGCAGTCAGGTTAGGTTTAAGGCTCCATATTCCCCACAGAGAATTTTCCTAGTGGATTAACGCATTGAGGCATAATGTTAGTGACATAGCAATCGTGAGTTCAATCCCTAGGCCGGGTAGTGGAAACGGGCTAATGATAACTGAGCAGTACTAAAAATGAAAACTAGAGATATATTTGATAAGAGTGGATCAAATAAAGTATTCAGTTCAGAATTCCCTGTAGGTTACCCGGATCGACATACATTTAATGAAGGCCGTTGGTCGGTGTGGGTGCGCACAACGGCGCAAACATTGTGATAAAAACAGTAAAGATGAGGACAATAGTTCGAATCTAAATAGTGTAAACGATACATTGGAATAATACATTCTGTATTATTATTGCATACATTATGTATTAGGTTGGTGCAAAAATAATGACGTAATAATGTCGTTTTTTGACGTTAAAAATACGTCATAAAACGACATTATTACGTCATTATTTTTTGTACCAACGTAATATTATTATTATAGTATTATTATTATACACATTCTGTATTATTATTATTATTATTACTATTATTATTATTATTATTATTATTATTATTATTATTATTACTATTATTATTATTATTATTATTATTATTATTATTATTATTTTTATTTTCTTTGCTTTCTGGCGTTTACACATTTCTTTCCGGGTCCCACCCAGGGACCTAAGGTTAGAAATGGCATCATGACACTTTTCACTGACAAAAAAAAAAAATAAAATAATTACATAGATAGAGCCCTTCGTAAAGTGTGGGCTGTACTTGTCAGAACAATTTTTTGTATCTCTTTGAGGCATGGGCTTCCAGGAATCCCTGCAATTAGTCTACTGCAATCTTTTCCAACCAGTCCTAGGGCTCCAACTACAACAGGGATTGTTGATGTTCCCATATGCCACATTTTCGAGACCTCTATTTCAAGGTCCTTGTATTTTGACAGCTTTTTGAATATCTTCAAAGATACATTGCAGTCAGCAGGGACTGCCATATCAATAAGGAGGCACCGTTTTTGTTTGTGGTCTTTAATAACAATATCTGGGCGGTTGGCCTTGATTGTTCTGTCAGTGTGAATTGTGTAGTCCCATAGAATTGTAACAGGTCCTATCTCCGTAACTGGGTCTGGGTGGTGTTGGTACCAGTTTCTTTCAGTTTCCTTCCCGTAGAAGTTGCAGATTTTCCAGTGCAGATATTGGCCCACTCTGTCATGTCGGGTTTTATATTCAGTGGGTGCCAACATCGTGCAACCTGATACAAGATGATCAATCGTTTCTGGATATTTATCACAGAATCTGCATTTTGGGCTGACACAATATTTTAGTATATGTGCTTGATAATTCCTAGTTAGCAAGCATTGGTCCTGCGCAGCAAGGATAAAACCTTCAGTTTCCGCTTTCAACCCTGCACTGCGTAGCCACTGATGGATACGGGTTTTGTCTACATCAGCTTGGTTGATACGGGCAGAGTATTGGCCATGAAGCGGTTTATCTTGCCATCGCTTCTGTATCTGGTCGGTTGCATTCGTCTTTGCTGTCTTTTTCAAGTATTTTGCAGTTTCAGCCGGTGTATTGTGCTGTAGTTGCATCTCTACGCCCATTTGAAGCTCCAGTTTGAATTTGTTGGCTTTATTATTACTATTATTATTATTATTATTATTATTATTATTATTACATTTTAATAGCGTAAACAATACATTGGAATAATACATTCTTCTCGCAGTCAGTCTGGACACCTACAATAAAATTGGAGACAAGAAAAAAACAATTAAAAAAAACAAAAAACAAACACAATCAGATAATTACAAGATTTTACTGAAATTTTCGGTAATAAAATTATTTTTTATAGATTTAAAAAAAAAAATTATAGAAATAATTTTGTGCCTGTCATTAAAATATACAATCGCATACGCAAAAGTACATACACATACAATTTGAATCAAACCTAAATAGACATATGTGTTACGAAGGCTAAATTCTATTTTTTCCCTGGCAACAAACTTTGGGAAACAAAAACTGTGTAAGTCAAAATGTGCGGCACTCTGAAGAATTTTTTATGATTCCTGCACTTACATTGAATATATTAGGTTGAGTCATAAGTAATTTTCATTTTGGATAACCACCTGTAATGACGAATTTCTGGGATGAGGAATTATTTTTATTTAAACTATTTACATACGGATCATTGTCCTCATCTTTGTTGTTGTTATCACAAAGTTTCGGCCGTTATACCTTCTCGCCTTTATCAGGTGTATGTCGATCCGGGTACCTAAACGAAACTGAACTTATTTTAATCTACGAGAGTAGAGTTTTCTTGTTCCGCTTGCCCATGTCTAGGGGTATCTCGTCATACTCTTATTTTTTAGTGCTGCTCATTTATTGCTCTCCTTGATTCCACTGAATCCAAGTACACGCATAGTAATGAGAAAAGACGGCTTGGAAAATTTGATACTGACAGGAGAGATTAAAGGCAAGAGGGACGGAGATTCTACAGAAGTATACTGAGAATACAATGAATGGAGCATGAGAGCAACGAGGACGCGTTAAGGAAAATAGAAACAAAAAGAATGCTTAGAAAGAGAAAGGTGAAGTTTCTAGGATACATATATTGAGGAAAGCGTACTTGGAGAAACTGACACTCACAGTACATTATTTGAATAAAACAGCGAGTAAACTATCAAGCTCGTGTAAAAGGATGGCAGAACAGTGGGCGGGAGGGAT
This sequence comes from Acanthosepion lycidas, assembly GCA_963932145.1. Taxonomy (NCBI): domain Eukaryota; kingdom Metazoa; phylum Mollusca; class Cephalopoda; order Sepiida; family Sepiidae; genus Acanthosepion; species Acanthosepion lycidas. Next base: position 110,284,112 of record OZ010571.1, read on the forward strand.
AGTAAAAGACACACCTTATTAAGATTTACAAATGATAGGAAGTTGTAGAGAGTTGGCCCAGTTCTTTAAGGGAAATGAAACATAGAAGAAGATGTGTTGCAAATGTGTCATTCAACAGAAATGTGCACGAAGATAACGTTCATTGGTACCCAGCCTAGTGAGTAAGTCTATTGTTACATGACGTGTCACCACGGTCTTCAGTTATTCAAACACAAAAGCACACTATAGACTGTATGAACGAAGACCGATTTCTTTTTGTTATTCACTTTCTTATACAAGAAAGTCGTGGTATCATCGATTCTAGGGGGAAACGGGGCGAATACTGTTGGAGAAACGCATGACGACTTCTTGGTTTAGTATTTCGCCACGTGTTGGCTAGTCTGAGCGGGTGTGGCGTGATCACTCTTCAAAATCTTTGCGGCCGTTTCCTGTTTTCACGCCGTTTTGGCTTTATATCTAAAACATAGACACAGAATATTCTAAAGAATAATTTGTCATCCTGGACTAGCCTCTGCATTCTGTAACATTATCAAAATGTTTCGTGGTATCTATTTGTATTCAATTCTTTCGTGAATTTTATTACATTCTGTTCGAACGGCTCTGCAATCTTTACGATGGATGATACATCCAAATGATATGCGCCTGTGTATTGAGTGGAGATCGGCAAATCTGCTAGCGAGATTCCCGAATTGCTTCGTCGGGTTTTCGGTCAACATTCTTTCGGTCGAATACAGGTTTGCGAGTGGCACGGATATTTGAAGGTAGATCGTGCGTCGTTCAAAATTACGAGTGTTCAGGGCGTGCAATCATCGACAAAACGCCAGAAAATGTGGCAAAAGTTGTGAACTCTTTTATGAGGACCGTTTCAGGGCAATCCATTAGCTCTATCACATAAATGTGATCAATTATATAATTTGACATGAGGCCGTCATGTAAGAACTGGATTGTTTTATCGTATTTGTTTTTGGATTGTTTTATCGTATCTTAGCGTAACTAAGATTTATATTTCACACCGAGGTAAGTAGTGAGATCTCTCCCTTTCACCCTTCTCTCTCTCTGTGTGTCTGTGTCATGTTCCTTCAGGTCGTCGGGAATCATACCTCTCCACAACTTCCGCCCATTTGTTGCTCTCAGTAATATTCCCTCTATGACTTCTCTTTCTCTTTTTGGTACTTATTCCTCCATTTAATTAAAGATTGTTACTCACTGCTTTTCTTTGTTTCTCTTACATTTGATTTGACCTGTGAAAGTTAACAGGAAATAAAATTACTCTCGAGAAACGTTTCGTAAAACGGGTTTAATTCCGGGATTAAGTAGTGCCAGTAACCGTCAGTCATGTGAAATTTATAATCTTATCAGATTCGGAAAACTCGGAGAATTAACTTGGCAATTATTTTTCCGATGTTTCTACTTCAAGATATTATCGTTTTTTTTTTTTTCGATATTACTTCGCTGACCAATGATTCATTGATTGAAGTATGCTTGATGGTTGTATCCTACATCTATGGAACTGTCTGCATTTTCTGACTTGGTTAAACCTTTAGGCCGATATCAGTATCGTCTCACTGCCTTGGTGGAGTTTTCACATTCATGCGTCTTATGGCTTCTTTACAACAAAAATCAATAAAATTAAATTAGCTATCGTATCCCTGTTTATTGGGCATGGATATGTGCTGAAGGGATTTTGTCGATTAGGTTTTGTAAATAAAGACCTGAAATTGAGAGATTCGTGTAAACAAAGATGGGAGAATTTCATAAACAATTGAAGTTCAGAGGTACGATTTGTTATTTTTTAATTTGATAGCAGAGAAATACGCGAAAGAGTAGTTGCGAAAAAGACGCAAAGACATGTAAAGTCGTGGAACAGCAGGGGAATACTCGTAGATATATCAGTGGGAACGGGTGTTTTAATCTTGTTTCCTGTTTAAACCGTTTAAAAGGAAAATTTCTCACAGGAACTGAAAAGACAATTTGGTAAATTGAATCTAATAATAATAAAACTAAATAAATAATAATTTCGAAGCCAAAACAAACTTATTGATAATTTTCTTGAGACCATCTTAAGCACAAACGATAGTTAAAAAACATACTCATGGGTCCTTACCTATAACTACAGCATGAACTCTTCCTTACACTATGTATACTACGCCTCTCAAGAGAGAGGGTCGAATCGAGCCATTTCGGCTAACGGTCGAACTCTCTGCCTCTGAGCAAAGAGGAACCCGGACGAGGCTCCGCCGAAGGGTAGAGCCTCGTTCGGGGAGGTTGACCAACCCGATTCTATTTTTACAGTTTCTACGGGCGTTTTTTGTCCGAGCCCACGGGCTCAGAAAACCCACGTAAAACTCAACCTTGTGCCACATCTTTCCCTCGTGGGGGCGGAGTAAATATCGAATCGAGTCGAGCCGATAGTAGTTCACTCTAAACCAGACTGACAGTCATACTAACACCTTCCACATCTTGTATTATTATTTCGTATAATATACCTTCGTTATTTCTACTCTTGTGATCGTGTTGTTCTTCCTTGGTCCTAACCTGGGCCATAACACATACAAGATATATGGACAGACTGTGAGAAATGGGTAGGGTCAGGGTGATATTTTTTTAAAAATGGCTGGTTGAGAAGGAAAAATTAAGTGGCTACTATTAAAGGTGATATATATATATATATATATATATATATATATATATATATATATATATATATTTCGTTAAAGACGACTGACATGGTACTGCTATTAAGATTTTTATTTAATTAAATATTTCTATAAATTCTGACCCATATATCAAAAACCCTTAAATTCAGTTGAAAACAAAAATCGCTCTTGAAAGGATAACAGAAAGCTCTAGGATATGCAAAACTTTCGGACAGGTTTTACACAGTTAGTGCCCTGTAAAGAAAACATTTTCTACGAACACGAGAAAATTAAATAAAAGGCTTAATCGCAGTACTTTGTCAGTCGTCTTTAAAGAAACTTTTATAAATGTATAAAAGAGGAATTGCTACCCAAATACGCAATTGTTATATATATATATATATATATATATTAGGTTGGTGCAAAAATAATGACGCAATAATGTCGTTTTTTGACGTATTTTTTAACGTCAAAAAACGACATTATTGCGTCATTATTTTTGCACCAACCTAATATATATATATATATATATGTGTGTGTGTGTGTGTGTGTGTGTGTGTGTGTGTGTGTGTAGGGTTGTTGAAAAAGAAAGTGCAGATTCGAAAATTAAAAAAATCAAACGCTAAGGACAGAATCGCCACATTTAAATCATTACGGTATAGGAGAAGGTTCAAAGTTCATTATATTAAAAATGTACAATTTCTATGCACTCAAAATAAGCGCCATGTATTGCGCGACAGACATTGAAACAGTATTCCACTTTTTGTGACAGTCGAATCAATAGATCTGAGGATATTGACTCAAAGCTTCAACAATTCGATGTCTCATATCTTCAAAAGTAGCAGGCATTGGTGAAACAAACTCTCTTTTTTTATATACCCCACAGATAAAAATCTCAGTGTAAGATCTGGTTGCTCTAGGAGGTCTCCGACGAGTAAACATACACTCTTTTCCACAAAATTCCACTAACGTCTCATAGTACTGCAACTCCTGTATCCATATCATTTGCCGCGTGTGCAGGGTCTTTGGTCCTCTGATCACTCACCATAGGGGAACGTTTTCCGATGTTTTAATGCCCAACCTGCCGATCCGTTGTTTACCTCTACAGTCTTGTTTACGAATAAGGCAACTTTTAAGGAAGATAGAATAACAAATTTACACAACCAACATTTGTGGCCGGTTTGTAAACCACATGGTACAATACAGGCTAGACACCAACATCAGTTTACGATTAATATGTCGGCTGGAATTTTAGTTAACTGTCTGGTAGGTCCATATGTTCTTCCAGCACGTCTTACAGGATATCTCTATAGGGTTTTTATTTCGAACACACTTCCAGACCAGCTAGATGATGTACCCCACTGCTAATACGAAGACGCATATGATTCATTCATGATTTGACTCCAGCACATTTTAGTCACATTGTTCGTAATACCCTGGATGACATTTACCATGTAAGATGGATAAGTAGGGGAGGACGAGTTCCATGGCCTGCACGTTTCCTCGACATACATCCTTTGGATTTTTAACTGTGGGGGCCACCTAAACCAATTGGTTTATGCAGCAGACAATAATAATTCAGAGACTCTTCATCAAGGTGTCATGGGAGACTGCGAAGTCATTCGACTCCGTGTGGGAGGACTTGAAAGTGTCCGCCTGTCAATGACCGATGGGTACATGCGTGTGTAGAAACAAGCGGAGGACATTTTGAACATTTGTTATTAGTTGCTATGTTGAGGTACAACGATGGCCTTTTGAACATATATTTATATAGAAATTTTACCCTGTTTTCGTGTCAGGAACCCGAACCAAAGTCTGTAAAACGTATTTTTTGATTGTATCTTGGATTGTACATTTAACAGCGTTTACCGTAAACTTTAAACTTAACTAAAAACAAAGGATTTGCAGACACATGTTTATATGGACTTTTATCCTTGCTTTGGTGTTGAGGAACCCGACCTAAAGTTTGTAAAAATGTTATTTTTTATACACCTTCTCTCTCTATCCGCATATATATTATCATCCACTGACGGACTGTTTCGGAGCTCATCACTGTGGCTAGACATCCGATTGCCTCAAGCCGGGATCGAAACCCGATTGATGTGGTATCACTTGGAGAATCTACCCCTAAGCTATTGACGCACGGCAAGGATGAAGGTGAATTTAGACGTATTTATTTTTAGATGAACACGTCAGTGACTGGCAGATTTTATTGTACAAGTCAATAAAATAGGTATTAACAAACCAATATCAGTTTGGCTTTCTGGATATTTTCCCCTTTTATATTTGTTGTACCCTCAGAGCATAAGCGGTCATAGCTCTCCACATCTTCTTATACTTCGTATCTCTAAGTAATATTTATCTCTCCAAGTCCTTGTTCTGTCATCCATTTATACAAACTCGTTAGATAGCTTCTTCTTCTTCTTCTTCTTCTTCTTCTTCTTCTTCTTTGTGCCGTGTCTCTTCAGGACATGGTTTATCATGGCTCTCCACAATTTCCTGTTCTTTTTAGCTCTTAATAAACCTTGTCTTTTTGTTATCTCTCCTAAACCCTGTTCTGCACTCCATTTACTCAAGCTCGCTAGGCAGGTTAGGTATTCTTTTCCTCTTTCCCTCTTACCTTCAATCTCTGTGAGTATCGAATTCAGCAGTTTCTCTCGGATTTTAAATATGAATGCCCTTTTTCCATTTTCTCTAAAACTTCGTCGTTGCTCATCTGTTCACTCTATGGTATTCTCAATATCCTTTTGTTGTTTCAAGTCCCTTCTTCAGTTTTGAGAAGATTTGTCAGCATTCGCTGACATATAGGAGGACTGATATTACATAGTAGTTCAGTACTCTTTTCTTTGTTTCTAACGAAATTTTCCTGTTTCTTAATACTTTGCTTAGCTTTTGGAAGGCATCACTGTTTTCTTCTGCACTTCTTGCTTTCAATATGACCTGCGAGTGACAAATTCTTCAAGCCATCTTTCTTCATTGTATGTCTTAGAAATTTCAACCGTCTCTTTCTAATTCTAAGTCCCTTATTGTTTTCATTGCCCTTAGGACTTTTTCGTTTTTCACGTGTTTCATCCATAGTATTCTCAGTATTATTCTGTAGAAAAAAATATCTCTGTTCCCTCAACTCTCTCCTTCATTCCTGACGAATTTGTCCAGAATTCACTGCCATATAATAAGATTGATATTAAATAGCAGTTCAGCATTATTTTATTTGTTTCTCAAAAGATATTCTTATTTCTTAATATTTTGTTTAACTTTTGTAATGTAACGCCGAGAGTTAATCCTAGACAGCGGTAACAAAATATGTAACCCCACTCTCGTCGATCCTCAGGTTCCTTCAGACCACTCTGGTTATCATTTAGCTGACTCTTCACTCGTTAGCGCGTGACACTTTTTCGCTGGTATCGTGATGACATATACGGTTCCATTCGACCAAGCTAATGTTTGTTTGTTCACGACCATTCACTCCTATGTCACGTTGTGTTTTCTTTCATCTCAGATGGTGAGAAGTTCGCTGATGAAGCAAACTGAAGTTAAGCCGTTTCGACAGCTGGAGCAACACAAGAAAAAAACAAGAATCCTTTGGAATAAAGAATTAACTCAGCTTAAAAATGTAACAACGATTTGCTTTATATATGATTCGTTGTATACAGTGTATTTGTTGTTATAATCAAATAATACTAGAATCCCTTTTGGAGTCTGCAACTTGTTTTAGTAGTAAAATATCTAAGTTTTGGTTTTCAGGGTCGACACAAGGTTTTGTTCAGGAGGTCTCAGTGAACGATGATGGATTTCAATAGCAGTAGTGTAGGGACTCTATACGTTTTCCAAACCTCCGGCTTATATGGAGTTCTGCTTCTGGCAGGAGTGGGCTTAAATAGGGTCTGGGTTCGATTATCTTCTACCCTACGCATCAAGGTTTTCTAAATATTCATTTACAAAAATACGTTTAATCAAGTGGTTTTTCAAATTTGGGGTTGTCCAGCCCTACTTTGAGAGTGGTCAGAGGAATTAAGCCGACCCTTAACTCTAACTCCTTTCAAGTCTGACTTCGCATCATAGCTCCCTATAGGCGGTACTAATCTCTCTCTTCCGTCTCCTAATTTCTCAGCAGCTTACCTCAGCCCTATTCTAGGGCTAGTCTGATGGATCCAACTTCCAGATAGCGTAGTGAAAACAAAAGGGATTTTCAGTCATTAATCTTTTTTTTATCATGCTGTGATTTCTCAATCGACCAGACCACATAATAATTGGAAAAGGAAAGAAAATTATTTCCACTCTCCTTAAAACGAAAGTTTATCTTTTCTCTGTCTATGCATTTTTACGATCAACAGAGCGCACAGGCTTTTTTGTCCATGTAATTTTTCTTATCACTTGTATCCAAAGGAATCCGAATTAATGTTTGGATATAACACTTTTCTCTAGACGAATGTCACAAAAATTATAATGACGAAAGCTTCAAGTCGGTCTCTATCTCTGTAGGGACATCTTCTGTGTTGATGATTCAAAACAGATGTTTTTTTTCCTGGTTCTTTTGTTCAGATAAATCGTAAATGTTATTTCGGCGACAGCCCTGATCTCGTTATCAACAACAGGTTTTTATTTTATCTGACATCTTTGTGGGTACCATAATGGTGTTTTTCTTATCAGTAGGAAATGGGGAAGGACGGTTAAGGCAATCTTACTGAATTCCGCTAGTTAAATTTGGGTTCGATTCCCCTTAGAATTATTTAAAAACATGATTTTTCAACGCATTTCGAAGTTAATTTTCTTCTCAAATTTTCAATTAATTTTTCTGCGAATTTCAACAGTTACCATCCAGTTAGTAGACTCTTTCCTCTTCCTTCTTTCTTTCTTTCTTTCTTTCTTTCTTTGATCAACCTCCGGAGGGTAGGGTGTCTTTGCTATTCTAGTGCGACTTCGGATTTCGCTGTCACATTTTCCACCTTCTTTTAAAACACTTCCCAGACATCTAATGCTTTTTATTTACTTGCTTTTGACCTTTTCTATTAACTTAACTCTGTTACAGTTTTTTGTGTATATATGTGTGTAACTAGTGAGCCAGTCAAAATGACTTAACTCCCTTTATAGTCCACCAATAGAAGGTTAACCAATCAGAAGACGTAGAGCATTCAGTTCGTCGTGTATAAAGGCGGCCATTTTTGTTCACTCTACCCGAATGTCCAGGTAAGCTTGTCAGGCGAAGAGAACCAGAAGGACGAACTATGCTCTGCTACTTTTATCGAAATATCCACTGCTAACCTGAACAACGCTTTCCTACTGTCTTCGAAATATTCACTGCTAACCTCTGGATTCTATACTCAAAGACGGCTGTCATGATGAATAATAAACTCATACGCCGTTCCTTGCTGACGACCATATATTCTGTCTTCTTACAATTGTGGGGCTAGTCGTTTCTCCCCATTAGAGGTTCCTGTGGTATTCTTTCTGTATCTGTCGTCAATACAGTATGATGAATAAGCTATGCGAATTTCAACTTCCTTTTATTTGAAATGTTTACAGCACCTCATTTGTGATGTAAGATTTTATTATGCAACTCTAACGTTGTTCATCATATTGTAAATAAATACAAGGAATGCTCATTGATATTCATTTTTTCATTCGCGGTGTTAAACATGATTTAAAAGAATTAAGAATTCGAACGCTGATTTTAAAGAGAGCCAGTAACTCTTGGAAGATTGGAGCAACTCAGCATTGGTACCTCCTTTTCTCTCACCCTCACTTCATGCAGTACATAAAAAGTTAAACTGCAGAGGGTTTGGATTGTTTTACGGCATGTCACCCTCAATGGGTTATTTAATGTCGACAAAATTTTTATTGCTGGTATTTTTTTTTGTTTTCAAAAATGTATTGCTTGTAATAATGTATTGCTGGTAATATTTTTTACAAAGTATTTCTGGTATTAAAACCTATTTTTACATTTTCATAATGTTTCGATCCCAGTTTTGGGGTTAACTATTTGCCCATATCTGGGACCTTAACAGGTACTACCATCCCGGGCCAGGATGAACCTGGGAACACCAGCAATTAAGATGTGGGTTCACGCTCCTCAAAACCTCCTTATCAGAGGCCTTGCTGTTGGACGTATTTTATCGTCTTATCCAGGACGCGCATGTAGTTTACCGTCATACCCAGGATGAACTGCAGAGAAGTTTTAACTTCTAGTTAGTAGGTGGCCCCTCAGCGAAAAGGGGCCACCTACTAATTAAATACTTACATTGTAAACGACAAATAATCACCTAGCCCCAAACCGAATAAGTACTTATAGGCTCAAATATTAACAACTAATATTTATTTACACAAGTATGAACGACAGAGTAAATATTAGTCATTCATACTTGTGTAAATAAAGAATTGAGTGTATTAGTAAATATCTCAAATATAAATGGTTATCCCCCCCCTAGAATCAAATTTAAACGACCAATAGTTACCCAGAGAGTCAAATATAAATGGCTTGTACTTACTTATAAACTCAATTATAAGTAATCAATATATAATCATACTTATTATAAAACCCAGGTTGTGTGTGTGTCTGTTCGTTTATATATTGGATCGGAATTCCTACATTTTTCAACCGATTTCAACAAAACTTCACAGGACTACGTAAAATTACCTTGCGATGGTTCTGACAACACCAAAAATTGTTTTTGTACGAAATCAATTTGAAAACACGATTAAGAGGCATCGCTGTCGTGAGAATGAAAGGGGGACAACTCATATCGAGTTATATTCATTATAAAACCCAGGTTGTTTGTGTGTGTGTGTGCGTGTGTGTGTGTGTGTCTGTGTTCGTTTATGGGATCGGATTTCCTACATTTTTCAACCGATTTAAAAAAAACTTCACTTTTTGTTTTGGCAGGTAGTGTTTCTTATTGTCTTGCACACTTTTTTCTTTATTTTTACATTCAAAATGCTTTAAAAATTCCATTTACAAGACAAGTGTTTATAATAAAATTCTATTCAATCGGTAGACTCATAACGATTGAAAACAATGTTTTTGTTTGAGTTTGGGTTTGACCAATTCGTAAAAAAAAAAAAAAAAAACTAATTAAGACATGCGTGTCCGTCAACCTTAAACAATAATTTTTGTCAATTTTATTTTTTAGTCTTTATGATGGTCGATACTTGATCTATCTCTTACTGTTACATCCCCGGGCAAGGCCGGGCTCTACTGCTAGTTATAGATACGTATACATGACCAATATTTACTTGTTAACTCAGGTTTAAACGGAAAATGTTTATCTATTAACTCAAGTATATCCAACGAATAGGCACAAGTATAAATGACCAGAATTTAATTTCCACGCACCAAGTAAATGCATATAGACTCGAGTATTAGTGACCAATATTTACTTATAAATATAAAAACTATCAATATTTACTTATATATCTAAATATGAATGTCTCATATTTAATTATGTACTCAAATATAAATGACCAAATTTTTCCTATTCATTCAAGTTTAAATGATCAGCAGTTACCTTCAGATTCAAATATGAACGTCTAATCATTACCGATAGGCTCAAGTACAAACGACGAGAATTTAACTGTAGACTCAAGTAAAAATTACCACTATTTACTTCTGGACTCAAGTATAGCTAAACCAATATTTACCAACAGACTCAAGTATAAATTACTAATTTTTGCCTATAGATTCCCGTCCTAGCTATGACCACAAACTAAATCCGGTAGCATAGACTATGGGGTTGAGGAGCGTGGAACCACCTCTTAATTGCTGCTGTTGATGCGTCCACCCTGACCCGGGGTGGTAGCATGTAATATGGTCCCAGCTATGAGTAAATAGTTAACCCTCAAACTGGGGTAAAGACACTATGAAGGTATAAAAAAAACATTTTTATAGTCAAAATGCCATCAATACATTTTCATAGTAAAAAATATATATATATATATTACGAGCAATATATTTTTGTAAAAAGAAATTTATTAATGCTCCCAAGAAAATTAAATTTCGGCATTAAATGACCCATAAACCAATCTATTAACTCAAGTATAAACTAGGTGTATTTACTTTACCCGAGCCAAGTAAATACTTATAAACTCAAGTATTAGCAACTAATATTTATTATAGACTCATCTATAAACTAAATATTTACTCATAAATTCAAGTATGAATATCTGATATTTACCCATACACTCAAATATAAACGACCAAATTTTCCCTAAAGACTCAAGGTTAAACGATCAGTAGTTACCTGTGGATTCAAATGTAGCGAACTAATCTTTATTTATAGACTCAACTATAAACGATCAGGTATTTACTTATAGACAAGTATAAACGATCAATAAATCGATCCTGACCTGACATCTCGACTTCAGTCACTTTCTCAACCGACATGACGTGGCTTCCTTTACGTCTTTTCGTCAAATACTTCCAAGGCAATTGTTCAAATGATCACCTACAATCTTCAAAAAATTAAATGCAGCGTCAATCGCCATCTTCTATCTTCCTAAAATCTGTTCTTTTATTGTCCTTTCCTCAATTCTCCTCACTAAAATTTTATAATTCTCTTTCACACTCAACGTCAATAGCGCCGTCTTGCTTGGGGGTTAAACGATGAAAAAAAAAAAAAAGAAAAAAAAAAGAAGACTCATATTTAAACGACCAACAATCCAAGTACATTCAACCAATATTCACCTATGGACTTTATAAACGTTTAATTTTTGCCTATAGACTCAAGTATAAATGATATTTATTTTTCATCGAACCAAGTAAATACATATAGACTCAAATATGAAAGTAACAACTGGTTTTGATATTAAATAATCAAACAATGTTGGATAAAAAACAAAAAACAAACACAACCAAAATGGAGAATGCAAGAAAAGAAGTGATTAGAATATTGTAGGAGGAAAAACTCATACACTAAAGAGATTGTTGATATGAAATGATTCGTCTCTCCGGTCTCAAATGAAAGGTCAGAAAGCAAATGAAACTAGTCAGGCGTCAGAATAATTTCATTAGCATACTAAGCGAATCAAAATATTATGAACTTTCGACGGGAGGCGTTTTCCTTATTCCTAGCAATTAACAAATAGATTTATTCATAAGCCATCCAACCCCGGAGTAAAATGAATAGCCTCGCTGTACATCATAAAACACGGGTTCATTTACCGCAAATAAAATAGGGAAAATATTAAAGACAAATCTACAAACCAATGGAATATTCCATGTTTATAATATCCTGGATCTCCATTGGAATACCGATCAAATGAAGAGTTATTATCATTAAATATTTGTTCGATTACTTGCACGTCTTTATTGATTTGAATTCGCACCAGTAATTAATCAGGTGTTCCAAAATAAATCTCTTTCATATTCTGATCTTGTAATCATTTTTATGTATCATTAAAACCGAAATATTTAGCATTAAAGAATATACATTTCTTTATTTACTTAGTTTACTGAACATGAAGTAACTTATGTCAGACATTCCGTCAAAGTTTCTTTTAATATCAAGTTGAATTTTTTTTTGATTAAACATTTTCGTTGTTAATATATTGTTACTGGTATTTCTCTATTTTCTGGGAACTAATCAAAGCATTAAGAGCGAGGAAAAATCGCTGGAAGCAAAGAAAATAACTATATGGGGTGAATATTGGACAATTTCTTCTTAACCCGAGAATACTAACCATCAGTTAAAGTTACACCACTACTAACCATGGGTATATCATATCCGATTTTGAAAATATCAAAAAAAAAAAAAAAAAAAAAAATTGAATATAAATCTTTATTTGAAATATTTTACATGCAGTCACTTCAAATTTTGTACTTAACATTAATAGGAACTGAAAAACATATTATTTAGGTAAGAAAAATTACTGAAAATTGTAATTAAAAATAGGAAAATTTGTGCTGGGTACTATATACCCATGGTTAGTGTTCTAGGGTTAAATGAAAAACAAGAATCTTAAAGCGGCAGACATCTGGTTCTACCGACGAATGCTGAGAATATCAGAGGACATATGAGCAAAGAGAGAGTTTTAAGGAAAACTTTGCTGTCCTGTTAAGGCAATACTTGAATGTTATCACCTGGTCGCAGGATTCTGTAGGAAATCTGTCAGTTTCAAGAAGCATTTATGGATCTGGGTTTTGATATAGCTTCTATTTTGCTGTCGTGCTGAGGAAATATTTACGTGTCATTTCCGTAGGGCAGGATTTTGTGGGAAAATCTGTCAGTTTCGAGAAACCATGGATCTGCACTTGGGGAGTTTTGATTTAGCTTGTGTTTTGATGTTAGGTTGAAGCAATGCTTGATTGTCATTTCCGTTGCGCGGGATATTGTGGGAAATCGACAAATGCCCATGCAGCATATCTTCCCTGTTATCGACAACTTTGTTGTCTAAGGGAATAACAGGGGCCATAACCCACGGTGGCGGCATTGTCACTTGAGTTGCGAGGACGAAGTTTGGTGCGTCATCGAATTGTCTTCATGACTCGTGATTGAAATCAGATTCTTCCTAACGGGATAGATTGCTCTCCCAAGCTGGCGAATGGTGTCTACCCACTCACTTTTGAATATATTCGTTAAAAGCTAATGTTTCCTTGTGATATAACAGATAATATCTGGATACATAGTGTAGGGAACTTATAACTCTGAGTACAATAAATATATCCCCTCTAACATTTATAAATAGAAAAATACTCGTAAATATGAAGAACATCAAGACGTGGAAACAAAAAAACGGGGATTATTTATTATCTAGCTGTTATGCGGCGCTGAAGACACGAGAGACAGTAATATTAAGTAAAATTGTGAGTTTGGGGTCAAAAGCAGATCAAATATGGATCAGAATCCGACATAAGGATAAGATAAAGAATAAACAAAGTGTATGGAGTTTCTCACGTCTGTTTTATCTTTTTATAGATGTGTGTAATGGGTGTCCAGATAATTTAATTGAAAAATACAAGAACTGCCTAGGGTTTTCTTTACTCGAATTGTGGTTGAGTACTAAAAGATAAATGTTACTATTATGGCCTTAAAAAGGAAAAGGAGATGAAATTTTCGTTGATGCGCTTGTTGACGGCCCGTTCGTGTGAACTGCTTGTCCGATAGTGAGTATATCACGTGTTTGTGTGTGTAGAAAAGGAAAGTGGGATTGATTCTCATTGGTTTAGAATGAGTGAATTAATGATAAATATAATTGTTTTAATTATAATCATTTTTTACACTATAATTTATTCAAATTTACTTACTTTTTTATGGACACGACACAGTTACAGTATAATTATTTTTTATATATTTCTTTATGGACACGACAATAATTTCTTATCGTGTGGCAACTGCTTAAATATCGATGTCTCTTATCTTGCTATTTGCAAGAGAAAAGTAGAACAATTTAGATAAAATATATTGACTATACAAAATTATACGATCCCGAGATTATTTTTTCTTATTAATCTTTTCTATTTACATTACTTACATTCAAATTAATATTCTCATCTTTGTTGTAATCATCAGGACGTTTCGGCTGTTTTGCCCCCGCCTTTATTCAGATGTTTGTAACCTTAAAGGAATTTCAGTCTGAATCCTTTATTTAATGGAACAAGAGGTAGATTATTCTCCTTCCACTGTCCATTTCTTTGAATATCCCGTCTTGTTGTTTTCAATATTGATCAGTTATTGACATTAGTTTCCAGATATGATTCTAATTCCAAATTTGATTTGATGACATGTATCTACTCAGTTGGCCTTAATTAAACAGTCGACTACGTTGACTTATAATAAATGAGAGAATTAATATTATTAATTATTTTATTTCCATAATTATCAATACTTTGCAATATCTTTACAATATTGATTGCTATTTTCACGCTGTTTATATCGACATACGTTCTATTGACGATACTAAGTTCACTTTCCCTATAAATTTAGCAAATATTAAGCAACCCAAATTGCATGAATTCAAGTGAGCTACTAGGTTGGCATCTCGGTCCCACACTTTCACTGTCGAAACGGCTAAATGTAGACATCGCTTCTACTCCAGCAGCTTCTTATCTCGCACCTCCCGTCAGTGAAACTCCCTTCCTATCACTTGCTTCCCTGATAGATATAATGTTCAAATATTCAAATTTAATGTCAATCGATATTTTCTGACGCCTTGACCTTGATCCCTGTCCTTCTCTTCATCCTTTTCCCAATCACTTCTCTTTACTCGTAATATCACACTCTGTAACCCCTTTCATCCTAGTAGTACTCCCGCTTTGCCTGTGGTGATTTACTCAATATATATATATATATATATATATATATATATATATATATATATATATATATATATATATATATATATGTTGTAATGGGATGTCCCACATTCCCTATCGCCTATGTGGACTGACTATATCAGTAGCTATATATATTGAGAACAGGATATACTTTGGGTTTTGCTTCGGCAATTAGTTGGAGATTCGTCTTCAGCTAAGCTAGTCGAACTCTCTGCCTGAAGGCAGAGAGGAACCCAGACGAGGATATGCTGAAGGGTAGAGTCTCGTCTGGGGCGGTAGACAGCTACCCGACCCCGTTTTTACGGGTTCTACGAGGAATTCTTGCCCGAGCCTATGAGCGAGATTTATTCCGCATTAAAAAAATAGCCTTGTGCCACATCCTGCCTCGCAGGGTGGTAAGGTAAATAATCTTGCTTCGGCAATTAGTTGGAGATTCGTCTCCAGCTAAGCTAGTCGAACGCTCTGCCTTCGGAGGGAGAGGAACCTAGATGAGGCTATGCCGAAGCACAATCTCCTCCGAGGAG
Organism: Acanthosepion lycidas; assembly: GCA_963932145.1. Lineage (NCBI taxonomy): Eukaryota > Metazoa > Mollusca > Cephalopoda > Sepiida > Sepiidae > Acanthosepion > Acanthosepion lycidas. The sequence continues at coordinate 110,299,537 of OZ010571.1, forward strand.
GTAGAGAGCTACCGACCCCTTTTTTTACGTTGGTCTACGGGTTATTTTTGCCCAAGCCTATACCCCGCATTAAAAAAAGGCCTTGTGCCACATCCTGCCTCACGGGGTGGTAAAGTAAATAACCTTGCTTCGGGAATTACTAGCCTGCCATCCGATTCCCTGTCTTTCAGTAGTGTATTCTCTTTTACAAAATACATTTCTTTCATCTACGCGCGTGTTTCTGTTCCTTCACTCGAGTACCACCTTTGTAGGTTCGTAATCTCATTAAGTATACAACAATATACGATCCGCTTAGGTGAAACCTTGGTAGGTTTGTCTGGCTCTCTAGGTTTAACTAGGCCTGCTCTACTTACTGTATTGAGCACTTTATTTAGTTATTTTGCTTACTCATATCGGGATTTTTTCTTTGGGCTTTTGGACTTGCATGCTAGACGATTATTTTCGGCTAACGTACATGTTCTTGGCTCTTTCTTTTTTATACCTTTTTTCCCTTTGGTATTGGTTTGATTATTTGCACATCAAGACAATGAAGGTTTTCCGAACGGGTATAATTTCTTATACCTATAAGATTACTACCACTAATAATAATAATAATAATAATAATAATAATAATATATATATATATATATATATATATATATATATATATATATATATATATATATATATACTAGGAGAGAGAATAGGTGAATTCAAAATTCGACGCTTTTCGTAGGCAGAAATTCGATAGTTATCCTAAGGAAAATCTGGTTGAATTTATTTACTGATTTTCTATTTCTACGTTACAAAATAAAACATTCTGGGAGTGAACAAGATTTTATTATATTTAAAACGTTTTAATAATCTAATCTGAATTTGTTAGATTATTAACTGGATAATTATTTTATTAAAGTTATTTGCATAAAGTATTAATTAAATAAATATATGTCTCCTAAAACCAATTATTCTATCAAATATTAGATGTTTAAATATCGTAATATTCCAAATTATTGATCATATTCTTACATTATCGAACGACTTCTTGGAACGAATTCAGTCCGAGTATCGATGTGCTACACGATATAATATATAAATTGGCGAAAGAAAAAAAGAAAAAGAAAAAATATATAAAAAAAGCTAAAGAGTGAGTATAAAGTGACGTAAAGGACAAATGATCACGACGCCCTACACGTACGGACTTCCGCGTAGACGGGCGCACGCGTGTGGACACATCCACAGATACGGGCGCATGGATGCACACGCAGAAACGCATACACGTACACAGAAATACAGAAAAAATTACACCAATATTAAATGTATGAAAAGGATAAATATATATATATATATATATATATATATATATATATATATATATATATATATATATATATATATCAGCAGTAAATTGATGATACTCATGAAGAGGGGACAGACAAGTCCACTTACGAAACTCTTGAGTCCGGATACTGAAGGTAACATTATTCACCTAAATGATAACTTTTTACTTATATATATATATATATATATATATATATATATATATATATATATATATATATATATATATATATATACACGTTTCATTAAATAATATAGACAAGTGTTGCCTATTTATTTTATGTAAATTTTTTTCGTAACATCTGATAAGTTTAATAACATTATCGTTGAACGAAGAAAGAAATTCACAATAGTGATCCATATTTTTTTTAATACAGTCTAAGCTGTCGGCTTACTTTAGCCATTATCAAAGATATCAATTACAACATATTAAACAATATACGGACAAGACAGTGATGATAGTCTGTCAATATTTACATAGATGATTTCTAAGCAACGATAAACACGCGCATATAAGACGCTAGAAGCGAAAATCGCAACGCATCTCATGATGTCACACATGACCACACGAGAGTGAATTGCAGAAGTATGAAATATGAAAAGCCGTTGGTATAAACCAATGCCTTCTGTTACCAATTATAGACATTTAAGAATATTTGTAGAGATGCCATAATTGATTTTGTTTAGATTGGGTTTCAAATGTTTGATGTATAATGCTTCAAGGATGTTTAGTTTTTGTCTATTGTTTTCATGTCGAAGTATAATTGTGTTTTCGACAAGTATTTTACGGAATTGTGTATGCGGGCAGGCATGTTGTTTTAAATGCCTAAAAATGTTAGTTTTCATTCAAATGTAGTGTCGTGAAAGCGAGTTTGTGGTGTGACCAACATAAATATTATTTAATCCGTTGGAGATACACTCTCCCAAAGGGCACTTGAATTTATAAGCTATATATATATATATATATATATATATATATATATATATATATATATATATATATATACGTGTATGCGTGTTATTTTAAAAGGTTAAAAATAATAGACATGTTATGCCTATTAAATTAATAGGATATTTTTGTAATATGCAAGTAAATCTTCGCTAATGTGTCTGTTGTGGATGTAAAAAAATAACTAACATTTGTATTAAGCCCAAGTTTTGACTCACATGAGTCATCGTCAGAGGTTTGAGAAAGTATAGAGAAGAAAAGAAACTCAAATCTATTTCAATAGCTATATTTGTGAAAGTATGAGAGTGTGGGACGAATGTTAGAGCTAAAGAGAGGGGTAACAGACGAGAGAAGGTGGGGGATTAAAATTTAACAGAGAGAAGTTTTAGAGAGGGGAGTCAAAGACGGTTTAAGTGAGAGAAATATGAATGTTGTTGGATGTCTAATAACCGGAAAGGATACATTTTGTGGTGACATACACACACAATAGACGATCTAATGTTAAAGATCAGAAGAAGAGGGAGGGAGAGGAAAAGAAACAAAAAGGGGTGGGGGAGAGATTTACTATATATATATATATATATATATATATATATATATGAGACGTTTTTATGGCAGCAGACTGACACTACAAAAGCTACTTCAGATTTTTGTCTTAATTTCTGTGCAATTCAGGTCCATAAAAAGTGAGAGGTGTGAGACAAATCTAAAAATAGACAAAGCAGTGGTCCGAGCGGTCATAAAGTACCTGCAAAAGAAAAGATATGACACGCAAGAAAATGCATGAGGACATTGCACTGACATTCTTTGAGGACTCCTATGCAACTGTGAAGAAGTGGGCTGCGGAATTTAAGCGAGACAATGACAGCAAGATGACCATCAGCCAGGTCGTCCAAAAGTCTCAACCAAGTTGATGACATTCACAATGTGGTTTGGGATGACAGACGCTTTACTGTCCTGCAGATAACAAATTCCATAGGCATTCGTCCTGCTTCGGTCCATACTCTTTTAACTCAGATTTTTGGTATGAGCAAGCTATCTGCAAGATGGGTCTCAAGAATGCAGACGCCGAAAAGAGTTGACATTTCCAGGAAACTTTTAACTCGCTTCCAGGCTGATCCTGAGAATTTCCACCGCAGATTAGTAATTCCTGTTGAAACATGGGTTCACCACTTCGAACATGAATCAAAATTTCAAAGCAAACAGTAGAAACACTCCAGTTGTTCACCTCCGAAGAAGTTCGAGCATCCAGCGTCTCTTGGCAACGTAATGACTTCTGTTTTATTTTTATTCTGAAGGTGTAATCATAATAGACTAACTGGAAAAATGAAAAAAAAAAAAAAAACTATCAATGAATAGAACTATGCATAAGAGTTAAGGCAACTGAAGGAAACAATCAAGTCGAAACGCAGAGGAAAACTGAGGACAGGTGTGTTTTTGCTCCAGGATAACATGCCCCTTATTCAGGTCAGGTTTCAGAAGCTAAAGCAGTCAACTCTGGTTTTGAATTGCTACTCCTTACTCACCAGACTTAGTTCCATGTGACTTTTTACTGTTTCCGAAACTCTAATCCCACCTACGTGATCGCCATTTTGGAAGCAATATTGAGATCATATGTGCTGTAGAGCAGTTTTTGAAGGACCAGAACACCATCTTCTTCCGTTATGGGATTGCAATGCTTTAGCAGCGTTGGACCAAGTGCATTGATGTCAAGGGGGACTATAATAAAAAATAGTAAAAAACTGTTTTGTTTTACCAAATCGTTTTAGGTGGGGCTTAGAAAATTTTGAACGACCCTCGTATGTATGCGCGCGTGTGTGTGTGTGTGCGCGCGCGCGTGTGTGAAATATTTTCTTACCAAGACCTCTTGCTGATCAACTGAACACTCAGCACGTTTTATTCTAAATATTATTTTGAATTTATTATATCCTACCCGTTTGTTTCTATATTTTCATCCATTTAGCGATATCGTTAGCAACTTCCTTTGTTCATTCTACATCCTTGAGTCATTTTTCTATTCCTTCTTTTTTTTTTAATTCCGTATTTTGGTCGACTTGTCCACAAATCAAGTTAAACGCTAGATTCGCTCACGTGTGACTCAGAGGAAACCCTGTGAGTCTCTTTTATAACCAAAGTCGTTAGAGACTTAGCCGCATTTGTGATGGTTCACCCGTTTCAGAATTCTGACGTTAATGCACTTTAGGGAAATCCAGTGGAGTGCGTCCGTTCTTCTTCGTTTAAACATAATAATCGTTGGACTATTACCTTTATCTAGGGAGGGGTCATTTGTCTTAGAGCACGTGCAATTCATCGTGAATGACTGACTTGCGCATAAGATTATAGTGAGAAGAAATATCGACAGACTCATTTGTAATCTTCTCCCATAAGAAATAAATACGGAATCAAACTAACTTTTAATGAGATACAGCACTAGCTCGTTTAGGCGTGTCTCTTTACGAAGACCATTGCGTAGAATTAATTGAGGATTTGTAAGAAAGAACTTACACTAATTTTTATTTGCATTATCGTATGAATCGTACTGGAATAAGCCTAATTTTGTAAAAATTATAATATTTAATTTTTTTTGTTTTTGCTATTTGAATTAAATATTTAATGCTAACTACCAGAATATTTGCAGTACTTCAGATTGGAAAATGCATATGCCCCATAGGCTAAAAGTTTGGGCCCGACCTCTGGATTTCGAATAATCGCTTACAAATTGAAGGTCGCGTCTATTTTTCAAAACTAATTGATTAGATCACTTCGGACCAAAGGAACTTACTCTTGCTGATGGATTTCATAATATATTCAATAATAATAATAATAATAATAATAATAATTGATATGATGCTCAGAAAAACAGAAAGAACAAGTTATTGAATTTTTTGCTAGTATTAGTAATGTTAGTAAATTGGGTCTGCTTTACGGTTATCGGCGCGGGAAGTGAAATCGGCCAGTCGAGTTCAAATTTTCGCCTCGTCTGTTGTGTTTACTTTGCACTAATGATCTTGGAAAATCACCGATCTCGTATCCGCTATGGCTGAAATAACGGTGTAGACTGGAAACTCTAGCCTTGGGTGGCTGCCAATTTGTTTTATTCCAAACTGTAAAGAAGGCAACGGGAAAATGAATCTGAAGGTGCATGGCTTAAATACATAATAATAATAACGAAATTAACCCATCACTGCATAATGTTTTATTAAAATTTCAGCTCTTTTTTGCTGACTAATGGTAATCTTAGGACTGGCGGATTTTACATTTTAGTTACACCCCCTCTCTGCAAAATTGTATACCACGCACTAATGGATTAAATAGCTTATTAAGAGTTAATTAAACCACAGAAGGTGAGAAAATTACTAATTATTAAATCCAGGTGGTGGCCTATAGTGTATATGTATGTGTCATTGTGTAGTTCCGTAGATATTGTGGTAGTTAGCATTATATATTTAATTTAAATAGGAAAATGTTCAAATAATAATGAGAATTTTTTCTAAGCCTCAATATAAAACCTATTTCACAATTGGTATGACTGACATATGAGTCTAAAATATTCGTTATCAAAATAGCATCCTCCATATTTCGAATCGTTTGACTTCGTATAGCGATTTCGTATAGTAACTCTACAATATCTGAACCGGTCACTTGCCTTCTGTTTTTCCGATTTGTAACAAGACGAAGAAATAACAGCACTCTTTTCTTTTAGATGACTTTAGAGACTGTACCAAACTTGAGACGTCAAAGGAAACTTTTTGAGTCTGCCACTCGTCGAAATCAAAACGAATCTCAAACCGTTTATTTCTGATCACGTCGGATCGTTTTCTTTCCTTAATATGATCGAAGAAATCTGGCAACATGTATCTAAAGAAAAGAGACCTTGATTGCCGCTCAAAAAAAAAACAAAAAAAAAACAACAGTAAGCAGAACTTGGTAGCATCAGACAACAGAATTTGACAATATTTTCATTTGTTTTAATTTCTCCCTAAAGCACCCATTTAAAATCATTCCTATCACGAGAGTTTCAGCTTTCATTGTTCGTCATTCTTTAATAAAATCCCCAATACTGAATTGTGTAAAATTTCTTTTTGATTCTTAATTATAAATGTTATTTGCAACAGGGTCACACACCTATAGACATCACCAAATCCCCTATTCCGATTGGTAACAATTTTCTGATAATTAAATTAAAACTGTCCTTGATACGGCTAACTCTTCACAGAATACAACAAAATGACGTTCTCTGCAACAACAAAGTTGCGGCATCGTTAAAACTTTGTTGCCCACTGATCGTCATCAGTTTCATTGCAAACTGTTTCGAGGAAAATTTAGGGAATAACATACCAAGAAATATTTTTTTAATGATGCAAAACCGACACATTTGTAAATATAAAAGTTTTATATGAGCAACATCTATCTATCTATCTATCTATCTATCTATCTATCTATCTATCTATCTATCTAACAGAGACTGTAGCTTTAATAAGGATTTTAAACAATGTATTTTCAAGATAAGACATATAAGGGAATAAAATACCAAGAAATAATTTTTTAATGATGCAAAACCGACACATTTGTAAATATAAAAGTTTTATATGAGCAACATCCCAAACTTACAATATTACAAATCTATCTCTACACTATCGCTATTTCTATAGCAAATGTTCAGATGAGCTTCGTTCATGAGTTCCACCAGTTCAGAACTTTGCAGACAAGGAAAGGAAAAAAAAGGTAAGAAAAAAAACTACTCTAGTTTTATCCCAAGAACCGTTACTTTGAGGAACAACCTGAAGAATGGATCCTTCATGGAGCACTATAATTTTAATCTCTTCAGGCCAAGCTTTAGTCGTTATCTATTCTTTTTTTATTCTTCACTTCTTGCCACACGCGCTTTCATTCCTATCACGCACTTCGTTGATTACAGCCAGTTTAACAGTAATCATCTACCTTGAATGGCTCTTGAACTTTAGCATAAAAACATGACCCTTTATGGCACATATATTTGTGGGAAGAAACTAGCAATCTCCTACAAAGAGAAGACAACAAAGCCTTTACTTACAATCAGATCATTCTCCTGTGATGTTAAGATCTTCTACTTTGAATTCGTGATCTTTATTTTAGCAATCAGAGTCTGTATAAGCCCGAGATTGTTGCGGTGAGAAATATCAATAAAATAGAAACAATATTCTCTCCCAATCCCTCCTCCTCCTCCTCTCCCCCTCTCTATCTATCTATTTCAGATGCCATACAGTTTCGGAACGCTCTTTTTTTTCTAACGAATTTTACTGTATCTTAATATTTTCTTTAGCTTTTGGAAGAGTACTTTTGATATTCTTCAGATTTTGGTATCATATTTTCCATCTTCTGTTAAAACACTTCCCAAACATTTAGCTTAAAACTTCCACGTTACTCACATGCTCTGGCCATGGAATTCTCGGCATCTTTCTGTAGAGTCACATCTTTGTTGCTGCCAGTCTCTTTTACATCTGTGAGGAATTTGTCCAGCATTCACTGCTTTATAGTAGGACATATTATTCAGCAGTTGAGCACTCTTTTCTTTGTTTCTAAGGATATATACACGTTTCTTAATACTTTACTTAGGTTTTTGAAGTCATCTTTTGGTATTATTTTTAATACATTCACAATCTGTTTTAATTTTTTTTAAATATTTTTGAATATTGACGATATTTTACTCAACCCGATTATATCTCTTTGGCATCACATTTCATCATATGTCTTATCTTAAAAATACATTGTTTAAATCCTTATTAAAGCTACAGTCTCCGTTAGATAGATAGATAGATAGATAGATAGATAGATAGATAGATAGATAGATAGATAGATAGATAAAGACCGAGACGGATGAATATTTAAGAAGAGACTGAGATATATCAATAAGAAGAGACTGATATATATATATATATATATATATATATATATATATATATATATATATATATATATATATATATATATAGATAGATAGAGAGAGAGAGAGAGCGATAGATAGATAGATGTAGATATAGATATATAGATAGAAAAATATTCGACAAATGGAAAACGTTTCATTGAAAATAGATAGATATTAGGTTGGTGCAAAGATACTTTCGTTTTCTCCCATATGTTAATATGTGAGAAAACGACATTATCTTTGTACCAACCTAATAGATAGATAGATAGATATTTGACAAATGGAAAACGTTTCATCGAAATGGGTTTGATTACACCTTTCGCCATTCAAGACGTAATATTTAATTTCAATGAAACGTTTTGCATTTGGAAAATTTCTTATAAACCTTGTCCGGATTCTGTATCCTATTTTAAACACACACACACATATATATATATATATATATATATATACACACATATATATATATATATATATACACACACATATATATATATATATATATATATATATATATATATATATATATATATATATATATAGATATAGATAATATTAGTGGTAAATATACATATATATGCAAAATCCACAGGTGCATATACACACATGTATATTTTTTGAATAAAAAATTCCGAGAGGATAGAATCCAGGTAGAACTCAATGTCCAGGACAGAGTAAGGATATAATAAAAAGGCTTAAACACTAATATTCCATGGTCATAATTTATTCCATTGGAATCGTAAATACGATCCAATTCATCAGACCTACAAATTCCTTTGAATTTGTAGGTCTGATGAATTGGATCGTATTTACGAGTCCAATGGAATAAATTATGACCATGAAATATTAGTGTTTAAGCCTTTTTATTATATATATATATATATAGAGAGAGAGATAGATAGATAGATAGATAGATAGATAGATAGATAGATAGATAGATAGCGAGAGAGGGCGAGAGAGAGAGAGAGATACCGTTGCATTCATAGAGAAACAGAGACGAGGATAAATAAATTGATTTTTGCTTAGAACAATAGAAAAATCAAAGACTGCTTAATATTTATATTTTTCTGTTTTTTTTAGTTTAATGTGAAATTTTCATAGGCTTCTCAATCTAAAGCAGGATATGTCTATAAAGCAAAAATAATAAAAACAAATTTCTAAAATCACTCTTCGGTAAACTTTCATTTTAAATCTAAAATATGCGTAAGAACAAAAATCATGACTCAACCTTGATTTTTATCAAAGACCTTTACACAAATGTTGTGACAGCTTTCCAACATTTTAAATCATATTTCACACGAATGTTATGACCTCTTTCGGCAAAATAATCAGATTTCTTGGCTAAAACGTAAAGTTTATAGCTTCATATGAAGATCAAAATTGAATCATGAAACATTCAAGGTTATATTAAATTGAGAAAATTTTGATGCTGGTGTCTTTCACAAGTTCAGTTGTCGCATCATTGATTGTATTTTTACGAACTTACTTTCGATAGCTTTCGAGATTTTTCTAATGAATTCCTTCATTACTGACTGTTCCATAAATTTAACTCATCATCAAAGGTGGCTTCGTGAAAAAATGTACTGGTGTGACTGAAGACAATCTATCTATCTATCTATCTATCTATCTATCTATCTATCTATCTATCTATCTATCTATTTAAATTGGTTAATATATATATATATATATATATATATATATATATATATATATATATATATATATATATATATGTGTGTGTGTGTGTGTGTGCGTGCATGTATGTGTGCGTGTGTAGGGATTAATTTTCTTTCTATGTGGATAAATAGTCTCTCTATCGCACTCTATATTGTTCTGTTGATATCTATCTAATGTTCGAACTATGTAAAGTTTGTTCATTATATATATATATATATATATATATATAATTATATATATATATATATATATATATATATATATATATATATATATATATATATGTACATACATACATACATATATGTCTGTGTGCGTATATATGAATAGTCTGATCTTTAAGCACCAAACCACTTTTAAAACTTATAGCTATGACTCACCAAAAGCGTGACCTCTGATCTAACATGTCACGCATCTCTTTATCCCTCACTGTTTCTCTCTCACCCCATCAGCATTCACTCAGCGACTGATTTTCGTGTTCGATCAGTTTGTACAGTCAACCATCAATCAGCTATGTACACAAATGGCAGTTTCTCGCGGCACCATATCTTCAGGTGCTTGCGAGCGGATGTTGATCTTACTTAAAACCAAATAAGTGTCTGTAGACTTTCCTAGTCACGGATTTTTACCTCCCTTTTTTCCCCTTTTCTTCTTTCCAATCTATCAGACAAACACACGAATGCAGAAAGCACGACTAGTGACAAGGTATCAACAAGAGATAATAATATTATAATTTACCTACAACAGGCGAAATTAGATGGTTGATAGTAATGACAAAACATGAATCTGAAAAGCAACAACAACAATGAAACATAGAATAACAATAACGACAATAACGACAATACCATTATTATTATTATTTTATTTGATTTGATTTCTGGTGCGGTACACATTTCTTCCCGGGTCCCGCCCAGAGAGCTAAGGTCAGAAATGGCATCATGACATTTTCCACTGACCAATTAAACACACACAAACACACATATTTTACATAGATAAAGCCCTTCGTAAGGTGGGGGCTCTACTCGTGAGAACAATTTTTGTATTTCTTTAAGGCATGGCCTACCAGGAATATCTTCAATGAGTCTACTGTAATCTTTTCCAATCAATCCGAAGGCTCTAACTACAGCAGAGATTGTTGATGCTCCCATGTGCCACATTTTTTAGATAGGTGTACTCATATGCCAAATTTTTGAGATATTGTTATTATTATTATTATTATTATTATTATTATTACTATTATTATTGTTGTTGTTGTTGTTAAACCAGTTAGGAAATGAGCGCGATTTAAGAAAACGACAAACAACGTCTGTACAAAGCTTTATAGTTATTTGTAGATTTATATATTTTTATACTTGAAAAATCGTTTAAATATAACTTGCGGAAGACAGATATTCTGTTGAAATATTGTTTAAAATTGACAAACACTGTGTTTTTCTTTTCTTTTATTAAATGGCACTCTTCACAGTTAAAAAATTGTGTTAGCTCAAAATGCAGATTCTGTGATAAATATCCAGAAACGATTAATCATCTTGTATCAGGTTGCGCGGTATTGGCACCCACTGAATATAAAACTCGGCATGACAGAGTGAGACAATATCTGAAATGGAAAATCTGCAACTTCTACGGAAAGGAAACTGAAAGAAAATGGTATGAACAGCACCCAGACTCGGTTACGCAGTTAGGGCCTGTAACAATTTTATGGGACTACAGAATGCACACGGACAGAACAATCAAATTTAATCGCACATACATCGTTATTAGAGACCGCAATCAAAACAATTGCCGCTTTATTAATATGGCAGGCCCTACAGACTGCAATATATGCTTGAAAGTCTTGAAAAAAGCTATCAAAGTACAAGGACCTTAAAATCGAAATCTCAAAAATGTGGCACATGAGAACATCAACAATCCTTGTTGTGGTTGGAGCCCTCGGATTGATTGTAAATAATCCAATAGACTCATTTAAGGGATTCCAGGCAGTCCATGCCTTAAAGAAATACAAAACATTCCTCTCACGAGTACAGCCTACACCTTATGAAGGGCTATATCTATGTAAAATATGTGATTTTCTTTTTTTTAAATTGCTCAGTGGAAAAATGTCCTGACGCCATTTCTGACCTTAGGTCCGGAAAGAAATGAATACACACCAGAAATCAAAGGGAATGATAATAATAATAATACTATTTCATTTTATTTCTGTTACATACTCATTTCAAAAAATTTACAAAAAAAAAGAAAAAGAAAGACAGAATAAAAAAGACAACCAAAGACTACGTACTTTTCACACAGATAAAGCCTTTCCTAAGCTGTAAGTTGCACTTGTGGGTACAATGTTTTTGAGTTTCTTTAACGAATGAATTACCAGGGATCCTTTCAATGAGTCTATTGGAAACTTTTCCAATCAAACCGAGGGTTCCAATTACAAAACTTTTGAAATTTCCATTTCAAGATGCTGCTTTTTTTTTTCATTTTCAGAGATATAATAGGACAAGTGAGTTTATAAATATTGGTCTTATACAGAGAGTTAAATTTTAATTTTGTGATTAGTAACTACTAAGTTAGTGTTTTAAACTTTTCATAATAGATAATAAGCCATAAATGTTTATTAGTATCTATGGCTTTTATTTATCTATTTATCTTGTTATTTCGACTTGCTTGCATTTTGAGTGCATTACAATAAATTGATGGAATCGTTGTTGATAATGTGCTTGCTACTTTCATAACTGTTATTAATCTTCCTTACATAAAACTTGTTTCTTGACGATATAATCTAGAAAACCATTATTACTGATGATTTGTTTAATGCCTGCTCTACGAATTAAATTTTTATAACAACTATTTTATATCGGTGAGGGCACTGACTTCTGTAGTCAATAATGCAGTAATTAGAGCTGGATTTTTTTATCTATCGAGATTATAAAATTATGACTATTTGAGTCAATAATGTCGTCCATGAAGGGAGGTTTTTTTTTTAAGTTAACTCTGTACAAATCCCGGTGGCCACTCGATGCATGAGGTTACAGAGTAAGAGGCACAGTTTATACGGATAGGTGGGGAAGATAACGTTTAACCGTAAACTTGAACAGGTTAAGATTGTAGTAATCATCTTGGAAGTCGGTTCCACAGAGCAACAGTTTGCAGGAAGAAGCTGCTCGAATGGAACTTACTTCCCATCAATGGAATACGGAGTGAGTGAGTGTGGTGAGCTACAATGTAAATGGCGGGTCCTAGCCGTGAAGATTAGAACTGGCAAAACCAAGGAATGCATTTTCGTTCGAGCAATTTCCATGGAAATAGCGATAGAACAGTGAGAGAAGTCATATCTCGTCTGTGAAAGAATGGTTGCCTGGTGGAAAATAATTTGTTACCCACAAGGACGTAAGGACGCTTTTGCACTTTATTAGGACTGGAAAATGAGGATTGAGTAGTTCTTGCGCAACTATGATAACAGTTTTCCATTTCAGGCTTCATCTGACTCTTGTAAAGGATAAATAGCATGAGGAGTCAGTGACGTTATTGGCAGTAGTTTGGAACCAAATGTATAGATTACTATATACATAATCGAGTTGATAATCAAATAATTTTTGGAATTTAAATCAACCAATTTTCTACATTTCTTTTATTAATGACAAGTTTATTCAATATCTGTCTATATTTCTGAGATGGTGTATTGTAATTATTTATATTGTTCGGACTGTTGTCTTCATCTTTATTGCTGTATCCACTCAAGGACACCTTTTTATCCAAGGTCTAGTGGGTAAAAGCGTTAGTTGGATCCAGTGAATTGATCCAAAGAGTTGTGAGCTTTGAGTCAATACCTGGCTACTACAGTAGTGAACAAAGGCTTGGAGAGTTGAGTTAAAGGGAGATAACTGAGACATTCGGAAGTGGTATGGCACGTGGAACTAGAGCAGTCTACCCTAATGAACGAAATTCCAATCACCTGAAGAAGGCCGGAGCGTACAACGGACGAAACGTCGTGAATATGACAATAAAGATGAGGATAACCGTCCGAACAATGTAAATAAATTTATTCACGTGAATATTTTTATTGAACGGTTTTGTTTTAATTTTTAAACATAAAATTTTTGTGTGTTCACTGAGAACGGCTTTTAGCTTTTGTAGTTTTTCTTATTTAATATAAGGAAATATTAGTTTTATTTTGTTTTCTAATAACGGTATCCTTATTTTTACTAAGGCTGCTTAAAACTTCTTTTTTTTTTTTACTACAATAATGTTTTTTAATAAATTCCGCTCTTAGAAAGTCTTGCGCACCTGGGTGGGTTGTAATGAAGTTATCATTTCTTAGATTTAATATGTTTTGGATAATATTCTATTTCAGTCTTTATTATCGATTATATTTGTCTTGCCGGTGGCAAATGAGTTTTGTAATTCAGAACATTATTGTGATGTTCTGTAAACTGATCATCCGAGATGTCACGTGTGGTAAGTAAGTGTATAGTCACGCAACACCACAGAGTCTCAATACTAATGAAATGACATCACGCATACATTACAGCAGACACTCTAGTGAGTTAGGCTCCTTACACAGATCATTAGCTGTAGAAAAGATATGGTAGTTATAGCAACAGCAGCCGGCCGGTTCCTATATGAATTCATGCAGTCAAAAAAAAAAAAAAAAAACTTTCTTTTCGTCTAGAGCATTTTCACTACAGTATGGCAATGTAAATAATACTTTTTTTTGTTTCATAATGTAGAAATATAGACTCTCTGGTCATCGAAGGCGTACCTTTCAACAATCAAATTGCTGTTATTTTATTCATATAGAATAAATGTTTTATAAAATTTTAGACTGTTTGAAGTGTGCTTTCATTCTGTATCGTTTTGTTGAAAGCATATCGAGTGATACTTATTACTCTGTCCAAAATAGAAATATCACTTCGAAACATTTAAAATTCAAAATCATTTCAAAGATGCAAAATATTATATAGACTGTGAATTTCATCCAAGTTCTTTCTTTCTGAAGCCAGGTAAACGCTTGAATCTTAAAAAAGAGCTAACACGAACTATGCACCGTTCCCTCACTCCTTCAATATAAGTCTTACCTGGATGCTGACGAGCAAAGTATCGTGAAACCTCGAGTTCAACATCGATAAATATCGTGAGTCTTTATTATTTTTGATGAAATAATTATTGCTTTGGATAGATTTTGATAACTTTCTTAGCAATAATTTTGTTAGCTTTGGCGTGGTTAGAACGTTCGCTTTCTGACCATGAGACCCGGGTCCAAATCTTACCATGGTCGATTTGCCAGGAAGGTGACTTCTTAATGTTATCAGTCTGGAGGAGGCGAACCCAGCGTGCGGTGCCTTTGGAAAGTGCCTAAAAACAATAAACGGTTTGACCCAAACCTTGTGCATGAAATTGGGTAGACGGATCTCGTCAGTGGTTTTGCTAGCATGAAGTCACAAGTCATCGTCACCGAGGATTTGCGTTTGCTAGCCTAGTTCAGACTGCTGATCACGCTAGATAACGCGCTCTCTCCCAGAAACTGTAACTAAGATCCGCTCAGCGTAGTTGCAGTATAAACAACAGGTGGGCTCTGAGGGTGTTGAACAAACACAAATATGCCCGAGTAGCCGTCTGCAAAAGGGATTAGATAACCACCCTAATAAACTGCGCAATTTACAACAATAAATTATATAATTCTGTGTATTGCAATTGATGTTTTTATTTTATTCTTTCTCTGTTTACACACACACACACACACACACAGACACACACACACACACATATATATATATATATATATATATATATATATATATATATATGATGTGTGCGTATTTGTGTGTGTGTATGTGTGCATGAATGTGTATCAATGTAAATAAATGGAGGTATACAAATTGATTTTAAGTTCGTGGAGATTCATAGTCTTATGTAAAAAATAAAAATAAAAATTTCAAGTGTCTATAATTGTCCTTTTTATTGAATTTCTTTAAAACCTTATTGTTGCTAACATGCTCCATTTATGGTATTCCCAGCATCCTTCTGTAGAACCATATCTTTGTGATATAATGGAATATGCGTACACCTGTGTTCCTCCTCACTGAAATATGATTGGCTGGTGTCCGTGATAAATACCGACGGACGTGTAGGAGAGTCAAAGCCTTAGTCTGAGATCTAAGTCTATGATGTTCGAATTTTTGGATATCCTGGTGTACTAGTGAGCCAGCCAAAAGAGCTGACTCATTTTATAGATCACCAATAGAAGGGTTAACCAATCAGAAGGCTCAAAATATTCAATGCGATGTGTATAAAGGCGGCCATGTTTTTTCCCGAATATTAACTGCCAGCCTTTGATATCGAAGACTGAAGAATTACGGAACAGCTGCTAGTGGTAATGGCAATATAGTCAGATTCAGTAAAATATTTGACTCGAGAGTATTAATCTTTAACGTTGTTTCATTGAACAGATTACGTACTGCGCTGAATTCTATATTCATAGACTATGGTGAACATGATCAACATATAACGACGCCCATTGGACTACGCCATTGATCTACATTTCTTACCTGCAACTACGACGCGTACCAGTCGATTACTGCTACCATATTCTACTTGGTTATAGTAGCCAAAACCACTTAGCTACTTCGTTTAAATATATCCCTTTCCGGGACATATCACTTTGTTGCTTAAGTTGCTTTATCTGTATGGGGATTGTCTGACATTTACTGTCATTTAGGAGGATTAATATTACCTAGCAGTTCAACATATTTTTCGTCGTTTTTAACAAATCTTACTTCTTAGTCTTCTATGTGCTTTGTCCCTTCAAGGCATTGTTGATCAAGGTCTTACACAATTTCCCGAGCTTTTAATAAATTTTGACTCTTTCTTATCTCCCTTAAACCTTGCGCCACCATCTATTTACTAGAACTCTCTATGTAGGTTATGCGTTGTTTATCTCCCTCCCTCTTGCCTTCAATCTGCCATGTAAGTATCAATTTTTCCAAGCCCTCTTTCCTTATTATATACCCTAGAAATTTCAACTGTTTCTTCCAGATGTTAAGTATAAGTGTCCTTTTTGTGTCCATTTTCTCTAAAATATCGTCGTTGCTCAAATGTTCGGTCCATGGTATTGTCAGTATTTTTCAATAGAACTACATTTTTCGTGCATCAAGTCTCTTCTTCGTCTGTGAGAAGATTGTCCAGCTTACACTGGCATATCTTCTTTTATGTGCCGTGTCCATTCAGGACGTAGGCGATCATGGCTCTCCACTTCCTCCTATCCATTTTAGTTCTCAATAGGTTTTGTCTTTTTGTTACTTCTCCCTGACCCTGTTTTGTCATCAACTTGTGAAGCCCTCTAGATATGTCACGTACTACTTTCCCTTGTCCTTCTTTCCCTCTATTCTACCTGTGAGTATAAGATTTTCCAAGCCTTACTTTCTCATTATGTGCCCCAGAAATTTCAGTAACCTCTCCCTGATGTTAAGTATGTTTCCTCTTTGTTTGCATCCTCTCCAAACCTCATTGTTGCTAACATATTCGGTCTATAATATCCTTAACAGCCTTCTGTAGAGCCATACTTCCGTTGCCTCGAGTCTCTTCCTCCTCTTTGAAGATACAGTCCGACATTCGCTGCCGTAAAGGAGGACGGATATCACGTAGCAGTTCAGTACTCTACTCTTTGTTACCAATGAAAACTTCATGTCTCGTAATACTCTGCCTAGCTTTTCGAATGCGTCTTTGGCCATCCCAAAACGTCTTCAGATCTCAGCGTCGCACTTACCGTCCTCTGTCAGAACACTTCCCAGATATATAAATTTCAACACCTGCTTGTTTTTAGTATCTCCGACCTCGAAATCACATTTCAGGCTCATCTTTTCGCTGATGACCATGCATTCTAACTCCTAGTAGGTTATGCTTAGTCCCTTCTTCTCGCTCTCTTTCGCTGCCTTTTGTAAGAGGTTTTATAGTTTTCTTTCCGTGTCTGCTGTCAGCATTGTGTCATCTTTTGTTGTTAAGATTGTGTCCGCCAATGATAAATCCTGGTAGAATTTCCACTTCTCTCAGAACTGCCTCGCTGTATAGGTTGAATGTCCGGTGAAAAGACATATCCTTGCCTTACGCCCCTTTCTACTTTTGTATATCTGCTGACTTCATTTTCTATCCGTATGCAGGCCTTTTGCTGCCAGTATAGGTTTTTGATTATAACAAGAATGATATTACATAACAGTTCATGACTCTTTTCTTTGTTTCTAATGAATTCTTCCTGTTTCTTCTTTTTCTATCTCTCTTCATTTCTCTCTGTCTTTTTCAACCTTTCACTGTTTCTTACTAATTTGTTTAGCTTTTGGAAGGTATTTTTCGTTATTCCAATTCATTCTATTGCTGTTCCTTTTGATGATAACCATACATTCTGTCATCTTATGTTTTGTCTTTTCTTCCCATTTTCCTTTACTACTTTTTATTGGGCATCCTGGATTATTATCTATGTATATGAGTGAATGCATATTCATATGTCTCGCAAAGATGTTTGCACCATTTTTGTTTATATATCTAAACCTGTTCATTATCTATCTATCTATCTATCTATCTATCTATCTATCTATCAGTGAGTTCATATTCTTTATGACTATGTTGATCTTTCAATTGCTCTTTGAGCAACTAGCATTATGTAGACAATCAAATATCATCCACATGTTTGCAGTATGTACGCTCGACGATATTAATAGGTTTTTAGACCGGACCATTCTCGCGCAAGTGTGCGTCTGCACGTGCCTATCAAATAATGTACTTCGATTTGTGATAACAGTCATCATCTGAAAATACAAGAATTCCGGCAATTTATTTATTTAATAAACTGATATCGTATTTAGTATTACGATTTTTATTTGGCTACGCGATGTTCTAAAAGATATCAATTCGAAATGAGAAATCGAAGATCCAAGTTCGAATCTCAGTCTTATCCGTTATATAAACTTACACGGAAATAATCTTTTCCGTCTCTTCTTCCACTAACTTCCCGCTCCCAGCTATGAGCAAATCGCAGGAGGGACTTGTTTTGCAACTAGTCTAGAAGAAAAAAAAACTATGAATTGAAAGCAGCCTGGAGAAGATTGTGTTCCGTCAGGCTATCTTGCCCAAGACACGCTACTGCTACTACGGCTGTAGCACATGCATTGGGCACTCAGCCCCTGGGGCCCTTGTATCTGATGATATTTATTTCCAGTTTAATTTCTGATGATGGCTGGTAGCAGGATTTGAAAATAGTCGTTCAATCATACACAGTGATTCTTACAACACACATACATACATATGTTGGGCACTCAACATTCATATCACGCACATACATAAATGCGTTGGGCACTCAAAATTCTTAACACACACATACATACTTTCAGTTCAGTGCCACATCTAAGCTACACTTAGGAAATCAACATACACACATGCGTACATACATATTGTTGACTAAACGGACTTGTAACTTCACACTTATTGATAGCGAAGCCCTGTTATTAATATCGAGATCGAAGTCACTGTGAACGAGTGTACGAGATGCAAATCATTCGTGGCGACACATAGTGGACAGTAGTTACGTGTCAGGTGAGCAGAACTTAATGAGACCAGAGAACACGAGCCCGTAAACGTCTACATGAATCGCCCAAGTCAGTAATACATATATGTAATACAGGCAACAAGGAAAACTTCATATACTACAATACATATATACGTGCATACATGCATACATATATGTATGCATTGGCCCAATCATACATTTGCAATGTTCCCAATACATAGATACATACATATATATATATATATGTGTGAGTGTGTGTGTGTGTGTGTGTGTGTGTGTATAAGAAGTAAGTATTCAACCAAAGAGATTTTGCTAAATTCAGTCGACAATGTCTGTTTAATTTTTATTTTCGAATTTTATTTTTCAATGTATATTGAAATTTTGGGTAAAATGCCAAGATGTAGTCAACATAATATTGCCGACAGAACATGGTTCTTGATAATGTCTCAGACGGTTGAAAGTACTTGAACAAAACTAACCGAATAAACATTAACTTCTTGTTTATACAGTGGCGTAGCTAAGGGGGCGGGGCGAGGGGGTGCGGACCGCCCCGGGTGCCAGCACAGGAGGGTTGATACAATGTCACCCCCAAACAAAATTTTTCAACCAGGCTAAGGTGCCAAAAATAGTCTGGAAACAGTGGTGGAGACACAGGGTTTCGCAGGCTGGCATATGACCCCCCCGAAATAATTTATGACCCCCCAGTTTTATCCCCTCCGTCAGAAACTTTCTAATAAATTGTCGGGAAATTTGTGAGTAGGAAAATAGCAATGTTTTCAGCTTTTGATTTGAACTGATTATTTTGTTGTATTGGATTTTGTCTTGGATCTTACATGTAAGCAGTAACGTACCGGTCAGTAGAGTAAAGTAGAGGTAGAGCATGTATGAAAATTTAGATACAGCTAACCATTCAGCATAGAGTGAATCGGGGTCATTGGGGTGACATTTGAGCGGATCGCTCCGGGTGATGTTTACTCTAGCTACGCCACGGTGTTTATCCGTAATGTCGATCCTAATATGCATCTTATTTGAAAATTAGAAACAAACAATTAAATCTTTGTCGGTTGAAATTAATAAAACTCGTTTATATATATATATATATATATATATATATATATATATATATATATATATATATATATATATATATATATATATATATTTATAAACGGACTTAATACCACAGAACATAAATACAGTTTTAAAAGTAGACGAAGGCATTTTTACCATT
Source organism: Acanthosepion lycidas (assembly GCA_963932145.1). Classification (NCBI taxonomy): domain Eukaryota; kingdom Metazoa; phylum Mollusca; class Cephalopoda; order Sepiida; family Sepiidae; genus Acanthosepion; species Acanthosepion lycidas. The sequence continues at coordinate 110,320,160 of OZ010571.1, forward strand.
AGGATTCCTTTCGGCCAACTTTGTCGGAAGGAAATCCTTGGTGCAATTTATGACAAAAAAAGAAAGGACAATTCGCACGGTAAATAAAAACAAAAGGAAAAATTATGGAGCGTGATTAAAATATATTTATTGATAAAATAATTTACGAATAAAAAATAAGTAGTTCCAACTATGTATAAAATTTAAAAAAAAATAGTACTCATGAACCTCCCAAAATATTGAAGGAGACAATGAAATGCGCCTTTTGTTTTTCACAGAGTCGGTTGATGTAATTTAATGTGGATCACTTCAAGGAGACGTAAATGATGAACGGACCGAGCTCTGTGCAAAACTGTGAAAGAATTGTTTATATATTAATTCGAACAGCCCGGAGTGTCAAGCAACTGCTGTCCAATGGCCGGATCATGCGCAGACTGAGTTATCCTCAAATAGTGATTCAATCCACTCTGACTTATACTAGCAGGAACGTGATGATTAATTCGGGTTTTCCGTCGCTGTTTGGTTCGTCCTATATATTCAGCTTCGCGCTGACATTTGAATTCATATACGTTAGAATCTCGATTAGTAGATATCGGCGAATATTCGCAAGATAATTCAAATAATGTTGTTTTACAAAACGACTGCTGGTCCAGAGAGACAGGTTTATGCAAGTTCAACTGGGAGAGAAGAAAAATTCAAACTCTGCGAAAAACTCGTCGTTCTCTGCTGATCGAGATTCTCTCACTTAGCGTTGTGTCCACTTCCAGATTATTTTTCGTCTTAAAACTATATTTTTTTTTATCAGGCTTAAAAATATATAGTTTTAAGTTATTCTATAATGGGTGAGTGTGCTCAATATCAGAGATAGAGTGTATGTAAATATAAAAGAGGAGACCAAGTAGCGAAAGTCTGTTTCAACGCGTTGAAACAAACTATCAGCGATTGGGGTTTACCACAGTGCCCATTATATATATATATATATATATATCTTAGCTAGGAAAAGGCAAAATTTATAAGGCATTTTTTATTTAAAAAAGCTAAAAAAAAAACAGCCGATTTCGTCCCAGGACTTATCAAGTTTATTTTTCTTGGAATAGAAAATTTATAAAGGCGTGTAAATTAAATTAACAAATGGAATGGAAGAAACAAAAAATTTAAAAAAAATCTCGAAACTCGAGTCCAATAACATTTAGACCCATTAAGCATTCCTTCTGTTTACAAAGGGAAGGCCCACAGGATCTGATATACAAGGACTCTAGAACCTTGAGGTGAAAGGTGGAGTGGGACCTAGATAAAATCAAAAAACGGTCCTCACTAAAATTAACAACACATTTACTACTATTTATTATTCCGTATTTAGGAAGGCTACTTTCTCGGGACTTTTAATTTCATTAAGGTCTTAATTCATAGGGCACTTAAGTTATGTTCTGATGGCCTTCTCTGCGATGAAATTGGGTTTGTTAGAATGACACTTTCATAAAACGGAAAAAAAATGTTATTGGACACTAGTTTCTTTAAATTCATTTTTCTTCTCCCATTCCATTCCATTCGTTAAGTTAATTTACACCCTTTTATAAATTTTCTATTCCCAGAAAAATAAACTTGATAAGTCCTGGGACGAAACCGGTCGTTTTTTTTTTTGTTTTTTTTTTTAGCTTTTTTTTTTTAATAAAAAATGCCTTAAAAATTTCGCCTTTTCCTAGCTATTATTAAATTGTGTACCACAAAAAACCTATTTAAATATATATATATATATAAAGAAATATAGTCTTAAGGTGTGCTATATTTATGGAATAAAGTGCTCAATATCAGAGATAGAGCGTGTGTAAATATAAAAGAGAACATAGAAGTCAACACTTAGAGGCGACAGTCTGTTTCATGCTATATGCAATCGTCAGGCCATATATATATATATATATATATATATATATATATATATATATAAACACAAATCCAATGGCATGAGAGGAACACGTGACTACCTCCCAACCAATGAAAGCAAAAAACTTCAAAACAATTTATCATTATTCTATTTAAAAAAAATTCTGATGAAGTTAAACATAGAGCAAAATTTAGTGAATTTTTAAAGGTTTTACAACTTATTTGTTATTTCATCATTTTATCAGATTTAATCCATATCTTCAAATCAGATATATGCATAGGTAGAGAGCGAAAACTGTATAATATTCAAATAAATAAATTGATTAGTATGCCATTACTGTTACTAATAATACTAGCTTACTCAAGAGATCGTTATATCATGTAATTCTTTTATTGAACTTAATTGTGAATCAGTGTAATCAAGGAATGGCCATGACTGGCTTAATATCAAAATTATAGACGCGAAATATTTAAACTCTAAATGATACTTTTGGTTTCAAACTGACTCTGCCCTGACTGTGACTTCAAGTACGTTTACAAAGTACTTAATATAAGTCTATCTATCTATCTATCTATCTATCTATCTATCTATCTATCTGTCTGTTTGTCTGTATGCCTATCTATCAATTAAGATGTGTTATATAATTTCGATTTCAGTCGTGTTGTCTATTATATTTTGTCTTGCGAGTTGCAACTGGATCGGAGATTCAGAACATTAGTTTGGTGTTATCTAAATCGATCGTCCAAGAAGTTGTCACATATAGTTAAATGTATAGTCACGCAACGCCAAAAAGTCGAAAAATAAAATCATGCTCAGACATTCAAAACTCAAAATTCAAAATCATTCCAATGACGCAAACGGAACAACGGACTTTGAATTTAATTAATTTTTATTTCTTGATAACGACTGAAACCAGTCAAATTATCGGAAATTTAACAAAAACTAAAACGAAACGAACTATGGTATTTTACTCCTTCAGCACACACGAATTTATATATCACTCAATAATGTTCCATGCGTGATACACGCTTAGACGATCTTTCGCTGACGGGTCAGATTTTTTTCCCGCAGTAGGTTACCATTTCTTTATGCGGTTGACTAGTTGCCATCCAAGGCAAAAGAACTCGGACTGTCTTGCTATTTACCTATAGCTTGGAGGAGGAGAAGAGGATTTATACCTTTCCCAAAGCTATTAGCACGCAAATGAATATAATGGATTCGACTGGAATTCGGCTCTCCGATTCCTCAGTTTCATCCGATATATGTGCATATATGTGTGTGTGTGTATTTATATATGTGTGTGTGTGTGTATATATATATATATATATATGTGTGTGTGTGTGTGTGTGTGTATATATATATATATATGTGTGTGTGTGTGTGTGTGTATATATATATATGTGTGTGTGTGTGTACAGATATGTAGAAAAATAGGAAAGACCAAGTTCGGTAAATAATCCGGAGTTCTTTAGTATTTTTGTTTTTATTTAAAAAAAAAAACAGTACTCAATACAGAAGTAGAGCTTAGATTATAATTATTTTTTATATATCGAAGGAATCATATTTTTTAAAAAATAATTATATATATATATATATATATATATATATGTATGTATAAATATGTGTGTGTGTGCGGATAATAATAAATATACATTTATACCTTTACCAAAGGTATTAGCACGTAAATGAATATAATGGATTCGACTGAAATTCAGACTCGGCTCTCCGATTCCTCAGTCCCAGCCGATATATATATATATATATATATATATATATATATATATATATATATATATATATATATATGTGTGTGTGTGTGTGTGTGTGTGTGTGTGTGTGTGTGTGTGTGTGTGTGTGTGTGTGTGTGTGTGTGTGTGTGTAAGTGTGTGTAAGATAATAAATATACATTTTGTTTCTCGCCTTTTGGTACAGCATTAAGTATCATGTACGTGGTAATCTTCATTGAATCCGCGCCTGGCGATTTCTACATACATGAAACATGAAACGTACCACATAATGAGGAACAAAATGTATGTTTATTAGTAGTATAAAATGTAGCCCTGTTATTATACATCGAACACTGTTTCCATTATACTCACTGTGTCTATTATATACATATATGAAATAACGATATATAAATTTCTATATATCAATAACAGTTTTGAGGGAAAGGTTTATCACAAAGTGGAAAAGTTTTCATCTGACGTGTCCCTTCATCGAACTAGGTTCGTTTACGGTGAGGCAACTACACATGCGCACAAACAAAAGACGCTGGGAATTTAAAATTTAAAATTATTTTTCATGATTTTTTGTATATAATCCAGCCTATTTCATTCAGATTTTTTTATTCTTGTTTCCACCATCATTGCTATTAAATATCCCACATTGTGATAACGAAAGATCTGTCAAAAATTTGCAGCCCTCAATATTTACATTAAGAGGAGAAAAATACTGAAAATTCTTTCAAGACATTCCAATAAATATTTCATATTCAATACGAAAACAATGCTCAAAAGTTATTCCAAAATAGAAAAGCAGCCACTCCTGACAAACCCAAAAAATCAAAAATATATTTTTACTAAACTCTAACTATATCAGAACTACAATCGAAAAGAATTTATGTAAAATCATCAGAGAATGTGTCACAGCTACATCTAAAACAATCAAAACTTAATCAATACAAAACAAAACAACGAACCAAATCTTGAGGGAGGAATTTATTCTATTACTGAAATGATTGCTAGAAAGAATATATTGGAGAAACGTCAAGATGTTTCGATAAAAGATTATATGAACACGAAAGAGACATTAAAAAAAACAAAAAACAGCAGATTAAATGCATTAGTGGTTTACCGTAAAGAGAAAATAATTCAGTAAGGGGAAAATCCATAGTTCATCAACAGTTAAATTTGCGTCCAGGTTCTCACAACATTTCACCATTCTTGGTAGATCTTCTGTTACCACAATGTGGGATATATACAGAAAACAAAAAGAAAAAGAATCTAAATGCAATTGGCTAGATTATATACCTAAAACACATAAAAAATCTAAATTAAAATTTTTTAACGTTTCTCGTTCGTGCACATGCGCAGTCGCATCAACTTAAACGAACCTAGTCCGATGAAGTCTTAAGTAAGGAAATGCGTCACATGAAAACTTGTCATATATACATATATATATATATATATATATATATATATATATATATATATATATATATATATGTATGTCATATTATATATATATATATATCATAATATATATATGTATATGTTATATTATATATATATGTCATATTATATATGTGTATATGTCATATTATATATATATATATGTGTGTGTGTGTATGTGTGGAGATATGTAGAAAAATAGGAAAGAACACGTTCGGTAAATAAGCCGGAGTTCTTTAGTATTTTTCCATACAGAAGTAGAGCTTAAATTATAATTGTTTTTTATAATTATTTAGCGAAGGAATCCTATTTTTTTAAAAATAATGATATATATATATATATATATATATATATATATATATATATATATATATATATATGTGTGTGTGTGTGTGTGTGTGTGTGTGTTTGCGTGTGCGTATGTGTGTATGTATGTATATATAGAGAGAATGAGAGAGAGAGAGAGAGAGAGTGCATGTTTGCTTATTCTGGTACTGAGCTGCAAGTCATTTACAGCACTTGACATTTTTAAACAGCTACTCATCTAACTACTGACCAGGTCACTAATGCTTAATATTGGTAATTCTTTGATTGTGATTGTACAATGAATCCTTTCATATCTATATATCAGAGTAGAGAAGAAGAGAGCTAGAGAGGAAAGTGGGTAGAGAAGGAAGAAAGAGAGAACAAGAAAGAAAGCGAGAGATTATATGAGTGTACACCTAAAAAAAATTATCGAAATCATTTAAATAATTTACTGTGTTCAGTCAAACTCACTTGTTAACAATCGATTTAACAACGGCAGCCATTTTATAGTTGCATTCAGTGTAGACTAGTGTGGCACCGTGTCATATTTCTTGATTAGACAAAAAGCTTATATATAGCAAGTGATATTTAACAAAATGTAATAGCTTGAAAAATTTGAACGCATTGGTATGGTAAAAAAACAGCCAGTTGACATTTGAGTTGAATCTTTTACAATCTATTTTTTTTCTCTCACGTCTAAAGATTTTTTCGACACATTCAAACAATAGCACTGCTTTATTTAAATAATGCAGGACCATGAAACATGAGAATGAAAAGAAAACAAGACGGAAAACAAATGATCTGTAGTAATAATTAACGCACCAAAAAAAAAAAAAGGTCCCGAAAATTTTCCAATTACCTGATTGCAGAAAAAAAAGAAAAGGAAATACGTTATTCTTAATTAAGGCAAGATTTTTTTTAAAAAAAAATCTGGCAAACTGAAAATAAAGGAAAAAAAATTGTTTAAATGTGTTGAGTTGAATAAAAATGAGGCAGCAAAAAACAGATAATCGATCGAAATACCAGAAACGTGAAGATTTCGCTTATCGATGTAATCTATTTTTAAAATTATAAAAGAACGTTCGTGTCGAAATTTTATGCGGGGTAAACGTCTAACAAATTCACTGAACCAACATTATTACCGATAAGCAATAAAATACAATACTAATTACTTGAATGAATGACTATTCTCAATCCTTTAATAACTTGATTCAAAAGAAAAGAAACAATGTAAATAATTTTACATAATATTAATGTTAATATCAACCATTTCCTTATAAACACATTTTCCACTCATTGACCAAGCATCTAGTGCAACTTTCACTTGAAATTTAAAAATCATTCTATTAAAGCAAATTTTCAGGAAAATAGGTTTCTCAAGTATTATTTACTGAGCTTTCCATTATTGATGGGGACTTGTTTGAAGTAATTTAGGACGTCAAAATTTTGATTATGTCATTATTTTCTCTTCGAGTTGTGCTATCCATTTAAATTTTTGCTCAAGTGATGTGGTTTTTGTAATTTGGTACGGTTCTTTGTTGTGATTCTGTACTGCCAGTCCATGAGGTTCGAAGAAGGAGAGTTCTCGCTGACCCCCACAGGCTTCATTCGCTCAAAGCCATTGATCTGAGAAAGAGGATTATACAGTTGACAGTTGAGATATTTCTTAAGAGTGAAAGAAAAATTATCGAAATAATACTGTATCACGGTATGGTCGTGCTATAAGGAAAAAGCTTTTAAAATTGTAATAATTAAAATAAATGAAATTAAAATCATATCAAATTTATTTAAGGATTCAATTTCAAGATTTGATATTACCGAAACGCAAGTAAAGGAAAAAACAACACAAATAGTCTAACCAACAAAAATTTACGATTTATACAATGAAGATCAGATATACCAGTGTGGATAACTAAGTCTGTAAATTGATATATAATTCTCACCTTTGCAAAGCTTATGGCCACATCACGTTAAGCAAACTCGATCCTGGTCAGTGCCTATATTGGTAACCGCTTGCGAATACAACGTGCTGTAAACTTGGATGTGTGGCTGTTGTAATGGATAATGGCTCGGAATTGTTAATCGGCTCATCATCTTACATTTGAAATATCTATATGTAGCCGTAAGTTCAATGCTAGCAGTTTGCTTTCCTGCTCTCCTGTCTCGTGGAACTCTCTTCCGGCTTCTTGCTTTGCAATCAACTTTGATCATCAAATATTTAAATGCAATGTTAATCGTTATCTTCTGTCTTCTTAATTCCCGTTGTATTTTTCTCTCTCCTTAATAATATTTTCTTTTCCTCGTAACCTCTCATACTCAGTAATCCCGTTACGTCCTCGGCTGATTGCTGCTGATTTTGTTTAACGGCATATCAACCTCTGTGGGTTATTTAATGCCGACATCTAAATATCTTACGTTTCAACTAATATATCGTCTTGTTGAAATTTATTCTACTTCCTTCCACCTCTGTTCACAGATAATGACAATCCGCCATTTACATTGTCTAAATTTTGTTTGCCACTGTTTATAGTTATACTAGGAGCAACACCGCAACAAAGACAATATTTTTAAAAATCATTTCACCCAAAACAAAGCAACAGAGCCACTAAGACATAACGGTTTTCTTCGGTATGACGATAAACTACATCCGACAGGAAAGCGTTTGATCAGGAGATTTGAGGTTTTGAGAAGCGTGGACATTTTATACATGATTTTATACTTTCAGAGTAAACATTTTTTAGATATATAATATGTAAATCATATAAGCTATTGTTGGTAATTTTTTATGTATTTCTGGTAATTTCACTACAAAAATGTATTGTTGGTAATTATTTTTTTTAATAAAAATGTATTGTTGGTCATTTTACATAAAAATGTATTGTTGGTCATTTTACATAAAAATGTACTGTTGATTTCTGTTTGTGGGGACCATAACAGGTGCTACCACCTCGGGTCAGGGTGGACCTGGAAACAACAGAAGTTAATAGATGATTCCACGCTTCTCAAAACCTCCAACCTCCTTTGCTACCGGATGTAGTTTATTGTCATATTCAGAAAACCCGTTACGCCTTAGTGGCTTTGTTGCCTTGTTTTGGGTGAAAAGATTTAAAAAAAAATATTGTCTTTATTTCGATGCTGCTCCTTGTTTAACTAAAAACTGTGACAAACAAAATTTACACATTTAATAGCTGTCTGACAGTGACATCTAATGGCGTCTTGGCGAATCTGGTAAAGCTGTGTGAAAGTAACCGAAATTATTTTTATTACTGTTGTGGATTCCGAGATGAAATCCGGTACCAATAAATAACAAACACCAAGAATGAATATAGAAAAATAATGTATTAACTTAATAATACAAACTGGTAATGCAGGTTAGTACTTCCAGGAATACGTGTTAGTAGCAAAATATCTATACAGTGTAACCCGGATATAAGAGAGTTGTCGGGACCGGAGACTGGGTCTCTTATATCCGGGTTTGGTCTATATTATATACATTAACACAGCCTCTAATTTGGGACCAGATAAAATCTCTCTTATATCCGGGTTTCTCTTATATCCGGGTTACACTGTACAGTCTTTGGCATTGAAGTATCCCTGTATGACTTCTTACTGAGTCTACGTGCTCGCCCACTGTGACTATTGCTCGCTACGTTCGTTCTGTCTGTCTGTTACCTTGCTTCTTACTCTTCCGGTTGCCTACAACCTTTCACTCCTCCTCCTCCTCCTCCTCCTCCTCCTCCTCCTCCTCCTCCTCTCTTCTGGCCTTGCTCCTCTTGCTGTCGAGTCTTCACGTAGCAGTAGTATATGTATATACTGGGTGAGTCCATTTGTGTAAAAAGGGGAGGACCCCTCAACAATTACCAAGCTTAATAGCCCAAAATGTTTATGCATATAAAATTATTATTTTTTATTTTAACTTTGAAGCATTTTAAAAAGTCAATGAATATAAACATTCGGAATCTCATTCTATCTCGTTTGATTTGGTTCCTAATACATTTTATGTATGGACACACTTCACTTGAATGAAAGATCTGAGTAGAAAGAAATTATAAATATAATTTTCAAAAAGTCAACTAAGTGTTTATATCATAATTCTCGCCTAAGCACCGTAATTGATCAGTGTTGAGAGTGGTCAAATCTTAAATAAGTTACCCGTTTGAGGGATTTATGACCTTGTGCCAGAACGAAGTCATCTTAGAAAAAGACGCCCTTCATCAAAGCCGATAGACGCGCTACAAAATCCCAATGAGCTTTACCAAATAACAAAGATCACATTACTTGAAGGCTTCCAACAGCGACAACAAAAATGGGTAGCACATGAAAGTATAAAGGAAAATAATGACCCGATCTATTTGTTAACTATTCACTCTACCAGAAACAAATTGAGAAGGGAAGTCCTATCAATACTAGGAAGGGCGATAACAATTAGTGAATTAAGATGGCTAATTTCCAGAAGAACTGTTTTAAGGAACCGTCAGTAACACTGTTTGCTCAATGAATAACAAATATTTTCTGTATGAAAACATCCAAGGCCTTATGGGTCAGGGGTTGTAAGTTTTACTTTTCTCTCCCTTTCTGTAGGAACTGAGAACTAAACAGAAGACTAAATGTCTATTAATGGTCTCGATCCTCTTGGCAGTGAATACTGGACAATCTCCCAATAGATGAGGAGAAAACTAGAAGCAGAAGAAATTTGGTCCTACAGAAGAACACGGAGAATTGCATTACTGGAGCAAATAAGCCACAAGGAAGTCTTAAATAAAAGGTGATTCTTTTTTTTTGCCGTTGGAAATGCAACGGGAAATCTCTCCACTATCTTTCCCAAGAAAGTCATGACAATTTATCGATGCTAAAGAAAAGTATTATGTGGAGAGCCATGATCCGCTATATTTTTAAGTGGGGCATGGAATTAAGAGTACTATCACTTACTCATTTCTCCAAGAGTTAAAATGTAACTAAGAGCAACTTACACCATGAAGAAGAGTAGGGCTTGTTAATTGCCCTAGAGGCGTCATATATAATATCCCGAAGATCATGAGACAGACCAACCAGCCAATTAATAAAGTGTACTTTCATTATCTACAATAAAGTTGTGATCGCCCTCGCCCTGAAAGGACATAATGTATAGAAGTTAGGCAATCAGAGAGCCAGGTTAGAATTCTAGCTCATTCAATTGCATTCATTTTCTCACAAATGCCATTAGGAAAGGCATGAATCCATTTCTTTGCCAAATATAGGTTAATATAGTAGAGTCGGTTAGGGTTTTGAAACTTTGATGGAAACCAATCTAAGAAGAAAACTTAATTCCAAATCTCACGAAGACAAGGTAAACCATGTAACTATCATTCTCCAAGAATTCATGGTAATTCAAAAAAAAATAAACAAAAGGATTCTGTGGAGAGCTATAATCGCCTTTGAAGGGACATAGTATTAAATTTTAAGGTATAAATATTCGGAATCATTCTATCTCGTTTGATTCGGTTCCTAATAAATTTTATGTATGGACACACTCCAGTTGAATGAAAGTTTCCTCATGTATAGAATATTAAGGACCTGGAAACAATAAAGTCACTTTTAATTGAGGAAGGAATTTACAGCCACGCTCATTTTTCTAATTTCCTATTTGATAGAACATTTCGCGCTCCTAAATCAATTATGAAAGCAATTTAATTTTTTTCGCAGACGATCGTGTTTATGTTTGTCAGAATTCATTTTTTAAAAAAAAGGGAAAAAAAGACAAAAATAATAACGATGCAATTTTAATTTCCTTGGGAAGTGTTACAACCAAGAAAAATATGAGAAAGAAATTTATTATACTTTCCTTTTCAGAAATTATCGCCTCGAATTTCATCCTCATATCTGTAATATTGATCGCAAATCTACACTTACGCACAAACGCAGACAATAGATGTGGTTGATGGTTCTCCTATGGGTCTGCTAGATGAAAATGGTCGTTTAATAAATGAATAATAAAAAAATATAATAATAAAGACATTTATATTACATATATATATATGCATAACACTTCATTAAAACTGAGAAACCTGACAAGATTGTTTTCATTTTTCTTCTAGATCTGATGGAAGGCTTTAAATTGATAGACGAAATGACATTTTCAAACATTCAACTGAGACTTTATGCCACCTCGATTATTATTATTATTATTATTATTATTATTATTATTATTATTATTATTATTATTATTGTTGTTGTTGTTATTATTATTATTATTATTCTCCTCTTCATCCCCGCTCGATTGGTTAATCTAGTGGACTGTAAATGATTTTATCTGGGCCTGGAGAATTATGTTTTTTAGACTGACAAAATCCTCACTTATAAAATCCTCACCCCTAAGCATGCGGAAAAAAATAAAATCATAAATAAATAAATAAAATCTCTCGTGATCAAATAACACTCGTGCGAAAAGTAGAGAATTCCGATGATAGGCAGAATTCAAGAAATTAGAAAAGAAGCCCTCACCAATATTGGAAAGAGCCACAACAGTGGACTGGGTATACCTATTTTCCTGAAAAAAAAATGGTTTAAAAGAAAGATTTTATAAGTTTCAACTAAAAGTGGTACTGACCGTTAGCTGTATGAATGCCGAAAGTGTCAATACATGGAGACGGCTAAAATTACTATTAGCATATGTTATCATAGCTGAAGCACGTGGGACAATCACAGAAAGACCTAGGAGTAAAAAGATACACCAATGAAGCGACAACTTTTAGCTGAAAAAAACTGATACGAAAAAAGAAACAAGCAGAAGAGATAAGAAAAGAAAAAGAAAAAAACAATTAAAAAATATTAAAAAAATAGTTAAATCTTTGAGAAACCAGAATCTCCGGAAAATTGTAAATGAAATTAATGAAGCCAAACAGCATAGATCATGTCTTAATATTAAGTTGGTGCAAAAATAATGACGTGATAATGTCGTTTTTTGACGTTAAAAAATACGTCAAAAAACGACATTATTACGTCATTATTTTTGCACCAACCTAATATATGGAAAAAGCGAAAAACTTATTTCTCTATATTATGAAAGGAATCTGGAATCAGAAATGGATACCCAAAAAATAATGTTTATCATGCATTAATGTGTTATGGAAGCAGAAAGGCAAACCTGAAAACCTTACACGTACAGAGTTGTCAAAATTAGCTCTATTATGGTGAAATTATTAATGAACATTATATTAAGTAGGTCTTATGAAAATCAACTCCTCACGACCCAGTTTGGTTTTCGTTCTGGTAAGGGATGCAACGATAGCATATATATCATCAAACAACTCCAAGAAATTACTTACTTCTCTAATAGAAAACTGTATACTTGCTTGACCTCATAACAGTATATTACCACAACAATAGAGACTTACTCTTCTTATCCATTAAAAACCACTTTTCAAGCTCCGAATGTACGGAATGCATCAATCTAATACACTAACTATATCGGTCTACAGAATCTTCTACGTCTGGCAAGGAAACATTTTAGAATTTCATCAAGAGTAAAACAAGGAGGAAACGAAGGCCCCAGTCTATGTAATCTCTGCCTAACCTATGCCCTTCGCATTTTCAAACAGATGTGATTATGAATTGCATTTAAGCATTCCATACCGCATTCCAAACGAGTCTACAAATTAAAACCAACGATCCTGCTTTCTCTCCTGAGGCTAATGGACTAATGGTGAGGGGAGTTATACTGATGACATAGGCATTCGTAATTGGAATAAGAATGATCTTGAAGAGAAAATCTGCATTCTCTATCAATGGCTTCAAGAAAGATAAACCTTTTCAAAACAGAAACTATGATCTGGAATTGGATTGCAGCAATGATGGTACCTATACTGAATCCATCATAAAAATTCAACTAGTGGAATTAGTAAATAGCACACAAATCAGATACCTCGGCGTATGGATCAGTTATAACAAATTAAGTATAGAAATTGAACATAAAAGAGACTGTGCCAGAGATAGTTTCTCCCAATACCGCAAATTGCTACTAAACCAAAACATCAACCTGAAAACACTAGTTATGTTCTTAAATAGTTTCGTCATATCGATACTTTCATATGGATGGTAAATCGTAGGGAATTTGAGAAAGATCATTCTTCTTTGAACATTGTGAACAGGCGCTACAGAATCACAAAGAACTCTACCAAGTAACAGAAACCACATCACTTGAAGACTACCAACAGCAGCAACAACTAAAATGGATAACACATTGTTGTCGCATACCTACGGACGATAATGGGGATGCCCCCATTCGCATAAATACAGTAGTAAATACTGTATGTTGGTCTGCAGTTAATGTGGAATTAACTTGACTCACTTCTAGCAGTTGACTACTACTTTTACGCGCCGCTGGCGAATCTTATATGTGTTGTTCGTATCCTAAGTATTATCGTTCATTATCAACCTTCGTTTGATTATTCTATTCAGTAACCTTCCCTAGGTTACAACACACATGTAACTAGATGAGAAAATAATGATATAATCAAGACGTTAACATTCTACACCACTTCAACTAAAAGTTTAAGAGGAAAGCCCCAATCAATACCGTTGTATATATACATACATACACACACACACACATATATATATATATTGTATACATATATTAAGCGGCTACTGTTTGCATAGTCAGTTCCTTTTAAATAATGTTTATACAATTAACTTTCTTGGGGTAAAGTGCCCTACCGGGCAACGCTCCCGGGAAAGGGAACAAGAAGGTGTAGCTAGCAACACACACGAGTATTTGTTATCAATCCTACTGTATGTCTTAGTCCCTTTCTTACAGGTCAAACGTCCATGTCAGAAATATAATACTTTATTCTTTGAACGTTTACCTATCACTCAGTCACATTCTATTAGGTTGGTGGAAAAATAATGACGTAATAATGTCGTTTTTTGACGTATTTTTTAACGTCAAAAAACGACATTATTACGTCATTATTTTTGCACCAACCTAATAGTCGTCCGAGCAAAAACATGGCTACCCAATTTACTCTCCCGGAATCCACAGACTTTTCTAACGGAAATATTTCCGAAAACTAGAAATTCTTTTAACAAGAGATGAAATATAAGCAAGTCTACAACACCTGAAAAAAATGTAACCATATTGCCAAAAAGTGCCCCATAAACAAACATCTCTAGGAAGACATTCAAGATGACTTACTAACCTGTATCAGGGGATGAGCCAATTTTTGTAGGTATCATCATGACCAAAAAAACACTGTCACTAACACACAAACGAAAAAACTTATGAGGTGAACTCAATCTCAGAAGAATGGCTGGTTACATTAGCAGTGAATGGCACCAAGTTAAAATTCAAAATCGACTTAGGTAGTCAAGTAAACATTCTACCAAGGAAACACTGCCAATTGCTGAAAATAAACCTGAACTAAAGCATATTCGCACAAGGTTAACAACTGACACCGCCACCTCCATCCCAGTTCTAGGAAAATGTGTATACAAATCCCACATAAAAGTAGCACATACAATGTCCTATTCGTTGTAGCAGACATCAATGCCTCTCCAATCATCGGATTAAAAATAAGTGCCGATATGCAAAAAGTCCTCAATATCTCAAAAAGAGAACCTGCTTGCCTCTCAAACTTTAAAGACTGCTTTGGAAAATTAGGGACATTAACAGGGTATCGTTACATAACAGTGAACTCAAAGGTAAAACCAATTATAAGCCCACCACGAAAAGTGCCCTTTGTGCTAAAAAAGAAACTCAAACAGGAGCTGCAACGAATGACTCAGCTAGGCACAATTGTTCCTGAAATTGAACCAAAATACTTGGTTTCCTTTCTGGTAGTGGTTGAAAAAAGCCAATGGCACCATATGAGTATGTTTGGACCCTTGAAATCTAAACAAGACAATAAGAAAAGAAAACATTATCGCCTTACCCGCAGCAACTGACATATTTCAGAAAATGGCAGGAGAACAAGACTTCACCAAGCTGGATGACTCAAATGCCTACTGGAAAATTAAAGTAGACGAGGAAAGCTCTAAACTCTTCAGCTTCACCTCTCCCTGTGGCTGTCTCCGATACCTACGCATTCAATATGGCGTTCACAGTGTCAGTGAGGTGTGTCAAGCCCGTACTGTCACAATCATAGAACCTATAGAATGAATCCGGAATGCACAGGACGACATTATCATTTGGGCAGACGCATCTGAACTGTTCGAAATTGAAGTTATACAGTCCGTCAGACAATTAGGACTAAAATTAAATCAATCTAAGTGTCAATTCAACCTGACTGAATTGACCTTTCTGGGACACACAATATACAACAAGGAAATAACACCAGATACCAGAAAAATAAAATCCATTATAGATATGCCTGAACCAACTAACAAGCAAGAACTACAACGCTTTTAAGCTATGATCACATAACGGGGGAAATTTCTCCCAAATCTCTCAACTAAAACGACACCACTAAGTCTTCTCGAGAAAGACAACATTTGGTTTTTTGACAAGACTCAAAGACATGCACTTCTCGACCTTAAGGCAATGATAACTCAGAGTCCAACATTAAAGTACTTCAACCATAAACTTATAATCAAAGTATCATCTGATGCATCCACTCAAGAATTAGGAGTCCTGCTGGAACAGCTGCACGACGAAAAATTGCATCCAATAGCTTATGATAGCAGACCCCTGACATTGGCAGAAATAAACTACTGCCGTCTAGAACTAGAAATACTGTCAATTCTGTTTGCCTGTGTGTACTTTCAGTATGTAGATGGGCAACATTTCATCGTGCACAATGATTACAAACCACTCAAGCGAAACGAACAAATAACCAAAGATCCACCTACAATACAAAGTTTACTTTTAAAACTAAAAATATGACATCGATTTGGAATATACAAAAAGTAATCTAATGCAGGTTACGGACACACTAAGCCGAGCCACATTACATGACATCACTCCTGAAATATCCGACAAAGAAATCACCTACTTTGTCCACTTTTTGATGTCATCACTCTAGTCAGAAACTGGTGACTGAAACAGCAACCCCCGCCCCCAAAAAAAACAAAAAAAAACCGCGACATCAGATCTATGCAGGTTGGCCAGAACATCGCCACAACCTTGACCCCTGCATCAGGCCATACGACCACTATAATTCAGCGGTTATATATCAAGATGGTCAAGATGGTCCTTCTCAAGGGCAACAAATTATCGTACCCTCAACACTCCGGTTAGAAATGCGTAGAATCCTGCCCCCCCCCTTCAAGGCAACATGGGAATTGAAAAAAACAAAATCCTAGGCCAGACATTCACTCTTCTGGCCAAACATGAATACATACATAGCAGATAAGATATCAAAACTGTGATGGATGCCAAAAATAGAAAGAAAAATCCACCAAGGTGCCGCGCCGCTCATGAACCATGATATCCCTGACAAACCTTGGCCAAAAGGTGGAACGGACTTGTTCAAGGTCCAGAAGAGAACATACCTCATTGTTATGGATAACTATACCAAATACTTTGAGATCAGAAATCTCCTCCACAACATCTTCACCAACAGTGATAAACACATGAAAAAATATTTCCAAGACATGGAATTCCCAAACTAGTGTTTTTTGACAATGATCCAGAATTCATATCGTTAGAACTCAGAAGATACTCAGTAAATTGGAATTTCGAACATGACACCAGTAGCCAAGAATTTTCACAATCCGATGGCATAGTAAGAATGATAATACAAACCGCAAAAAGGATTATGTTAAAATGCATAAAAACGGTGGGGGGGGGGTGACAAATACCTGGTGCCAGGCAAAGTAAACAGTTTTTTTTTTTTACCAGCATCAAAATTGATGAAACGTGAGCTATGGACATTGCTAGCTAGAGTCACGGAGGCCATATACCGGGACATGGTCCGAAAGCTAATAACTCCAAAGGCTCATGAAATCTTCCCCCTTGAACATCGGGCGACTACTTCCGCCTACATGATGGTAAAACTTGGTCAGGAAGGGGGAAGGTTATCAAGCGATTTGATCAGTCTAGGTCATAACTCATCTTAACAAAGAACGGCCGAAAACTCCGTCAAAGAGACGATATTTGATAGCCATCCTGCAATAGCAGGAACTCGGAATTTTCCTCTTTCCTGAACAAGCAAACAGATCACGCCCAGAGATCCCAGAACAACAGCCAGCTGTAACTGAGTAAACATTCCAAATTAGAATTGGACACAGCTGAAAAACAAAGGACCCAGGAGGGAGGATATTGTATATGGATATTACTTTTAAGTATTTACTACTTGCATAATCAGCTCCCTTTAACTCTATAAACATTGTTTATGTAATTAACTTCTTGAGGTAAAGAGCAACACTTCTGGGAAAGGGAACAGGAAATAAAGATGTAGCTAGTAACAGACATTTGTTATCTATTCTACCATATGTCCCAACTAGACTTACGGGACCCATTTTTTTCTCCTTGTCTGTCAAACACATGTAACAAATACTACAAAGAGAGCTACTGAACTCGAGGAACGTATTTTCCTGGAAAATTGTTTTTATAAATTTCAAGCTAAAGTATTACTAGCTGCTCGGTAATTGAATGTCAAATGTTTCTTTCTAGGGAAACAGCTAATATTACCATCACCATTGTCTGTCAAACGTTCTTCTCTTTGATTACAACGTTTAGATGTATTTTATGACCTGGATTAAGAGATCCATTTGAATTTTAATACCCTAGAGAATTCTCGGATAGAACTTGTTTTGTACATATTCATTCATTCATTAAGTGTTTACACCAGTAATAATGAGTAGCTTATACTCAAGATAAAGTGACAACAAGTCTTCTTTTTCTTCTTGATATCCTTGTTTTTACTAATGCTATGGTCTGGATAGTCCCCTAATTTTCAGTTTCTAAAGCTCTTTTCGGATACTCTTCGGGATTGTTCTCACTGCTCCGAGGAAAAGACTTGCACTATTGCTTCAGTTCCCTGACAAGATTGAGACACTTATCTAACTTGCTGCATTCATTAAGGTCTTCTTTGTGGTCGACCGAAAGAGTAAAACACACTCTCAATATACTCAGTTTTATTTATTTTATTTAAGGTGTCCCCTACGGAGCCATATTCATGTAGATTTGTCTTCTTCGATTTGCCTTCTTCAATGTCCATATACTTGTCTTTCTTCTTTTATAGTTCTTGTGTTTATTCTTCTGTTCGTTTCATTGCAGTTTTTCGCTCTTTTCACTGACCCTACTTTGCTCTGTCTTGTTTAATCTTCAAGATCTTTGAATGTGCAGGCCAAACAACCTGACTAGTCCCTTACAGCCGTCTTTTAACAGAGTATATAGACATTATCCTGATAGTTTTCCGCCTTGTTTTTTTTTAAGCATTTCACAAGAAGCAAGGCGGGGTGCCACTAGCACGCAAAGGGTTACAGAGAGTGGGAGAAGAAGTAAAGAGGCGTGATAGAAGGTTGAAGAGAAGGATAGGGAATAGATCAATGCATCTGGAGATGTCGATTGATATTACATTTGAATAGTTGGAGATTATAGCTATCAGAGAAACAAGTAATAGGAAGGGAATTCCACATATGGGAGGTGCGATACAAGAAGCTATTGGAGTAGAAGAAACGGCTACAATTAATTGTTTAGACAGTGATCAGGTTATTAGGTTTCTCTCTTGCCCGGTTCGAGCCTGGAATACTTCGCATCGGAAATTGATAAAATTCTACAGACTTTGGTCTCTTCTATTTTCCTTGTCCAAATCTTCACTCCAAAAACAACCCCAGAACAACAGTTACATAGCATTCAATAATCGATCTCTTATTCTGAGTACCAGCATATTGGAATTAGTCTTATATTTAAATATTACAATGTGTATATTATTAGCCGACCACTAATTAACTAAGATGATCAACGGTTTCACATTAGCAGTACTTCTACTATTTAATCATTCTAATAAAATCTTCGATACCCATGCCTATGAATATAAACCTGTAACACAAGATATGATATTTTGTATTATTAATAAGGCTTCCTGTCGATATTTTCAGCCAATTACTGCAATAAAATACGATCGCAATTTTAACACCGAATAATCAATGAGCGGAAAATAGTCACATTCCTAAAAATAATTACACCATATCTGTTTTCAGCATGGCGACTTTTGTGGGTCATACTTTCGTCTCTGTTCTCGCATAACGTTTATTCATTATGCCGTCTGCGTATAAATGTAACTTTTGTTCATTTAATTTGCACATTACTTTCGAGATGAAATGTTTGTCGTCGTATTGGTTATACATGACAAACTGTATTCACTATGCTATATATATTCGCTTATTATGGTACATGTATGCATTGTCAATAAAGTCTGCTAATAAGTGAATTTGTTAATCTCGGAACAGGTATTAGATAAAGAGGATCAACTATTCAAAAGCTAAACCTCATTATCGATCTATCTATCTATCTATATACATATACATATACATACATACATATATATATATATATAATTATCTATCTATAAATATCTATCTGTTTTTAAGTCTGTCTGTCTGTCTCTCTCTCTCTCTCTCTCTCTGTATATATATATATATATATATATATATATATATATATATATATATATATATATATATATATAGTGCTATATTTATGGGATAAAGTGGTCAATATCAGAGATAGAGCGTGTGTAAATATAAAAGTGAACATTGAAGTCAACACTTAGAGTCGACAGGCTGTTTCATGCTAGATGCAATCGTCAGGTCTGGCGATTGCGTCTAGCATGACACAGCCTGTCGCTTCTAAGTGTTGACTTCAATGTTGACTTTTATATATATATATATATATATATATATATATATATATATATATATATATATATATCGACTTCATTTATTTTCTCACCGACGCGACGTGGCTTCCCTCTGTCTTTTCTACAAATATTTTGATGGCAACGGCTTTGACGAGACTTTTTCTCTTGTGCCGCGTGTATATGAATTTAAACGTGCAACTAGATAGGTTTACTATTGAAATAGCTAAATGCAACCTCCACTTCTACTCTAAAAGCTTCTTTTCCCGCACTTCCTGCCCGTGGAATTCCCTTCCGTTTACTTCCCTGATAATTACAATCATCAAAAATTTCAATGCAACGTCAATTGCTATCTTCTATCTGAATTCCGTTCTTGTTCTATATGGAATCCTGTTCATCTTTTTTCCTTTCTTCAATCCTCATACATTCAGCCTTTTCTTTCACTTTTACTCCATATAACCGCCCACACCTGCGTACTAGTGGCATTCTCGCTTTTATGGGGGTGAAATGATTTTTTTAAAATTATTTTGTGTGTGTGTGTGTGTGTGTTTGTGCATATATATATATATATATATATATATATATATATATATATATATATATATATATATATAATTATTTATTTAAAAATATGATTCCAACACGCTATATAAGAGTTCTCATGTTTCAAAACAAGAGTCGATAACTTCAATAAAATTATTTGAATTAAATTGAAATAAAGTACTAAGCTCTGTTCCATCTTCAAGCGAATTTTTTTTGGAGTAACTTATTTCTGAAATTTACGTGTTTTATAAGCATATTCATTATTGAAATCAAAATTTCTATGGTAACGGCTAGAGCAATTGTTTAAAGAAAAAGGGGCGTAAGGTGTTAATAATTTGTATCAATATCTGTTACATTCAACAGATGTCAAGTCTGGGTAAGGTTGGGTTGTCTAAATTTAGTGCTTAATGTACTATACACAATATCTAGTTTTAGTAAAAAGAAAACTGTTTTTCTTCCTTCAAAAAGTCTTTTTAAATTAGGCATTTTGATTCGTTGACGTTTACGACTGTCTTATTAGACAATGGGCGTGCCTATTCTTGACACGGTCTGATTGGAAACAGCGACGCCTGTGATTGAGCTAGCCAATCTTTTAGTAGTTGCGGCACATAAAGGCTGCTAACTGCAGTTGGATAATAGTTGCCGCGATTTTTCTCCCTTCTCCCCGACCATCGTCGTATTTACTGCTCGTCTTCAGTGACAATGCCTGTGTGATCAACTCTTTGCCGTGCAAAGTGATCTGCAATTATCATTTCCCATGATAAAATTATTGCATTAGATCATTGCAAATGTTCGTGCCCGATTATAAAGTTAAAAGCGAAATTTTATTTACTCAAAAAAAAAAAAAAAAAAAAAATTAAAAAATCAAGTGTGTAGTCTCCATTGTTTTTAACAACTGTTTACTATCATTCTACAAACTTGTTGATGACATTTCCATGAAAACATCGTGTTTTTTTTGTTAAGAAGAAGGTTCCGTGGTAATTTTCCTTAAATGTACAGAGACAATTTTTGAGGTCATTTAATTTGTTCTGTAGAAACAGGAACAAATGAAAATCCGAATGAGCCAACTCAGGAGAAGGTTTCCCATTTCAACTGTTTAAGTTTCTGCAAGGGTCTCTTTTGTAAAACGCTGTTTTTGTGTTGTGGTGGAAAATGACACGTTTTCGATTTGCCAAAATCGGCCATTTTTCTTGAACCCATATCTCTTCAAATAGCGAAAGGCAGTTGAGATATCGATTTTCGAATTCTTAGCAATCTCTTCCGTCGAAGTATTCTGTTTATTCATTACGATGACGAGCAGTGCGTCTTAATCGACGTCGCGAGATCGCCCTGAGCGTGGTTGATTCTTTAGTTTAAAATCAACCTGACGAAATCTACCAAACTTTTTGAGCTGGCGAACGGTCCAAATAAACCTTCTGAATATTTTTTGTCGAATTTCCGACACTTATTTCTTTCCGAAATTCATGTGGGGGAAAATATAACTTTTCCTTATCCATATTTAAGGCGTTCACTTGTTGATAAAACGTCAACAAATTCTGACTCGCAACTGAACGATGCAAAATTTCAATCTAGAACACATCAGAAATCGTCGCCAAAACAAATGGCAGTGAGATTTTATAGTCATTTTATATTAACAATCGAAATCGGGCTCGAACTTTTTCAATGATCTGATATAAATGTTTTTAATTTTATCTAAAAATGATTTTTTTTTCTCCTTTGTCGTTCAGCCAATCCTTGAAACAATATTTGTAATGTAGTAGGAAACTAATATCTTGATGATTTGTTTTTCTGTAGTCTTAATCTTGACTTAATGACATTGATATTTACTAAGGTTAATTTTGTAAAACGTATGCTTTACAGAAGGCAGATAAATAAATAGAAAGAGAAGCTTTTTTGAAATGTTCATTATGCCAATATTCCGATTTGGCTTGCTTTTAGATTTTTAACTAGGTTCGAACATTCAGTTCTTACACACCAATCTCTTCCTTCTCTGTGCCGCGTCCTTCCATGAAATAGGCGATCATGACTCTCCACAACATCCTATCTCGTATGGCTGTTAGATTTTTTCTCCCATTGTTAAGGCCCCGCCCGTCGTTCAGTCATCTATTGATACAAGCCCTTCAAGTGGCTAACTGCATCCCTCGATCTATCTTCCCCTCGATATCTCCCGTAAGAGTTTAATTTTCCAAGCACTTCTTCCACATTATGCGTTCAGGGAATTTCAGCTATTTTTTCCTGAAATAATAATGAAAAAAATATTATTGATAATTATAAAAGCAATATTATTAAGATATTCAGTTAGTGTATAACAGAACGTTTAGCACAGATATAAACAGTGATGTCCTATATATATATATATACCAGCATAAACGTTATTTACACTATTTAGATTCGATCTTCATCGGATGTATATCGATATGGGTAACCTACAGGGAATTATAAACAGAAAACTTTATTTAATCTACGGCGTTAGACTGTTCTTGTTCCACTGCCTGTGTCTAGGGGTATCTCATCTAGTTCTTCTTTTTAGTACTTCTCATTTATTGCTCGCCCGTTTCCATTATTACTAGTGCGAAGGACAGATGTTGCTGCTGATGTCCGCCATGTTTTACTGCTGCTGCTTCTGCTCTTGAAGAATTGCTGTCATTTCTTTTTATCTCTTATATTGTATTTATTTCAATGCTAGGCCTATTAAGGTGGTCCCAATAGCCTAGCA
Source organism: Acanthosepion lycidas (assembly GCA_963932145.1). Taxonomy (NCBI): domain Eukaryota; kingdom Metazoa; phylum Mollusca; class Cephalopoda; order Sepiida; family Sepiidae; genus Acanthosepion; species Acanthosepion lycidas. The sequence goes on from OZ010571.1 coordinate 110,343,533, forward strand.
TATGCACTGTTTCTTTCAGACGTATAACTTCCCAGTGTTCTTCCTTGAACAAGAAATTTGGTGACATAATACTTGTGTGTTCAATTTCTGGGCCGGGCAGTGTGTACTTGGTCTCAGTGGAAACGAGCGAGCAATATATGAGCAGTACTAAAAATAAGAACTCGGTGAGACATCCCTAGACATGGGCAGTGGAACGAGAACAGTCTACCCTTGTAGATTAAATAACGGGTTCAGTTCAGAAATTCCTATTAGGTAACCCAAATCAGTATACACCTGATGGAGGTCGGAGGACACAACGACCGAAACGTTTTGATGAGAACAACAAAGGTGACGACAATTGTCCGAATGTAGATAGTGTAAATAATCAAAACCACAAAACTCAGACAAGACAGAAAAGCTAACATTAACGTGATTTGATTTTTCCTTATAAAAGAAAATAAAAGTTATTTATCTGCTAAAAATGCCTTTTCATTTAATCTGAATGCAGACGTTATTTCTTCGGTGACCGTGTGTTCATTAATCAAAGAAGTCTGGTATCTAGAAAAGATTTTCAGGCCTGGAGGCGTCCGAACACTTACTGCACACAATGCGCACATTGATATCGCTTAAAAATTTATATTAACTAAAGTTATGATTAATATGCCTGATTTACGCGTATTTGATATCATATTAAAGACTAGCATTTGTTAATTTGTTACTTTTTGTGCCAAATCATAGGAAGCATTTTCACTATTAAAGATATTAGAAAAAGTATATGAAAATTAGTCTGCTTGATAAACACAAATAGCTCTTCAAACAAGAGGATCAATTATATATATATATATATATATATATATATATATATATATATATATATATATATATATATATATATATATATATATTATCGCGCATTGAAAGCTGTTCTTAATAAAATATTGCTTAATGTAAACCGGTGAGGGGAAAATTTATATTAATTATTAATATATATTGTCCATTGCAAAATTGTACAAATTGTATAACTGACAAATTCTTATAGTTTTTAAGTTTGCTATATTAATGGATGAAAGTGCTAATTATCAGGAATAAAGCTGGTGTAAATATAAAAGTGGACACAGATCGAACCCGAGTAGTTTGAACGCAATCTTCAGGTCATGTGTGTTGCGTGGTGGCATGTCTTTTTTATATATTCTGGTCAATGGGGCATAATGGCTAGCACGGTCAGGTATACCGATTTATTATATTATCCTCAGGGCAACAGTTATATTTCAAATTATTCTAAGGGCTATTGAGTAGGAATAACTGCCGGTTATTTGTAGCTGTTGCATTGTGTTTTTTGTTAACTTTTAACTCCTTATTTATTGTTCATTTCTTAGGGTATTTTGTATTTATTCATCAATTATTTGTTGTTGATTATTATTATTATTATTATTATTAAATTTATTTAGTTATAGTTATGCGTACATTCGTAGTTGGTTAATTAATTTATTTATCTGCTTATTTATTTCGTCGTTTATTTATCTTCTCCTGGTGTTAGTTATCTTATTTATTTAGTTTAAAGTATTATCTTTGTGCAAAATATGTTACATCATCTGGCTTGTATATAGTGCATTAGTGCATAGATACGTCCATTTTTTTGTGATGTTTTACAAGCTATTCGTTTTTATTTTTTTATTTTTAAGTAACGTAGTAAAAAATGCTTTCGTGTGTTTGTGTGTGTGTGTAGTGGTGAGCAAAAGATATGAGACATCTAGTACAAAATTAATTTACTTAATTTTTACTATAACAGGGTGATAATCCTGGTTCAACATTTTCATGCATGAGAATGCCTAATGTATATTTGAAGCAAGAAATAATCCAAGTCAATCACTTAAAAAAAAACAAGGAAATGAATTAATCGCCGAGAAAAATAAGGAAAGAAAGAATGTATTTAAACTAATAGTTAGAAGCCAAAACCGTCGTCGGTATGACGATAAACTACATCCGCGCCCTTGGTTAGACAATAAACTACATCCAACAGCAAGGTCTCTGATCAGGATGTTTTGAGGAGCGTGAAACCACCTCTTAATTGCTGGTGTTCCCAGGTCCACCCTGACCTGGGGTGGTAGCATCTGTTAGGGTCCCAGCTATGGGCAAATAGTTAACTCCCAAACTAGGATCAAAACACTATGAAAGTGTAAAAATAGGTTTTAATACAAGAAATACTTTGTAAAAAATTATTACCAGAAATAGATTTTTGAACAAAAATTATTACCAGAAATAGATTTTTGAACAAAAAATATTACCAGTAATCCATTTTTGAAAAAAAAATTACCAGTTATATATTAAACAGAAATTGCCAGCAATACATTTAAAAAAAACAAAAACAAAAAAAAAACTATCGCCAGCAACAAAAATCTTGTCGACATTAAATAACCAATTGATGTGCTCATATGCCGTAAAACAAAACAAAACAAACTAGAAGGCGTAAAAAGTTTGGAGAAAGCTCTAGAAAGATTCGACCTTGCAATAAACTAAGTAGAATTTATTAAGATTTAGTAAGACTAGATCTTCCTCCAACCTCTCCATTTGCTTCTGCGGAAGTATGTCAAGATTTATGGTCTTCTAAAATTTTCCAATTTCCAAAGATGAATTCTTGCTATGTTTATTTAAAGTAATATCAAACCCCACAAACGTTGATATTTTAACAAAATTCAATATTAGTGACTTCGATTGAACCCATTCCACGAAAGGCCCTCTGCTTTTTAGACAAAGGAAAGTCATGAATATCTTATCAAAAGACAATCAATAAATCAAGACCAGAAGTGCTAACATTTTCTTATAGAAAATAATTAATACTCTGGATACTGGACACAGATATACAGAGCGCCGGAGAGACCAGATTACAAGATAGGCAAAGTCTGGTTTTTAGCCCCCTCCATCTTCTGCACCAGTGGTCTCCCAAATTAATCCGAATTACTGTTAGAATAATTTTCCTGCCGAAAGACCATCAACCGGGATAGATTTATAATTCTTTACTCCTCATGTACTTTTAAATTCTTCAATTTATTATTATTAAACCCTTGCAAAATTTGTTGGTTCCTGCTTTGAAATGACTTTTCAGTAATTAAGTTACCACAGCTGTGATGATATCGTACCTGAAATCTCTGCAGAATGACAACGAACACTGGGTGAAATCTCCGTGGAATCTGGCTACTTCCCAGCTTGTTGATGTCAACTTGCAAAGAGCGTGAAGATCAAAAACACCGCCAAGTGACCACGCCAAGAATACCGCATTTTAGGCAGTACTGGGACCGAACGACAACACGAAATAAGAAGCAGTAGCAACGGTGCGGAAGAGTAGATTATATTACTAAGAAGTATTAAATGTTCGATAATGCATTTTCTGGGGTGATAATGCCAGATGTGGCATTAATATGAACCCAGTACGAGAAGAACTGGAGACCTGAACCCATCGTGACACTAAAGATAAAGTTTACAAAAGTTATGATCCACGAGAAAACGTTGAAATCTGTGTCGGAATATCCCATATGGAATTTACTTTGCTTTTCTTCAGCATTTTCTTCTTTGCAATCACATATTCATAATAATTGACACGACATTCAAACCCTTACTTTTTATACGACTCCTAATTAAGAATGGCAGTAACTTTATGCTGCCTTTATGTTTATATTAATTCTGAGCTATACACTTGTATTCTGATACAATATGACTTATCGTCTCATTTCTCGCAACACATTCTAAACAACGCTGATTCATTATTATTATTATTATTATTATTATTATTATTATTTCCTTTGATTTCTGGTGTATACTCATTTCTTTCCGGGTCCCGACCAGCGACCTACAGTCAGAAATGGCATAATGACATTTTCCAGTGAGCAGTTAAAAATAAATCACACATGTTACATAGATAAAACCACTCGTAAGGTATGGTCTGTGCGGAGAACAATCTTTTGTATTCCTTTAAGGCATGGGCTACCAGGAATCCCTTCAAAGAGTCTATTGGAATCTTTTCCAATCAATCCGAGGGCTTCAACTACAATAAGGATTATTGATGTCCTCGTGTGCCACATTTTTGACATGTCAATTTCAATGTCCTTGTATTTGATATTTTTTTGAAGATTTTCAAAGATACATTACAATCTGCAGGGACTGCCATATCAATAAGGAGGCACACTTTGTCTTTGCGGTCTCTAATCACGATATCTGGGCGATTAGCTTTGATTGTTCTGTCTGAGTGTAATTGTAAAGCTCCATAAAATTGTTACAAGTCCTATCTCCGTGATCTGGTCTGGGGGGTGTTCATACCAATTTCTTGCAGTTTCTTTTGTGTAAAATTTGCAGATTTTCCAATGCAGATATTGGCCCACTCTGTCATGTCGGGTTTTATATTCAATGGGTGTCAATATCGTGCAACCTGATACAAGATGATCAATTGTTTCTGGATATTTAACACAGAATCTGCACTTTGGGATAACATAGTTTTTCAGTATATGTGCTTGGTAATTTCTAGTTAGCAAGCATTGGTCCTGTGCAGCAAGAATATACCCATCGGTTTCATCTTTTAACACTGCACTTCGTAACCATTGATGAGTACAGGGTTTGTCTACATAAGCTTATTTGGTACGGACAGAATATTGACCGTGAAGCTGTTTATCTTGCCATCGTTTCTCTAGTCGATTGCATTTGCCTTTGCTTTCTTTTTTTTTTTTAAGTATTTTGCAGGTGCAGTCGTTGTATTATGTTTTACTTGCATTTACTTACCCACCTCACCCACTTGAAACTCCATTTTAGCTTGTTGGCCCCTTTTATTACTGAATAAAGTTTCTTACTTCTTTCATGTTCTTTGACAGACATCATCATCCAGTCTTCTGCAGTTTCCAGGTATCTTTGAAAGCCAGTTGTTGTAGTTTTATAAGACAGTTCTAGTTGAACTAATCCTCTGCCTCCCTCGGATCTGGGCACATACAGACGATAAACATCAGCCTTGAGATGATGCATGCGGTGGCAGGTGAGAAAGTTTTTCGTTTTGGTGTCCATTGGCTTAATGTCAGCTGCGGTCCATTTTAGGATGTTGAAAGTGTATTACACTAAAGGGACAGCCAAGGTGTTTATGACAAATTTTCTGTTTTTTTTTATATTCTTTTTTTGGAATTCAGCTCGGTATTCAATACCAGACGCACACACCTTTAGTATCCCTTTCTTACTTTCTCTGTTATAGAAGGAAAGAATTCTTTTACATCTATTTCTATAAATTGGCAATTATTTTTGTTTTTTAGGTTGCTGAACCAGTCTTTTTTTTTTCACTGATTTATTCCTAACTTCTCCATTAGCTCTGGATTAATTTTTTCTAATATTGTTTTAATTATTTTACCTAGCTCACTTTTGGTAGGGTTTAAGATTATACATGTTGGGTTTGTTGTGAAATTAACCTTGTGGTCTTTTAGTGCGATAAATGCTTGTGCCTTAGTGATGCAATTTATTCGGTCGTCTAGGCCTAATTTTTGGTTGATTGTTTTAGCTTCTTTATTTATATCATGTTCTATTGTTTTTGGTGCTTTTTGTATGTTTTAGTTATGCTGTCCTTCAGTAATGTGTTGTTTTTAAGGGGGGGTGAGTTAGTAAAACTTATGGTTTTGTCCACTGCGATAAATACGTTAGATGAAATGTTTATTTTAATTATATCTTCTTTTAGTTTTTTTTTTAAGGCATATTGTTTTTTTATGGAATTTTATGTATGTATATATATATATATATATATATATATATATATATATATATATATATATATCTGTGTGTGTGTGTTCCTGGATGAATATCGTGTTTTGGAAAACATCTACCACCAAGTGTATTCAAATAAGTGCGGGCTACGTTGCAAGGCGGTGAAAATGTCACCCACATCATTGTCACTTGTAGAATTCTTACGCAGAAAGAATGCAGGAGCCGCCACAAAAAAGTGGCCTCCCATCTGCATTGGTGAGTATGTGGGGAGCAGGGGTTTGAAATAAACAAGAAATTGCCTCCATTTAAAAAATAGCACACCGTGCCATAGCTAAATAGATAGAGACATATTCATCATAAGAAGGAACAGACTGATAATGGGAAGGTCATCATTCGGCATCCGACCTCAGTATACCCAGTTGTTTTGAATTAAGAGTTTTCCTCTTTTGAAAATAGGATTAGAGAGCCCACTCTATCTTGCTATTTGACCAATAGCTGAAGGGAGCGTTGTTTAGTGTCTTCTAGATAATTTTAATGTTAAACATATCAGTCAGTTATTCAGTGGTGAGTGTTGCCTACCAGATGCATAGGGTTATGGTTTGAACCCAACCAAACACAGCTTCTATACAGTTTAGAAGTATTAAACAAATAAAATACATTATTATTTCAAAATATATTAGGGCCTATTATTATTATTATTAAAAATTGAATTATTTAAATAAATTAAAAAATATTATGCCTGTAAAGGATAAATTAAAATTAAACATTTGCTGTAGATCAGTTCCCAGTCATGTCATTTACGTTTCAAGATCAGGAGAGAAAATGACTAGAAGATGAATTTCAAATTTAAAAAGAACAAATTTTACTGAAATCTTAATTTTAAGCAGTTTCTTGCTGGTTTGTATTGGTGAAATGTATTAGAACAATTACAAAAAGCTGAAACATCGTCTCTTTGAAAAATGAAATCATCTTCATCAGTTGTCAGATGGAATCGCCGAAACTCAAAACTCATATTTGTAGACAATTTTCAATATTCGTAGATGGATTCATCTAAATCTAAAACAGTCATATTTCTGGACAAAATCCATTGTTCGCAGATGGATTCTCCGAAACTTGAAACCTTCCTATTTCTGGGTAACTTCCAATGTTCCTAGATGGATTTACTGAAACTCAAAACAGTTATATTTCTGGGCAAGATCAAATGTTCCCAGACAGAGTTACGGAAACTTGAAACAATCATATTTCTGAGTAACTTATGCCCGATAATACTGTATATTTTTATGCTGAAATAACCTATCCTTGTCGGGATTCAATGAAACTGTCAACGGCTCCAATCCATGCTATATGAAATCACCCCCATCATTATGGAACATCTAGAAACCTATATGGTACTCTATTAAAAAGTGGAACACAGATTCGTCAGGTCTGAGACATATGGAACAGCATCATTAGCCTGGAATAATTGCTTGCCATGACTCATAGAACTACACCACATGTTTTCAATCCTCCAGGGCCCAATTAGCAATTTCACGAGTCCAGATGAGACACTGTTTCCTGAGTCATGGTGCTAACATGGACACCGTGTTGGGCTTTCAGCACTCATCAAATGAAATTTAATGAAGGTTGAACTAATATGCTGGATATACCTTTGGTACTGTCTGATTTTAAAGTGAATATGATTTTTGCCAGTTTCACTTGTTTGCTAATTTTAACCAGAAGGATCTGGTTACAATCATTAAAAAACTTGTGAATGGCCACATTAAGGATCGCGATAAACGATAATGGCTTCTATAAAGTATTTCCGGTACACATATGACACTGTAGATCGAGGAATACAAAATGCCACCACAATTTCAGAGAATGTATGCCACATTCGTCTGGCATCAACTATCTTGACACGTTCGTTTCAAATCCAGCAAATGTTAACGACTTCAATACGAAAAGCATCTGATAAGGATGTTTCTTCCTTAAAGTTCCAACGCACTTTTTCTTATATTCGGGTTTGTCTCTCAATTCAACCTGAAGATGTCTGTCATAAAGATACGAAACCCATTACCTGGATAGCTTATATATATATATATATATATATATATATATATATATATATATATATATATATATATATATATATATATATATATATACCGAATATTTAACTTATAATTTATAGCATAACCTAAAACTATATTTTATCATAGATAGACAGATGAAACATAAAAATTTACTGGGATATTTTTATCCAGAATGTTTTGCGGATTTTACAAGTAAAGGATTTTACTGAGAAAAAATATAAAGAAAAAACTGTCCTAACGTTTCTTTCAGCTGTGATTGTCTATTTGGCATGAAATTTGAAAACCTATGTTTTAAGTGAACTCGTAAATCAACTGCACTCAAAGTAAAGACGCAACTAATTCAGCCTCCAATTAAGCCTATAGATTTTGCTAAATGTATCGTCTGAAACAGTTAAAAAGTATTAAAGAAAATGTTTAGCTATTTTCTTATAAGGAAACATTTGGCATGCATTGACCAAGCCATCAGCAAAACAGTCGTTTGAAATTAAGGAAAATAGGTTCCTCAAGTCTTATAAGAAATCGCTTTTTCTCTATGGATGAAGGCCTTTCTTTTTAACCTTTTGTTGTTAGTTGCGTGTAAAATCAACATTTTGATTATTTCATTATTTTATCTTTGAGTTATATGTGATAGCAATTTTAGTTGCTGCTGTTGTTGAGATTCCTCAAGTGATGTAGTTTTTTTTTTCTTTGTGATTCTGCATGGTCCGTACAAAAAATACGGTGGTCAAAAGCGATTTAATAAAGTGTAGATATCGTGTTAGGGAACCAACACTCTAAAAAAATCGAAAATATAAAAAGATAAATAAATAATTAAAAACAGAAACAAGTAATATATTTAGAATTGTTTTATGAAAAAAGATGATAGAGCATCCACTGCAATTGCTAGAGGAAAAGTCAATGTCATCGGTGGAAACGAAACCGTGGCTGTTGTGAAAGGCAAAAATCTACAGTAGATCTGAGGAAAACATTTTATATGAAGATCATTTAACCAAGCTCGCAAACCCAGCGGGCGAAATGTTAAAAGGAAATCAGCTTAGCACAAGAAGTAATCTAAGAAAAAGAGATTTGATAGATCGATTAAAGGGATTACAAGAATTTCTCAATTAATCAACAGTATAATGGAACTACATATACTGTAAAGACAATAGATACACATGAAATACTGGCAGAGACTGAGATAAACAGACTGACATAGATAGATAGATAGATAGATAGATAGATAGATAGATAGATAGATAGATTTCAAGTGAACATATGTATATATATATATGTGTGTGTGCGTGTGCATGTGCAAATATATAGAAAATAGGAAAGAACACGTTAGGTAAATAATCCGAAGTTCTTTAGTATTTTTACTTTTATTTTTAAAAATAGTGCTAATACAAAAGTAGAGCCAAATTTATAATTATTTTTTAAAAATATGATTCCTTCGCTACATAAGAGTTCTCATGTTTCAAAAATATGAGCCCAAAAACTTCAATATAATTATTAAAATTAAATTGAATTAAAGTATCAAGCTCTGTTTCATCCTCAAATGAAATGTTTGGAATAATTCCCAAAATTTCCCTTGAGGATGAAACAGAGCACTCTTATGTAGTGAAGGAATCATATTTTTAAAAAATAATTATAATATATATATATATATATATATATATATATATATATATATATATATGTGTGTGTGTGTGTGTGTGTGTGTGTGTGTGTGTGTGTGTGTGAAAAGTGTGTGTATATAAATATAAATAAATAAATATATATATATATATATATATATATATATATATATATATATATAATTATTTATATATTATATGCGCGGTACTTATTAGAAAGCGCTAAACCCAGGGTCACAAACTCAAATCAATCCAACCAAATATATATATATATATATATATATATATATATATATATATATATATATATATAAACGAATTCAATCCAAATAAGGCAGTAAAGCCCCTAAGACACAAGAGGTTACTGGGTGTGAAAGAATTAGGAAACAGAAACAGTATTAGGAGCGAGAACGATAGAAGAGTGTTTAGGGAAACAATAATTTTTTGCGATGAAAGTTGTCTGAAAAGCATGGGACCAGAAGAGTGTTCAACAAGCGATAAGTACGAGAAAAGAAACCGTTAGCATAGAACTTACATCTAACCAATTCAACTGTAATTTGACGAGACCTTGTTGTCAATCTACTACTGCGCTTAAATTCTAGGTACCATAGCGAAGAGCGATATTTATTCTGCTATTTACAGAAATGTGGCACAAGGCCAAAAAATGTGAATGGGAAAAAGGACGGTCTTCATCTTTCTTAACTTTAAACTTAGCACAATATTCCTTACACCAAAACAACGCATTCTTACCTTTCTTACTACATCCACCATAATACCTCATTGTCTCCATGAATGTCCTAACTAAACCACATATATAAAATTAATTGTCTGTGGAGGGAGAGGAATAAAACAACAATTTAAATAAGAAGCTCCAATATGTACCATAGCGAAGAGCTCATCCGAACAATTACCATGAAAGTATTTATAGAATAAGCACAGGAAAGCAAATTTACAGGGGTGGGAAAAATGACTGAAACCGAGATGCCAGATCAGGAACAATAATGTTGCTGATTTTTCTTTCGGTTTCATCAAGAATTCCTAAGTATCGAACAGGAGATCCAGATACAAATAGTATGAATAAAAGCTAAAGCTTTAAATAAAATAAACGCTTAAAATATAAAATAAACTGAGAGCTCAATGCCAAAGTCGACAGAGCCTTAATAGAATATAATATTATCAATACCAAAATCTGATACTGAGTTTCATGTAACAGCACTCAGGCAGAACTACGGAACCAAGCTATATGCAAAATATATATTTAAAACAAAATTAAATTAAAATTCTTAGCTTCCCCTCCCAGTCATGCGCATGTGTAGTTGCATCAACGTAGACATTACTTTAGTCCGATGGAGTCCTAAAGAATAACTAAACGGTTATTATCTTTTTCGATCGTCACAAAACATTTTGATGGGAAAACCTTTTCTAATGCAGTGTTCTTCAAACTTTTTACACAACGGCACACCTAGGAGCAAATGAAAATATCACGCCTCACTTAGGTAAATTTTTAAAGTGTATACATTTAAATGTTATGAAATAAAACCGTAGACTTTTTAAAAATACACATATGAACTTATTTCATTTCAATGTTTCTATTCAACTATTTGTGAAGCTTGTTTAGCGTGCCTTGTGTTTTTTTTTTCACGATTTCTTCCATGTTTGGTCGAATGTGCGATAAGCAGACCCTCATTTCTTCTTTTGTTGAACATAGTCTTTCTCTCTTCTTTATGTTATCTAGGGTTGAGAAGCCAAATTCGCATAAATAAGAAAAAGAAAATTGCAATAAAACTGATAAAACTAGTGTGTCGTTGCATGACGGTTAAAAATCACTGCTCTAATAAAAACCAGATTCAAGAAGTCGTCGTAAAATAATGTGAAATAATGGTGAATATATAATTCTGAAAAATACAATTGTATTTTATTTTTTGAAGAATAAAATTGATAATCAAAAATGGAAACTATTTGTAACCCAACCGATTAAAAATTTAAACCATAGTCTATCTAGCATTTTGAAACTCAATTTAAATAAGATAGGCGAGCAGGTATGCATTTTTGATGACATTTTCAAGATCGGTATTAGCCTTGATAGGTATACCTACAATATAGGTTATCAGGCTAGGCTCAGGTTACAGAGGGCTAATATTGACTTCTCGCTAGAACAATGATATCTTCATGTCGCATTAGACACCGTTGAGACATTCTCATCGACAAGATGGATAAAATATAAAAAACAAAACGTTGGTATGATACTTCGAAGATGGAACGAATAGATCAGAGATACCTTCCACTACAAGATAGGAAAGAAATCTGCAATTCATAAAACCATGTAGGACTATAGTCTGAGGTAAGATCGGCACCTGTAAAGATGTACAGAAACAAAGCAGCAGGATCAGATGAGATTGTAAGATGTCCTACCTGCCTTAGATGTCAGGATCGATAAGATTCAGAACGTGGGCGATCATAGCTCTCCACAACTCCCCCGTGCTTTGAAGCTCTTAACAATGATTTTTTTTTACGTTTCTTCTCATTCCCTTTTCCTGTCAAGCATTTATATAATCTTAGATAGTTAACTGTTTTCTTCTGCCTGTCCTTCCGTCAATCCTGAGAGTATCATATTCTCCAATCCCTTCTTCCTTACGTGTCTTAAAAACTTCAGCTCGCTCTTTTTTATTCTAAATATACTCGTCATTTTTGTTTCCATCTTCCTTAAAACATCTTCGTTGCTCACGAGAATTCCACCCATTGTATTCTCAGCATCCTTCTGTAGAACCATATCTCTGTTGACTCAAGCCGTTTCTTTATCTATTAAAAAATTGTCCAATATATATCTCCATGTAGGAAGATTGATATTAAATATCAGTTCAACAAACTTTTCTTTTTCTTCTAGTGAAATTTTCCTATTTCTTAATACCTTGTTTAGCTTATATAAGGCATATTTCTCTATTCTAATGCGCCTTTGTATTAATCTGTCACATTTTCTGCCATGAGTTAAAACACTTGCTACATAATTAATACCTGTACCTGCTTGATGTGTTTCTACCGACAGATACTGAGAATAATATTGAATGAGCATGTGAACAACGAGGGGTTTTAAAAAAAACAGGAACAATAAGGACATTTATACTTACAATAAGAAAGAGACAAATGAAATCTCTGGAACACATCACGAGGCAAGAGGACGTAGAGAATTTAACAAACACATAATGAAGGCAAAAGAGGCGGGAGAGGAACATCGAGGAATTTGTGTAAATGGATGGCAGAGTGAGGACAAACTAAGGCTGTTAAAGTATTAAAGGTTGCTGTAAGGAAAGGAGGTTGTGAAGAGACATAACCCTGAAGGAACCCGGCACAAAGCAGAAAATGTTTATGTGCGGATTTAAGAAGAATAAACCATGAAATATGATCACAATTTCTTACTGGGAATAAAAGTTCGTCAAACCTACGTTATCAATGGATCATGTGGGTTACACCACTTAACTTTACTAAAAAAAAAAAAACATTCACTAGGGGAAATAGGAATTGATGTTCTCTGTCCTCCTCTTTTCCCCCTCTTACAACTCCGGTTATATGATGTAGTCGCACGTGGTAAAAAAGGAGTGTCCCCCACTTGGGTACGTTCACTTCACTTTCAATGTATTACTTTTCTCTCGGACTTCATGCACACAAGCACATTCTCTAGATTTAAATAGTTTATTCTTTTATTGTTATTGTATACTTTTGTTGATCCATACATTGTCGTTTGCTTTATATAATATTTTGTGTTCAAAATGTATTCATCTCACTCACATACGAGCCCGCAGTAATTGTTATGGGAAAAATATATCAGGAGGCACATGTTTGCTACATAAACACAATTAACATTTCTTCAGCAATTTACTGTGTTGTTCTGTTTATATATATATATATATATATATATATATATATATAAGCTAAAACTTTGGGACCACCCTGGATTTCGAAGAATCATCTAAAAATGGAAGGTTGCTTAACTTTGTCAAAATTAATTTACTAGATTACTTCAGACCAGAGCGACTTCCTTTTTCTGAATGGTTTTTATCGTATATTCAATAATAATAATAATAATAATAATAATAACAGCAACAACAACAACTAGGTACTACCAAAATGGATGCTTTTTTCCCGAAATGAAAGCAAAAAATCGCAACATCCTGTTTTAAAATATTTGCCCAAAATAAAGGAAATTTTCTGATTGAAACGAAATTTTCAGCATTTGTTTATTAATGAATTAATTTTTTTTTACTGAAAAGGTTTTATTTAAAAAAAAAACAAAAAAACTGGAGGAAGTATTTGTAGGGAGTATATTTCTGAATGGTTTTTATCGTATATTCAATAATAATAATAATAATAATAATAATAATAATAATAATAATTATAATAATGTAATTAGCCAATTACTATAGAAACGCCGATAACATCAAGAACTCAAATTGACCATTGTGAAATTAAAACTCGGAAAACGAACGTTCTAACCACGAACCCATTTTTCAGAATCTATATTTATAAAATCCCTCAAGGTGCATGAATAATCTTTCTTCAACACATGTTCTTATCTCTTCATGTTTCCAATTTCATCATTATCTTTATGCTAACTGTTGCACTTAAATAATACCGTTTTCTTTTCTGTCGTAAAGATAGGAACACTTTTATCGACCTCGGGGAAAATATCCCTAGTCGTGTTTCTTTTGCCTTGGTAACATCAAATAAAGGTAAATGACTCATTGACTAAGAGAAGACTTAGTCATAAAGTACAAGCCTGGGTTGCTGACATATCTGAAAATAAATCAATGTAATTTTTTATTTCATTTTTAAGCTGAATAAAACAATGCATCGCTGACGATGCCCAGAGCGTTCTTAGTCGTTGTATTTATAATATCGTTTATAATAATAAAGCTGCGAACAAGAGTTTGAATAAATTAAAGTATATTGATAATTACTCATCTCGAAAATTTATAGTGGGTTATCAGTTATAATGAAGTGTATGACTGTTGAAACAGATTAGTTTGATTTGGCCTTGTTAGATAGCCCACCATAAGAGAAGTATAAAACAAGAAAATCAAATTGTAAGGTGAAACAGCAAATTTATATACATATAAATCAATTAAGGTCTTTACAAATAAAATTAATGTATTCTGGTTGATACAAAGTCGCCAAAATGTTCGTAGTAGTCCTTGCAAGAATGAGTTTAGGTGTACGTAGGCAGGAACGTATGTGTGCATGTATGTATGTATGTATGTATGAGCGTTATCCTAGGGTAGGAATGTCATTGAAGTAATCGCTCAGTCTTAAAATGTTCCGTTCGTTTATCAAGTATAAAAGAGGTGAGGGAGAAAGGTAGAGATAATAATAACGATCGCTTGACGTTTGTCAAGGGACGTGTTAATACACTCGTCTCCTTTCTCAGGCGAACTTGCACGTCTTTTATTCTGTTTGTGGGGCTTGAAAAGGTAATTTGGGAATTCACTCCCGGATATAATTCGGGCCTTTCCATTGGACGACGAACAAACTTCGCGTCGGCTCGCGAAAAAGTCCGTAAAAGAATTTGTTTCTGAGAATTGAAGATTATTTGAATTTTGTTTTTAGATGTTTCCTAGTTTTCTATTGGCCGAAAAACATTTCACATCAAGGTGTGAAATTTCACGAGTTTTGTTTTGGATTCGTTTTGTGTGTGTGTTAAGCAAAGTTTGTAAATTCGAGTCTTTTTAATTTCTAACAAAATCAATGAGTCAGTGCTTAGCATTTGAATTTTAAATCTAGATCTTGTTTTGTTCACGACAAATTAAATAAGAAAAATTATAAAAAACGATGCAAACCGGCCATGAAAACCAAATGTGAAAATCACCTGGAATTGACTCCAAAAACACGCTATAATGTGTTCCTGTCATTTCGTGAGAGTGAGTTCTGTGCCTTGATCATATACTGAAAGTATATACATTAGGCCAGGTCGATTTTGGAACCATGGTATTGCACTCAATTCAAAATTAGGGTTTGACATGTTAAATAAAGACACAAAATATTATTTTTCCAAATCGTTATTTTGAGGAAATGAGTTTAAATATTAAGTTTAGATTGAAAATCGTAGCATTGTAATTTTATTCCAGTGATCAGCGAAAGCCTTATAAAACAGCCTAATAAAATGTATAATTTACTGAAACTTTACAAACTATATACGGACAAGATGCATGACACAAGGAAACCATAACTAAATCAAATAAGACTTTCATTTACTTCAAAGGGAAATTATACTGAATAATTTAGCTATATTATGATGCAATATGTTATATAGTGGAGTAGTTTTAATGAGATTTTCTATAAACAATGTAAATTTAAAGCATTTTGTCTTATAATGTGTGTTCATCAGTATTATGGTGTTATATACACTTTTATCCCTTTTTTTGTTTTTATTAATTATGATCTAATAAATCTTATTCATTAAGTGGCGTTTTTGGTAATATTTTACAATTTCTTACACAGATTTTCATTTACCGAATACGGTAAAAAATTTCATGCTGGGCTCGTAGTGATTCACAGTTAGAATTCTCGTTTGAATATATTTTCCATTCACTGTTCCTAATGCAAAAGATATCAACTTTATTTGGTCCTATCCTTCAAATAGTAAAAAATTGAAGTCAGATTGTAAGCAAAAACTTGCTGAAAGTAAGTATTTCTGTACATTTTTCAGACGGTCTTTAAAACTTTAAAAATGCACAAAAATTAATAAAAGCTATTAATCTAATTTTTGGTATCAGTACTTATCACATAAAGCCCCAGGTTTTACATAGGGTAATGTTGATTTTCTTAAAAAGAACTGAAAAATCAAACTGTCAAAAAATATATTGGTTTAGCAGAGACGAAGATATCACAAAGACAAGATAACACTACAAGATATCAATAGATTTTCCATATCATCCAAACAACAAACACTTGAGTGTATTTGACCGAAACATTGAGTCTGCAATTAAAAAATTAGAATAATAATTCCAATAAAGTTAAATATATAGAACACTATAAATAAAAGTACCATTCAGAGAAAGATTAAGTTTCAGTTTTCCTACAAGAAGGACATTTTAAAAAATCCATCAAAATTCATTTTTGTAATGCAGACTTAGTGATGTAACTAAGCGCACACACATGTGCGCATGCGAAAATGGGCGCACGCGCGCGAACACATACACTAGGAAGAAAAAAAAATTCCACCAGTAAAAAGTGCATATAAAAATGAAAACTCGAGAAGTATAATCAGTTAATTGTTGATAGACCCTGACGAGTGGATGGAGTGATTCCCGGAAGATCCACCTATGGAGTCAGGATACGGAAGTTAACATTAATCAGCTAAGTGACAAACCTTTTACTTGTATCAATTCTCATATATATATATATATATATATATATATATATATATATATATATATATATAAAATACTGATAGCAAGAAGTCTGTCATCACACACACATACACACATATATATACATATATATATATATATATCAGTCTCTCCTTATTTATATATCCCAGCCTCTTAAATATTCACCTGTCACAGTCTTTATCTATCTTTCTTGTAGGATAAGGAACAAATATGAAAGGGTTTCATTAAAAGATTTATTTAGGATTCATCATATCTATATTTGAATCGCATTTATACCACGTATACACACACACGTATATATATATATATATATATATATATATATATATATAGATAGATAGATAGATAGATAGATAGATAGAGAGAGAGAGATCCCAAAAATTACATATATATAAAATGTCAGTATTTTAATACATCTGTTGAAAAATGTTTAGTAATGTAATTATAACATTTTCCGAACGTGCTCGTTTTTGGAATATGTTTTGAAAATATTTATATTAAATTGTCACTATATGAAATCAGCTGACATCAATGTGTGTGCATATATGCATACATATTTATTCGTGTAGGAATATATGTTTGCACGCACACATGTATAAGTGCATACATGTATACACTTATATGGCTATAGTGATAAAGTACATAGACTCTAACTTCGATCTAAACCTACACATTTTGTATTAACGTAATATTTAAGTCAACGACCCGGGGTGTATTTTGCGTCACATTATATTACATTGAAGCTTTTATCATGTCTACAATCAATTCTGCTATTTCGTACGGACAACAGATGACATAATTATTTTATACAATAAATTTTATACAATATAAAAATTTCATCTTCAGCAATGCTTTTCCTTGTAATGATCCTTCCTCAAATCAGTCGGGTTTAGATCCTGGCTTGAGGCAATCGGATGTCTACTCACACTGATGAGCTGTGGTACAGCGAAACAGTATGACTGTGGATGATAATATATACACAACTGAAAAATTTAATTTCGCTCGAGCACTCTGGAGAAAAAGCGCGAATTTGTAAACAATGAGAACGACTGTAAATTGGTGAGACCTCGTTACGAGTCAAGTACTGCACTTAAATTCGAAGAATCTAGGTACTATAGCGAAGAGCTCATCTGAACAATTATCCTGAAAGCATTTATAGAAAAAGCAAAACGAGGCTAGCTTACGGCAGTGGGAAAGTGACTGAATCCGAGACGCCAGATTGGCGCCAATAATAATGCTGATTCTTATTAAAAATACTTGCATGAAAGAGATCTTATGTATGTGTGAATATATAAATGTGCTTGCGTGTCTGTCTGTATGCGATTAAAAATTGAGAAATCTAAACATCTTTAAATTATAGCCGTTCGAGTAAGATGCCATATTAATTATTTGGCATTCCTCTTGCTTTCACCTCCATGTCAGATATTTTCTTTCAATACAATCATCTATATTCTCTCCTCTTTATGTCTCAGAAATCTTCGTAGCTTTTCATGTTTTGTTTTGTTTTTTCTGCTTCAAGTTGACCTTTTTGTTTGTTTTTAATTTACTTTTTTGAGTGAACAATTCTTTAATTGTCTTTTCTTCACTCCATTTCTGTTCCAGACAAAAAAATCTCACGGTTTCTTTGGAGGCTAACGTAATTGCGTATTCCAACTTGTAGAATTGGTTATTTTTTTTATTTCCGAAAATAGTCGAGAATTCGAATTCCGAGTTTAAAAAAAAAAAAACGACACGCTGATACTAAGCAGGTAAGAATTCTTCTTTACTATGAAAATTGGTTCAATACAATCTTTTTCCCAACTGCATAAGATGCTGTGGAAAGCAAGTACATTTCAAGGTGAAAGAACACCCTTGTCATTATCCAATCTGGGATATATGTAGCAGACACAATACTCCGTATTTTTGGCCTTGTGCCACATCTAATCTACACTTAGTAAATCGCTATATGTAGCAGATTGAAAGCTATTTGGTTATATCCCAATTGATAATATATTTTCTTTGTCACGTTTTCAATTAAAAGGACTCTCCTCACCTAATTGAAGTGAAACAATATCCTATTTGTATTTTGGTCATCGAATAATATAAAAATAGCTGAAAGTCACCTTATGATTTCCTAACTCTTTTCATTCCAAGGAATACAATCAAGTTCTCTAGACTCCTCTCTTTTTCAAAAACAATGGAAGCCTCAAAAATATACCCGCTTTTATATGTGATATTCCATTTTATTGCATAGCAGTAAAAAGATAAAAGAAAATATCACGAGTGACTTGGATGATGAAATTGACGCTACTCTCATTGTTACTGTGGTGTGACTTCCATGGAGTCGAAACACCCTCATTTCCCCTGTATTCCAAAGATAAGAAGAAAGTTATACTCAGAGAGCATTTTTGTCAAGAACTGTCCCTTTATGAATGCTTCTTTGGACACTACAATCAACAAGGGTCAGTCGCTATCTATTCTTCTTCTTGTCTTCATTTCATCCCAACCGCTCTTAGATTCATATTACGTACCTCATACATCATTAGCATTTCAGCAGTAACCTTATACATTGAGTGTCTCTCGAGCCTTGTATTGGATGAAATGAAAAATGTAAAAGATTAAACAGAAAGAAATAAAATTTGTGTTGCATGTTCGGTTGACGGAGGATATTTGAACTTTTTTAATCATTTCACCTCAAACAAGGCAATAAAGGCACTATGACGCAACGAGTTACTAAGTATTAAAGAGCATGTAAAAATAGTATTAATATAGAGGATAATAAAAGAACAAGTATTAAGAAGACAAGATAACGATTGACATTACATTTAAGTTTTAAGATCAAAGTTGACTTGGAAGCAAGAAGCCGGAATAGAGTTCCACAAGTGAGATGTTCAATAGAAGAAAATATTAGCATATCACTTATGGTTACATCTAACCATTTCAACGGTAAAATGATAAGACCTTGTCGCCAATCCAGTAATGTGCTTAAATTAATAAAGTCTAAGTACCATAAAGGAAAATAATATTTATTTTGATTTAATAGAAAAATGTGGCACAAGGCCAAAAGGGCCTTCAATCTGCCTTATCATAAATTTAGCTAGCAATGATTACTGACCTAAACATACCACAATATTCCTTACACCAAAACAACACATTCTTACTTACCATTCTTACTACAGCCATCATAATAACTCAAAATCTCTATGTAGTTCTAATCTATATGTAGTCCTAACTAGTTCTCATATGTACAATTTGTCTGCGATGAGGTGGAAATTCATCAAAACAGTTACCATGAAAGTATTTATAGAACACATAGGGAAGCTATATTACGGCCGTGGGAAAGTGACAAGGCTAGTTGAATGGTCAGGACCAATAACAGCATATTCGTCTTATTGATTATTCTTCCATGATTACTGACCCAAACATACCACAGTTATCCATACACCAAAACAACACATTCATACTTACCATTCTTACTACAGCCATCATAATATCTCAAAATCTATATGCAGTCCTAACTAGTTCTCATATGTACAATTTGTCTGCGATGAGGTGGAAGTTTGTCAGAACAATTACCATGAAAGTTTTTATAGAATACATAGGGGAGCTATATTAAGGCCGTAGGAAAGGGACTGAAGGCGAGATAATAGGTCAGGACTAATAACATAGCATATTTGATCAAGAATCGGTAAATTTATAGCAGGAGTACCAAACCATATGCGGCAGCAATATTCAAAGTATAGACGAATGGTAAATTCTGAAGAGAAAAATTGTTTAGCACGACACAGTGGATCAACTATGGATCCGAGAATCAGACCAAGCGATTGATTCAATATAATATTTCCACTTCGTGTCAGCGGAAAATATTAACAAAGCCATGTAGAATGAGTCAGTCTCCTGGAGGTTAACGTATGCTCTGAGTATCAGTATTCGCTATCTTTCTCTTTTCTTTTCATTATTATTTTCATTATTTACATTCAGACTAATGTTCTCATGTTTGTTGTTATTATCACAACGTTGTGCCCTCTAGCCTTCTTCAGGTGTTTGTCAATCCGGATAACATTAAGTGAATTTCGCACTGACATACTTTCACTCTCTCTCTCACTCTCTCTCTCTCTTTTTTACCGCTCTCTTTTGTATTATTATCTATTCATTTCTTTTTCATGCTATTCACCACTTCTTCGATTATTTTATCTCCTGCTGCCTTTCTTCGTCTTCCTCTCATTGCTTTAATCTTTAATTGCTTTTGGGATTTTACCATATTTAACAATTGATATCTTTTAACCAATGAAATATGTGACTGCTAAGATAAATCATCTGAGATAAAAATCTGTCGTGAAAACAGTCAACATTGCACGCAATATCGAACATTCAACTTTGCTTCCTGGACCAATATAAAACGTACAGAAATGTAACTACCTGGGAATTGCTATAGATGCCATAGACGAAACATGAGAACAGCGAGGAAGATTAAGAGTAATAGAAGCAAAAAGGATACGTTGTTAGAATGTTAGAATAATAAGAAAAAAACTGCTGAAACTCCTGGGACACACACTGGGAAAAGAAGTCTTGAAATTCACAGGACATATTGAAGACAAAAGAAGCAGAGGACAACTCCTACCAAACGACTGCATATGTATGACAGAACAGGGCGTGGGAGGATAGTAAGTTGAAAAATATCAGAGGTAGAAAGAATAAGAAGTCATGGAGAGCCATGATCGGCCATGCCCTGAAGGGGAAAAGCACATAAAAGAGCAATTGACAAGGGCATCTGCAAGAAGGTATTTGCCAGCCAGCCGAGTAGGTGCGCATACTCAAAACCAGGTAGCCATGTAATTAAAAAAATATATATCTTTGAACACTACAGTTTTGAAAAGTGTGTGAACAGAATATGACATAAGCCGCCAAGAGAAGACCTTACGTGTTCAGCTCAAACTAATTGTATTTAAATATAAAAAAAAAAACCCAACAAGACTACTAGATGAGAACTGACACCTATTCCTGTTCGAGAAAGAGAGAAAAGTGAAGCAGAATGTAAAGGTGAGATTGATAAAAGAAAGAAAGAGATAGAAAGAAAAAAAGAGATGCAATGTTCGCAATATCTTATCTTGGTTTTTTGGTGTGTTTAGTTGAGGCCAGAATGAAAACCATAAGCTGCGAGTTAAAGATTACTCCATGCTGCGAAAAGTGTCAAACAGGGAAATATATGCATACATACATATATATATATATATATATATATATATATATATATATATATATATAGATAGATAGATAGATAGATAGATATAGATAAGTGTAGGTTTGTGTGTGTGTATATATATATATATATATATATACATGAATCTTAATTTTATATCTATATTACCTATTAAATTATTCATATCTTCTGAGGAGTGAACGAAGAGATTGATGGAGCATTCGTCTACGAAATTCAGGAATCAAAGATTCAGTCAGTTAAGTTTTGAATTTTATATTTGTATCAATCCTCTCTCTCTCTCTCTATATATATATATATATATATATATATATATATATATATATACTGTTTTCCTCACAGGTAGCACCAGTAGAAGTTCCATGCACAACGCAAACTTTAGATGCTAAATTGAAACTAGCGATCATTGTGCGATATTACACACACACAGACACACACAAACACAAATAGATAGATAGATAGATAGATAGATAGATAGATAGATAGATAGATAGATAATATGATAGTCCATGTGAAAGCACCTGATTTGTGTTATTAAAAAGTGATAAAACACTTTGGCATCGATTTTTGAACAGCGTTTAATGAATATGCATGATTACATTTGTGTCTAATAAAAATCCCAAGATATGTTACCGAGGCTTTTATCGTTAAATGAAGGCGATAGGAACAAATCACACGTACTTAAATTATTATTAACTTCGGCTCATTTATATCGACCAAGTATCAATATCTATCCACAAATCTCCATGCTTTTCACCAATATTCCTGATGCTCTCAACTTTATGTTGGTCATTATCGTCACGGCTCTTCCTCGGATGAAGATCCTTGTGTGTTCTACGACGTAGAATCTCGCTATTGCATCGTAAAATATTTGACATTAAGAACTTCAACAAAATATTACAATAAAGAACATAAATATAAATGCGTGTCATTACTTAAAGAAGTAAAAGCGAAAAAAAATTAAAAGATGTCTGACTGACAAGTTTTTCCACCTCACAGAAGCCGACGCACACACACATATCTTTCTATCTATCTATCTATATATATATATATATATGTGTGTGTGTGTGTGTGTGTGTGTGTGTGTGTGTGTGTGTGTGTGTGTCGGTAGTTTTCGTACATATTACGACGATAAACAAAGAAAGTGAGAGATTATCACAAAAAGTGTAATTAATGGTAAGTGTTAAAAATATACAACCCGTATCCTCATGGCCTCAATTTAAACTGACACTTTTATTATTATTACATATATATATATATATAATATAATATAATATAATATATTATAATAATATTTTTTGTTTAAAAATATGATTCCTTCGCTACATAAGAGTTCTCATGTTTCAAAAACGTGAGCCGAAATCATCCAAATAATTAATAAAATTAAGTTGGATTGAGGTGTTTAGTCACGTTTCATCTTCAAGCGAAATTTTAGGAATAAGCTATCTCTCGGTTTACGTGTATTTTTACAGAATTTGTTATTGTGGGAGTGGCTATACTATTTTCATTCTTTAAGTGGTCAGGGAGTTAATTCTCATTCTGTAAAAATACACGTAAACCGAGAGATAGCTTATTCCTAAAATTTCGCTTGAAGATGAAACGTGACTAAACACCTCAATCCAACTTAATTTTATTAATTATTTGGATGATTTCGGCTCACGTTTTTGAAACATGAGAACTCTTATGTAGCGAAGGAATCATATTTTTAAACAAAAAATATTATTATAATATAAGCTCTACTTCTGTATGGAGCACTGTTTTTTAAAAATAAAAACAAAAATACTAAGGAACCCCGGATTATGCACCCAACGTGTTCTTTTCTATTTTCTGCATACCTGCACAAGGATATATATATATATATATATATATATATATATATATATATATATATATATATATATATACTTGGCACAAACACTAATATTCCATGGTTATAATTTCTTACATTGTAATCACGATCCAATTCATCAGACCTACAAATTCAAAAAGAAATCGGAAAATATAACTCCGGGTATAAAAAACAAAATTTTAGTGAGAGTGTATGTGTGGGAGTGGGAAGCAAGTGTGAGAGGGAAATGTATGAAAGCTCTAGAGAGAGGTGTAACAGAAGAAAGGACAGGAAAGCCTAAAGGTGAAGTTGGGGATTAAAATTTAAAAGAGAGAACTTTTAAAGAGAGAGGTTAAATAACTCTTACTCTGTCCTGGACATTGAATTCTACCTGGATTCTATCCTCTTTGAAATATATATATATATTTACAACTAATATTATATATATATATTTACTACTAATATTATATATATATATATATATATATATATATATATATATATATTTACTACTAATATTATATATATATATATATATATATATATTTACTACTAATATTATATATATATATATTTACTACTAATATATATATATATATATTTACTACTAATGTTATATATATATATATATATATATATATTTACTACTAATATTATATATATATATATATATATATATATATATGTATATATATTCTCTACTAATATTATATATATATATATATATATATTTACTACTAATATTATATATATATATATATTTACTACTAATATTATATATATATATATATATATATATATATATATGATAGTCCACATTATTAAACTTTTTCGGGTTGATTTCTGAATCTCGTTCTGAGTGTATGCATGAATACATATGTGCTTAATAAAAATCTGCAGATATGCTATCGAGGCTTATATTGATATGTGTAAGTGTCAACAGATATCCACAAATCTCATTATTTTCACTAGTATTCCTTATGTACTAAACGATGTCTAGGTTGTTACCCTCACTTCCTCGGGTGGGATATAAATTTTAAATCAGAATTTCAGACTATTGCATGTGTACCGGTAATGATAAACATTAACTATGTCCCTGTACTATTAGGTTTGTGCAAAAATAATATCGTTTTTTTACGTTAGAAAATACGTCAAAAAACGATATTATTTTTGCACCAACCTAATATCAATACGGGCAGTTCTTGGTCAGGATTCTGTTTGTTTATTTTTATTTATTCATTCATTTTCAGGTTCATTCTTTCGATAACTGGGACAGCCATATCCACCAGTTGACCGTTTTTTTTTTGTTTTTTTATTTCCTCTTCAAGTTCACACCTGATTTAAAAGTTCCAATGTATTAAATTAATGGAACATTTTTTAAAGTTAAATCAAATTTTGAATCATTAATCAATCATCAAATTATTTGCATTGGCTCCTTAAGAAAATACTTTACTTTGGACTTCATCTTAAAAGAACGATTGGACTCTTGTTTCGATAATTTCTTCGATGATTTATTCCATATCTTGAATGTTCAAGCCAATAACCATAAAACGATCGTAGACTGTAGCGAAACAGGAACACGTGATAGTATGAAGATAATAGGACGAGAGAAGGATTTCCAATATCAGCTCCGTGATTGATTGCTTGCTTCGTCGCACTTGCAATATGATAGGAGTTGTCATACATCCAAATCAGTGCTTAATTTCTTTGCTTCTAAAAAGGTGTTTTCTCTTCCAGTGCATCATTTTCTTTTACTATAGTGTTTCGGAGTAATAGTGTTCCTTTGAGTCCTACGAAAAAGTTTCAGTTTGATACATTTTATTTCCTTTAAGATATTACATACTTTCCTTGAACTACTTGCGATTTTATTCCGATTATGGTCCTAATAAATTATTTCTCATTACCTGTGACTATCCTACAAATGAATATTTTCTTTATCGAACAAAAAAGGGAAAGACAAGTGTTTAAACGATGTTTCGTTTTGTTTCTAGCTTCCGAATTTTTCTTAAAGTTTGTAAATGACGAACGACTTTTAACAGATTAGCAATAAAAATTGCGTAAACATCTCAGTTATCTCTAAGAATTCCCTAACATTGTGCATCAACCCAATATTTTAATATTTTTTTTTTGTCTTCAAAATCATTTTCGACCATTCGAAGTATGTTTGAATCAAAGTCGTTCGTTTCGTTGTCACGTCATCACAATCCACATCTCAGCGTATTTGGTTCTGTATTCTCTTCAGGCAAAGCTTGCTGCAATCGTAAAACAGTTTTGTGACCGTTTCGCTTTTCTCTCTAGACGTAATATATTTAGGCTGTTCGGGTAGTGTAAAGGATAGCGGTTCGGAGAGCCGAGTTCGAATTTTAGTCTAGTTCGGTACACTGACTAATGCGAAAACACCTTTGGGAAATATATTAATCCATCCCTTTCTCCCCGACACACAGCTATATGATAAATAGGGGGGACAAAATCATTGGTATGACCAAAATGCTGTTAAAACAATATTCACTAGTATAAAAAGAAAATTATACTTACAACCTAAAAAACATGTTTCAGGTTTAAATAACCCATAAAAGGGTTTTAAGTCGTAAAAAAAAAAGAACTAATTATTGATTTTTAAATCTCTTTCTTTTTTCTTTTGATATAATTTGGTCCGATTTTTCGGTGATTCTATCAGATAATTGCAAAGATCATGTCTAATTTTCATTGTTAATATAAAATTATCAAAATTGACAATTGTGTTAATGGTTAAGTTGTGAGTCAAACTTTGTTGAATGTTAACGTTTTGTCCAAAAATATACGCCTTACAAATAGAGGATGAAAAGTTGCACTTTTGCCATATTATGCACTATGAATTTTTGAAAGTAGTAAACGTTAGAATTGCGACAATAAAAATATTCATAAGGTTTATATTGGTCCGTACGACAGTTCTTCGGACAACCAAAAAGTGGTTTGGTAGATTTTGTCAGGGTAATCTTTTGTCTAAACGATCAATCACGCCCTGGGCGACCTTTCGACGTTGATGAAGACGCTCTGCTTGCTATCGTGGAAAATAAAGCGAAAATTACGACGGAAAAAATTGCAGAGATTCAAAATCGATATATCAATTGACTTCCGCCATTTGAAGAGACTTGGTTTTGTTTCAAAACTCGGTACGTGGGTTTCACATTCTCTGACGGAACAGAACAAGCTAAGGCGGAAATGATCCATTCTTGGACAGAATAGTAACAGGCGATGAAAATTGATCACTTATGATAACGTTCGACGCAAATGGTACTGAAACAAGCTTGTGATATGCATTCAATGAAAATTTCGCTGTCCGTTTGTTGACATTGCAGAGGGATAATCAAATTTGTGCTTCTAGCCGGCGAAGCAATAACTTTAAAGAAATATTGCAACCAACTCACCAATCTCAATTCGGCTATTCAAGAAAAACAGACCATTTTGGCAAATCGAAAATGTGTAATTTTCTATCACGACAACGCAAGACAGACCTTGCAGAAGCTTAAAGATTTTAAATAGGACTCCACCCTTCAGCACCCACTGTATTCTCCTTACTTGCTCCTTCGGATTTTCATTTGTACCGGTATCTATAAAACAATTTAAATGATAAAAAAGTTGACTGTGTACAGTTAGTCGAAAACTACCTCACATCAAAAACAAGATGTTTCTACGAAAATGCCACCAACATGCTTGGAAGTGCATATCTCAATGGAGATATGCACTTGACTAATAAATATTTTTTGTATGTAAATTTCTTTTAATTCTCTAATTGGACACGAACATTTTCAATAATCTAATTGTTAGCAGGTAAGGTTTCATCTCTGCATCTATTCAAGGCTACGGTGTCACAGGTCGAATATTCTTTTTAAATTAATTGTTCCTATCAAATCGTGGAATGAGGGTCGTTTTGAACGACTCGCTTCCAGATTTTTTCATACGAACACGGTTGTCCCCTAAGGCTCTATTCTTGGTCATACGCTGTTTCTGATCTAAGGCAATGATTCTTCGATGTCATCAGTTCCAATGTAGGTATTTATGCAGAAGAAACTACCATTTATTCCTGTCACAATAGCAAATCCGTCAGATCTGACAAAGTAAACTTGGCAACTGCTCTTTAAAAGGACCTCCAACCAGCGGTTCACTGCGCAAGAAATGACTTGTAAATTCTATCATCTCCAAAACAAAATTACTTTCA
This sequence comes from Acanthosepion lycidas, assembly GCA_963932145.1. Classification (NCBI taxonomy): domain Eukaryota; kingdom Metazoa; phylum Mollusca; class Cephalopoda; order Sepiida; family Sepiidae; genus Acanthosepion; species Acanthosepion lycidas. Next base: position 110,371,526 of record OZ010571.1, read on the forward strand.
GTTACCCACTATAGGGAACATTTTCTGTCTGCCGGTCAGCATGACTTACGCTAGACTCCTGGAGAGCAGCACATTACGCCTACTTGGCCGCGCGTTTTCCGATGACATGTAGTGGAGTGACTATATCGAATCAATAACTTTAACTAGTGCAAGTTGGGTCACTCTCTCGTGCTGTACATCTAGAGATTCTTAACAAAATCCAAAGAAAGATCTGTAATTTAATCCATCCTGATCAGCCATCTCGACTTCAGTCACTTTCTCACCGACGTGATGTGGCTTCCCTCTGTCTTTTCAACAAATATTTTCATGGCAACTGTTCCGACGAGCTTTTCTCCCCGGTGCACTGTATACATCACTTTAAGCGTGCTAGTAAATTGGCATCTAGATCTCATTCCTTTACTGTTGAAATAGAGAAATGCAATCGCTACTTCTACTCCAACAGTTTCTTTTTATTCGCACTTCACGCCTGTCGTACTCCCTTCCATTTCCTTGCTTCTCTGATAACTACAATCTTCAAAAGTTTAATTGCAACGTCAATCATCATCTTTTGTCTTCATGAATATCGTTCATCTTTTTTTCTTTCCGCAATCCTCCCTATTCTCAGTCATCTCTCACTTTCACTCCCTGTAACTCCCTGCGTATTAGTAGCATTACCACCTTGATAATTTCAGAGGGCATTACTTTTGTTTGCTACTTAAATTTTGTTCTTCTTTCTCTCTTATATTTTTTCAATGAACATTAATTTTGTGTGCGCTTTTCTGAGCTGTTTTAGCCTTTTAATTATTATCATAGACATATCTATACTTAACAGCTTGTTTTTCTGCTAAACCTTTTTGTTGCAAAGCGTAGGCAACCTTCCATTTACAATTGAAACTACTTTGATGTCGGTAACTTCTGTGAATCTCATAAATAATTCTCTTATTGTCTTCTCAGTCACTCCAATAAGTATTATTTGGCGTCATTTAACTGTCAGGCCGGTAGTTCCGAGTTGAAATCTCTAACAACCAGCTTCGTCAATGCTTCAACTATAAACCCTGTATTCTATCTGATTTTAATAATGGAGTATTGTTGCCTGGGTTAGAGCTATTCAATCCTTTCTAGTGCTAATAGAATTAAAAATCCTTTACGCTGTCCCCATATCATTTCCGCTGCAGCCGCATTCCCATAGATACAACGGGTCAATCCTATCGCTACATTATCACTATTTCCATGAAAAATGTCCGAGTTAGCTCCATTCTTTAGTTCCACCAGTTCTGACTGAGCGGTTTCGCTTCTTCCTCGAATTTCCAATTTTTCCAACGTATTTTTAATGTTTTGGTGAACAATTCCAAGTGAATTAAGAATGGCAGGTCACCATCTCTCTCTTTCCATAATTCCTGAAGCGATACACACATTTGTCCATTTTTTTTTTTTTTTTTTACTTTCCTTCAACTTGACTTGTAAAAAATCAACACTGAAAATATTCTTCCTATTCACAATAAATAAATCCTCGTTTCTCTTTTAAATTTGATCTGCTTGAATCTAAAATTCCCAGCTGATTTTGTTCGGTGTAGTTGAATTCCCTTTCCTTCCATGTCATATCGACTTTGTAGTACTTTCTAGACAATTTATTATATGACTTGCGATCTTATTTTTATATCCATATAGTTTTCATTTATTATTTTGTATGCAATTCTGGACTTTTTCAAAAATAACTGCATCCTCAGCATGTCGATAAAGCCACTAAGACGCATGGGATTACTGAAAGTTAAAGAAAGCGAGTAAAACATTAGTGAGTTAAAAGGAAATACAAGAACATTTACATTTTTTAAAATTGTAATTGACAAAAAAGCAGGAATCTGGAAAAAGTTCCACAGGTGAGAAGTGCAAGAAAAGAAGCTATAAGAATGGAACTTCGTGGTCACTTTTGCAATTTTAGCAGTAAAATGATGTAACCTAGCTTCCAATATAGTACTACACTTAAATGCATGAGGTACCAAAGAGGAAAATTCATCAGAACAATTGCCATGAAAATATTTATAGAAAACATACAGGGAAGTTACATTACGGTGATGTAAAAGGGATTGAAGTCGGAGATGTCAGCTCAGTAATAATAACATTGCAGATTCTTCTTTGGAGCTTTCAAGAATGTCTAGATACACAGCAAAAGCACCAGTTTAGATATGGCAACAATATTTAATGTACGAACGAATAGTATACTTACAAAGTTGAACGAAAGATTCTGGCGAGATCAGATGTCTAGCATTGCACAGTGAAGTAATTTTCCTAGCAGCAAACTTGATATAACTGTTCCAGAGTTCAAAAGCGACTTGTTGGAAAGGAATTATTTTCTATCCTCCAAATTCACTCTCACAGGCCGGGTGTTGTGAGCACTCCAAAGCCCTTATTTCTGTGGAAAGAGCTCGAACTACATTCCTTGGTTCTTCCAGGTCTAACCTTCACGGCTAGGACCCGCCATGCCACTTACATTGCAGTAAACTAACCACATTCTCTCGACGAGAAGTCATTTTCCCTCGAACAGTTCTTCTCGTGAACCACAGATCTGTGGAACCGACTTCCAAAAGGATGTTTCACTGATCACTACAATCTTAAGCTGTTCAATTTTAGAGTTAACAGTTATCTTCTACTCACATCCATATAAACTAACCCTCAGCATAACCCTCTACCTCGAGAGGCCCCAGGGTGAATATTACTGTTAAAAAAAGTTCATACGAGTTCAAAATGTTAAACCGAGAAGGTATAATAAGTTATTCACCTGGATTAGTTCTTATAGACATTTTTTCTTCTCGATCAAAGGAGATTCAGCTTATGTTTGATATGGCATTTTCTCAAACATATATTTGACTTCTTTTTGCTTATTTTATTTTTACAAATGTCGGAATAAACCAAAAACGGAGTATTTTGCCATATCTAGGATAGAGCTGCTCATTTTCCTGTTAGGGGTGGTGGCGGAGAAGACATGCCCTTTCTCCTGCGGCCTGATTCACCCAGACGCAACGCAGTAATCCTATCGCGACTCTATCACATTTTCCATGCCTAATGTTCAATAGAGTTCTATTCTTTAGTTTCAGCAATTCATATCTTTACAATTAGGACTAACCACGCTACTTTCACGGAGTTGAATCTCCCTTATTTCATCAAACATCAATAGCAGTTTAATAGTAATTCTCTACCGTGAGCGGCTCCCGAACATTGTACTGGAGAAATTCTAGTATTAAAATGTTATCTGAAAGTTATCTGGTCTATCTTTTGAAATGTATGCAGTGGTGTTTTTCTTTCTGCATTAGACTCATCGTTTTGAAGTTTTCTTGTCCGTGTAATTTTCTTCAGTTTTGCTACAATTTCTACAATTTCTACAATTTCAAACTTTTATTGCTCTTTGAGACCCTCAAGTAATTAGAATCGAGCTAGGGGTCACAGCAAAGAACTCTTCTTACTCCTTTCCCTTTCCTATTTGCATATAATCTTTAAACATCTGCTCTTCAAGGTTTTATACATAATCATGTCTACTCGTTCTTGGATCTTCTTCGGTTCTTTACTTATTGAGTTTTTAGAAGGGTAAATAGTAGGACAGGCGACCGTATCATACGGAGGGATGTCTGTAAGAACCCCGGTAAAAAATTCCATGAAATGGACTAAACCGACCAAGCCGTGTCACGTGTGTGAACAACGCAAATGTAAACGAGGCTAGCAGGATGCCTTGCGTGGAACAAACTATTAGGTTGGTGCAAAAATAATGACGTTTTTTGACGTCAAAAAACGACATTATTACGTCATTATTTTTGCACCAACCTAACATAACTGTTAGTCTAGCTCTCTACTAATTTACCTTGAATTCTACAAATTACAACTGAGTAGTTCATTGCCATTACAATACGTAATTCTGACAGAGAGGATCTTGGGAAATTTCTCTTCTGTTGGTCACGACAAGGGATTCACTTAATAATTTCTGTCCCATTATTCATTGATCTAGATATGA